>JBBIGC010000104.1:30895068-30913339 GCA_037576955.1 Lepidarchus adonis | reverse complement strand
CAGGTGTGGCTCGTCAGAACTCTGGGGATTGTGAACGGGGAGGGGGCGTGTCGGTGGAACCTGGTGTGGCTGTAACAATGTTGTCTCTGGACAGCAGGTTTGTAAAGGGGCTGGAGGTAGATGAGGTTGTGATAGGCGCTGCCTAGGGGAGTGAGAGGGATGGAGAGGGATGGAGAGGGATGGAGGTGTATGCCTCAGTAGCATTGGCATAGGACAGGTCCAGCGTTTCATTGTCTCTAGTTTTGCTGTCCACATATTGCTTGAACGTAGGTAAAACAGTAGAGAGATTTGTATGGTTAAAATAGGCAGTTACAGCCACAAACGCGGACAGGCTTTGATTCCATAGGTCCGCTGTCGCAGAGCTGATGACGTCATACGCCTGTGCCACGTTAGAATCAGAGGCGAATGATGATTATTGTGAGGGAAATTTCTTGCGGTAAATAAAATGGACGAGGAACGACTGCTAGCAGTTCAATGTGCCTATTACATACAGTCGTTGTTGACATAAAGAGTGAGTCCTCCTCCCCTCTTCTTCTTGCTGCTGCTCAGGTCCCTGTCTGCTCTCACACTCATGAATCCATTTAGATCCACCAGCTGATTTTTGATGTTTTCGTGCAACCACGTCTCAGTAAAACATATGACACTGCATTCTTAGAAGATTTTCTCAGTCCTTGTTAACGCCGTAATCACGTCTATCTCATTTACCAGCGATCTGACATTACCAGTCACTACTGATGGGAGAGCAGGAAGGAATCTTTTCATCCTCAGTTGTCACGCTTTCCCGACCCTGCAGTTCCTCTTGACCTCTGCAGGGATCTCATGCTGTACACCGGCGAGGTTGTGCTGTTGGAGTCCCAGCAGCTGATCCCAGCTATAAACAAAGGGGCAGCGTGGCGTAGCGGTCATCGTAGAAAATGTTATGTTATGGAAAGTTATGTGTTTCAAAAAATTAGTGAAAAATAAAAACTGTAACAAGGTAGGACAGAAAAAAATAATGAAGTATACAAACAAGAAATAAATAAGAGGAAAGTATCTCTAAAAAGCTAAAAAGCAGAGAGCATGTCAGACAGGCTGCCGTCCAAGATGGTGCCGGAAGCTTTAAGCAAGACCAGGGACTCTGCCTTCATGTCCACAGACAGAGAGGCTTACACTACAGCCAGAGTCAACCTGTCACGGGCCAACAAAGAGGCAAAGCGAGCTTATGCAAAGAAGATCAGCAATCACTTCATGAGATCAAAGGACACAAGGCGCATGTGGCACGGAATTCAGACCATCACAGGCCATAAGCCAGCACACCAGGCCTGTAGCAGTGAACCCTCTTTGCTCGTTTTGAGACACTGGCCAAGGAACCACAGAGGAAAGTGACCTCCTCCACCAATGACCAGGTTCTCTGTCTTTCTGCTGCAGAGTGAACCCAAGGAAAGCAGCAGGACCCGACAACATACCAGACATCTTCAACATATCGCTGAGCTCAGCTATGGTACCTGCATGTCTCAAAACCACCAAAATCATCCCTGTGCCAAAGAAGTCTACTGTGTCCTGCCTCAATGACTACCAGCCCTTAGCGCTTACTCCCATTGTCATGAAGTGCTTAGAGAGGCTTGTACTAAGGCACATGAAAACGTAATTTACACAGACTCTGGATCCATTACAGTTCGCTTGCAGTCCAAACCGCTCCACAGATGATGCCATTACATCTGCCCTTCATTTCACCCTTTCCCATCTGGATAAAAAGACACTCATGTCAGAATGCTGTTTATTGACTTCAGTTCAGTGTTCAACACTGTCATTCCTCAGAAGCTGATCAGGAAGCTGGACCTACTGGGAATAAACACCCCTCTCTCCAACTGGATCTTGGACTTCTTGACGGACAGGCCCCAGTCTGTCTCCATAGGAGAAAACACTTACAAGTCCTCTGACTGAGCACTGGTTCTCCACAGGGGTACGTGCTCAGTCCATTGCTGTTTACTCTGTTGAAACACAACTGTACTGCTCGGTACAACTCCAACCACAACATCAAGTTTGCAGATAATACAACAGTGGTGGGTCTCATCACCAACAGCAATGAGTCTGCTTACAGAGAGGACGTGAAACAACTGGTGGAATGGTGTCAGAACTACCTGACTCTTAACGTCGACAAGACTAAAGAGATGGTTGAAGAAGGCCAGGCTCCCCCACCCATCCTCACATCATTCTTCTGAGGGACCATCAGGAGTGTACTCTGATGCTACATCACTGTCTGGTAAGGGAACTGCACCGTCGCTGAGCAGAAGATCCTGCACAATCAGCTTTGTGAAGGACACTTCCCACCCCTCGTATGCACTGTTCTCCCCCCTTCCTTCTGGCAAATGGTTCCGCAGCATCAGAACCACTATTGCCAGACTCTGCAGGAGCTTTTTTCCACAAGCAGTCAGAGCCCTGAACTCTCTGCCACCACCCAAGGACTGTTGAAAACACACACGTGCACACGCATGCATACACGCTGTTTTGCAGCTCCATTTGCTGCAGCTCATCTTGCACATGTCTGTCTTGTCTTTGTCTTGTGCAATAACCCAAAGGACCAAACTTGAAACAATATTTTGCACTCACCAATTGCACAATTTCACTTTAAATGTCTTATGTTCTTCTGTGATAGTGTACATATATTGATTTATTTCTTTATATCTCCTTTTCATTTTAAAATATATGTATAGGTGTTTTTGAGCATTTTTGTTGTTGTTATATTTTATTTTTCTTGCACCAGGGTGGGGGGCTGTGTGAAATTCCATTTCAATACACTGTGTACTGTGTATACTGCTGTATTGACAATAAAAAACCCTCTTGAATCTTAACAAAATGAATAATTACTAAGTAAAGACACAACTTACAACATTTTACTTGCCCCTCGGGACTAATATTAGAAACCAAAAGTGTTTAGTGGCATCGCTCCAAAGAAGCATTTTGACACATTCATTTTCTAAATGGCATGGGTTAAGGACAAAATACTGTAGTTAATTTGAGAGAGGGGGAGAGGAGGTTGAGTATGGTGCTGTTTTAATGAGCTTGCCCAGGAAGTGCTGTTCCATTTGGAGAGAGAGCAAAGTAGGACATGAGTAGCCAGAGTCCGATCATAAAAGAAATTTCCAAATGCGTTTTTCTTTTTTTTTCTCTATCTGACAGATTTAACGGCTAAACAATTGCTGTTTCCCAATGAGAATGCTTTCAGAGTTGATTAATGGGTCACTTTGTGGGGTGACAGATGTAAATAGACTTAAGGGCAGGCGTGTAATTGGGGAAGGAGAACTGTACTGGTAGGCCACTGTTGTCTTTAATGACCCATAGGACATGGAGGAACATGTCCGGGCATGTCCTGGAGCTCTGTTTGCAGTTTAATCAAGTTCTCAAGTATGTTGAACCTGATTTATTCAAAATAAAGTTTTTATGAGTTCTCAAGAGTCAGATGAAGCTCCTGGTCTGTGGAAAGACTATGAATATATCAACTTTAATATGAGTAAATATATTATAATTATTTAGATATTAGTTAAATAATGAAAATGATCCACTTGGGCTATGTATTGGTATGT
Organism: Lepidarchus adonis; assembly: GCA_037576955.1. NCBI lineage: Eukaryota > Metazoa > Chordata > Actinopteri > Characiformes > Lepidarchidae > Lepidarchus > Lepidarchus adonis. Next base: position 30,909,776 of record JBBIGC010000104.1, on the reverse strand, counting down.
ATTGTAAGAATGGGTCAGTATGAAATTGCCACACTGGCCACACAGAGGTGCAGTTCTACAGAGGCACAAAGAGGCATTACATACTGTATGTCACATTGCTTTGACAACATAACATAAGTGACTTTAGATAGGAAGACTGGATATGTTCCCCTTACTGATGGAAATTTGTATGTTTATTGTAAAATCTGTACAGTGACTACATTGAACACTGAATATTTTTCATGAAATGGTAATGAACTATGGTGAAGGAGAGCCATAGCGTGCACCTGTCAGGCCTGAGTGATTACTGATTGGAAGGAGAGTATGAAATTTACATACTGCCATGTCTGTTTTATAATGAGACTGCATTAGTTAGGGAAGAATTGAAGGATGGATTTGGCTCATTACACTTGAATGGAGCACTTTGTCCTCCACAATAATGCATTATTCAAAAAGGAAATGGTGACCATGAAATTAAGGAAGGGCATATGTTGACCTGAAAAGGCCAGCATGGTGACAGAAGGTTACGCTGAGGAAGAAGAAGATTAGCCTGAAGTAAAACACAAAACACAGAGACATAAGAAACTTCTGATTTTTCAGGTACTGTAGTACTGTAGTACATAGCACATGATTTTGTGGTTGATGGTCTCTCTTGGCACAACTTGATCATGGTTTGTTAAAGCAACATAGATATTTTATGTTAACATATCTTCTATAGGATGCTCTTGATGTTTGCACCTCTAGTTGTTCTGGACCTTTTCTTGTCTAACTGCTTGCATTATTGCTTGCTTAATTTGTAATTTATCTGCCTTGTCTATGTGTGTGTGATAACCTAGTTTAAGTTTTTAAGATTCATGTTTTAAGTTAAGTTTTAGTTTAGTGTTAAGTGTTTAGCCAAATAATCTTAATTATAGCTTATTCTTGCACAGTCTGGAGTGGATTAGGATGCATTTCACCGCTTGTTGTACTTGTATAACTAGGCATGTGATGAATAAACATCTTTTATAGTTTATTACTGGAAAGTCTATTAAAGTCATTGCTAAAATGTGTGAAATGTAGTCTCAGAAATCATCTATTATTAGTACAACTATGAGCAATGCGTCACACGTCAACCCATCAGTGTACCATTTATCTTATTTTCTGGCTGTGTAAACAGTCATGTTATGTAACCGATGTTTATGTGGAGCTGGGCAGAGCGAAGAAGCACGTAGGACGCGAAGTACGGAGAAGAAAACTCCTTCCTGCTGTTTACCCAGTAGTCCTGCGCGGCTGTGCTCGTTAATAGTCATGCGCGCGGGCCCCACCTCCGTGTCCTATTGGACAGAGCTGAAGTCGAACTTCAAAACAAGTGCTCCTATTGGATGTCAGGCTCACGCGCGTGCCTTTATCATTGCAATCCTACGCGCAGTACAGCATGTCCCTGAACATTTTGTCTTCGCGCTGCTTAGAGCGGACTGATATCTAAATTGTAGCATTATTATTATTATTATTATTATTATTTTTCTTAGCTCTGACCAACGTTTCAAAATGAAGTTTGTTCGGTTCATTATGAAGAATTCTGCTTTAGCCAACGTGCCTAAGCACATCGAGCACTTCTCGAAATTTTCGCCGTCTCCTCTCTCCATGCAGCAGTTTCTTGATTTCGGTGAGTGATTTTATAATAAATCCCTCATGTGTGTGTTGGCTGTGGGATTTGTATATTTGTGTTTATGATCGTTGCAAATTAGTTTCGTCCTCTCCCCGAATATCATTTACAGGTCTTTTAAAGGAAATAGTGTTAAAATGTAATTATGCAATATTTTCTATAATTTTCCTTATCATGGAGCTACAGATTGGCCTAGAGGCATCGATCAAGGAGCTATTCACAGCGACCCAGCGTTGCATCATGCTGCTTGCCCGTTACTCCCCATATTTAGCCCAGTCGCCCGTGGCCTGTGCAAGTGTAGACATGTCTGCGCGCGTGCAGCTCCTCACTGGGGGTCGCATTGCTTCACACTGTCCTCAGGCTGCCACTTAATTAATAAACCCTCCATGTTCTTTGTTTAGGTTCCACGAACGCATGTGAGAAAACCTCCTTCGTTTTCTTGAGGCAAGAGCTGCCTGTCCGTCTGTCCAACATCATGAAAGAGATCAACCTACTCCCCAACAGACTCCGCACTACTCCATCAGTACAGATGGTGCAGAGCTGGTAAGTTACTACACTGGTGGGTGAAGTCCTGAAATTCTTTCAGCTTTGACCTTGTTTTTGTGTCGGCTGGTGGAAATGTTAGCATGATATTTCTAACCCACACTATTACCCCCCCCCCCCCCCCCTTCTTGAAATGGACCCAAACAGTGACGTTGCTGCGTGGTGACGTCACGCGTGAACTTTCCCCTAGTTTTTGTGCACCGTTGGGTTGGGCTCTGCAGTTCTTTCAAGAAGTGGATTATAACTTTACCCTAGTTTCTCTCTAAACTTTGTTTACCCTTGCTTTAGTAGTGCACTCATGCGCATTCATGTAATCTCGCCCTGGAGTAAAAATAAACACTTCATTTGTGCATAAGAACTGGTACACACAACAATAACACATTTTCAGGATAGTTTGACCTTGCAAACCAACTTTCCAACTTTTACAAACTCTAGATTGCTTGTTTTTAAAGAATCGGCTTTAATATGAGTGGATGATGTGGATGATCGTGTAACCATCAGTTTGAATACAGTCTTTATAACAACTTTTCCAAAAGCAAATCAATTACGAGTTGTATTTCTGAAAAGAATCATTTTCTTCCCTTATGTGCTCAGGTATGTTCAAAGTTTGATGGAGCTTCTTGAGTTCTTGGACAAACCTCATGATGATCACAGTTCTCTTGCAGAGTAAGTATAAAGGTAGAGGTACATAAGCCTCTGTTCTACACTAATCACTTTCATCGTTTAATTCTTTACGCAAAGGTCTTACACACCTTTTTTGACCCTCAGGTTTGCAGAAACACTGGTGAATATCAGAAACAGACACAATGATGTTGTGCCCACCATGGCCCAAGGCGTGATTGAGTACAAAGAGACTTTTGATCAAGATCCGCTCACTAATCAGAACATACAGTACTTCTTGGACCGATTCTACATGAGCCGGATATCCATCCGTATGCTCATCAACCAACACAGTAAGTAGCAGATACATACAGCAGTTTATGTAATATACACCAATCAGACATAACGTGACCACTGACAGGTGAAGTGAATAACATTGATCTCAATATCTAGTTTTTCACTACACTGGCACTTGTTGGGGTGGTGGTGTCGATTATGCAGCAGGTAGTCAGTTCTACAGGTTGATGTGCTAGAAGAATAATAAATGGAAGAGCAGAGGGATCTTAGCCACTTTGACAAGGGCCTTCTTGTGATGGTTGCTACCAAAAATTATCCAAGGAAGGACAAGTGGAGAATTGGCAACAGGGTCATGGACACCCAAGGCTTTTTCCAATCCTAATGCTGGCTCTGGTAGAAAGGTGTCAAAACGCACAATGTACTACAGACAGCTGTATTAAATTCACAAGAGGGAACTACCCAATATTACACCCGTGATCATAATGTTATTCCCATCACAATCTACATGGTAAAAAATCTATTACACTGAATTTGCACTGTGTTTACTGGACACAGATCAACATTCTAGGTGCATATTCAACAGCAGGGATTTTTTTGTGTACACAGCTTTCACAATGACAAAGGAGCAGTGTTATATTTTTATTCTGTATTTTCACTATACATTTTTCAGTGTCTTAAGCTCCACCTGGATTTATACTGCGTTTAGACATAAGTATAAGTATGTTTGTTCTAAAAAATATTATCTACATAGAACATTTTAGTTACGCTTCATCTTAGTCAACAGAATAATATTATATTATTATTTCCTGATTCTTCTCTTGAATGGCTCTTAGTAACTCATACTGTGTTGCTGTGAAGTGAGGTCAAGTCAAAGTCAGTGTTGAGTGGTCCTCCCTCCCCAGCAGAGTCTGAGACAGTGAATGAACAGTTCTGTTTAAAAGAGACTGTGCTAGAACAGAGTTCATTTGAATATTTAAATAAGCTAAATAAAAACATAAATATATAAACCAGTTTAATTCTACCTGCTATAGTTATAATTGTTATAAATGGTCATAAATAATTAAAAATAATTGAATATATATTGTTTAAATTTTCTTCTGTATTTTTTTGTAGCTCTGATATTTGATGGTACCACAAACCCTCTACATCCAAACACCATCGGCAGTATTGACCCTCACTGTCAAGTGACAGAAGTTGTCAAAGGTATAGAATACCTGTGGTTTTGTTCCATGCAATCTCCAAAACTTACATTATGTAACATATAAGAGATGCTTCTCTAACGTCACAGAAGTCACTGTTTTGGATAGGTTTAATATAATGTACTCTTTTGGTGGTGATGGTGGTGGTGGTAGGGTTACATGTATTTTATTTTTTCATCTTTAATTTTTGTTCCTATCCAGATGCATATGAAAGTGCCAAGATGTTGTGTGACCAGTACTACCTCAGCTCCCCTGACCTGCTGCTGCAAGAGCTCAACAGTGAGTGAGGGATTAAGCTGTTTTCATTTTCAACAATTGGCTATTACATAATTGTATTGTGTAACCAACATAACGGGCTGAACTGCTAATACCTTTGTACAGACAGCTGGCTTTACTAAATAGGGCTTGTCTAAACAGTTGTTCATAGATAATACTCAACTGAAGCATAAGCATGTATGAATTGATATGGTTGACTAAACAATATTGTGACTGAATTCCAGTACTTGCAAAATATTGACAATATTTGTACACAAAAACAGGAAAAAAAAGAGCTCTGTAATGATTTTATCTGTTTTTGTCTTTCAGTTAACAACAGGAGTCAACCTATTAGCATAGTGTATGTGCCTTCCCATCTGTACCATATGCTGTTTGAGTTATTCAAGGTGAGTCTGGCCTCTTATACTGTCCCCTAGAACAAAAATATTTACATAAGAGACTATGAGTATAGTATACATGTCTTTTTTTCCTTAGAATGCGATGAGAGCAACTATTGAGAACCATAACGAAGCCTCCACTCTTCCACCTATTGAAGTTATGGTGGCTATTGGAGGAGAGGACCTTTCAATTAAGGTGGGATGAAAGTAACATTTATGGATAACAATATAAGGCTTGAAACTTGGTTGAAATTGATATTGATATTCAATTAAACTTGGTTTCTTTTGACAGCCTGCTGTTTTGTTCTATGAAGTTCTTACTTTAAACTTTAGGCTTATTATTTGGACATTGATGTAAAGATATTGTAATATGGCAACTAGGGCTGTCAATTTATTTATTTAATTAAAATGGAGTACTCCGTAAAAAAAAAAATCTTGTTCTGCAATCTAAACTCTCCACAAATGGGTGATTGCCTTTGAAGATGAAACCCACACCAGCAGGATCTTAGTGACACACATGTACAATTCCAAACCATATGTATATAAAGTAAAATTGTAAATTTGCACTGACAATTTTTGTCTATGAATTCAAATTAATAACATAAATTACTATATTCATTGGTTGTTTAGTTGATTATTATTATAATTTATTGTAATTCATATTTAGTAAATACTAAATTCTTGGTTAATTGCTTAATTCATTTAGCTTATTCAGGTACATGTTTTCTTTGTTTTGGAAATGTATGCATATTAGAAACCTTATTATTGTTCAATAACTATGAAGGTAACTATGCTATGTACTGTAGGAAGGTACCATGCAATTTATTTAGGTCTGAGAAGCTGAAGGGGTTAAAATGCTTTGATACACAATAGTCTTGCTTATATAGCTTACTAGTGACTGGAATGTTAGGGACATGCACACCTGTGACATAATGTAATGGATCAGTGGCCTTGTGCTTTTATTACCTTGATAATCTGGTGCCTTATCCTAGACAATCACATGTCCCTGACTAGAGACCACAGACACATTTGACACCCACCTGTCTATTTGATAGCCCTGCTATTCGTCTGTTACCCGAGTAACAAGTTTTTTTTGTGTCACCTATTGACTTTGTGATTCCTACCCCCTAATTTTTATCCCATTTGACTGCAGCTTTTATGTCTTTCTATCTCTTTGTCTATAGATGAGTGACAGGGGTGGTGGTGTGCCTTTCAAGAAGATAGAAAATCTTTTCAGCTACATGTACTCCACAGCTCCAACTCCTCAAATCGACCAGAAGCATAGAGCTCCTCTGGTGAGAAGTGTTCCTGTTGAAATTCTTGATGTTACATTTCTTTCCTTTTGACACCACCCTGTCACATAAACCCAGCAGACAGGCTACAGCTGCCAGAGCAATAGGGAGGAAAAACTGTAATAATTGACACAAATTATGACCCCTCAATGCTCCTCTAGCACTGTTATTTACGGTGCACAGCATATCAGCACATTTCATGTGTCATTGAAGCCACTCCTGTTTTGTCAACAGGCTGGCTTTGGTTATGGGCTGCCTATCTCCCGCCTCTATGCGAAGTATTTCCAAGGAGACCTCCAGCTCTACTCTATGGAAGGATACGGCACTGATGCAGTCATTCACCTAAAGGTACGTTTTCCTTCTTTAAACTTGAGAAATCAAGAGGGGTTTATGTAACTTTTCATCAGTTCATGAAATTTAAATTAGTGGATGTCCTCAACTATTTACAAAAAATATGTAATATAGACTGAAAGTTTGAATAATTGCCCTGCAAACAAGAAATAATTCACATCAGGTTAAACTGCTTTTTTGTTATTGATGGCAAAATTGGTATTAAAATCAACAACAAAAATAATAATTCAAAACATCAATTATTTGTTAGATTACTCCATTACTATTTTAAAATATTATAAATTATATTTAATAAATATTCTAAAACTCTGCAAATGGACACAATCTCAAGGACACAATCAGGACTTGTACACCTATGTAAATGAATGCAATGTTAATGTTTTAAAGAACCTACGCATTAATTCAGATGTATTAAATATGTAGTTGTTACAATTATGAGTAGTCATGGTCACTGAAAGGAGGCTTCATGTTTTGTGTGAGTGATAAAGGTTTTTTGTTTGTTTTTTTGTTTTAAGGCTTTGTCCACTGACTCAGTGGAGAGGCTCCCGGTGTATAACAAGACTGCTCTGCGGAACTACACTGAGATCCAGGGGGCGGATGACTGGTGTGTGCCCAGCAAAGAGCCGCTGAACCTGGCTGTGTTCCGGCTGGCCAAGTGAGGAGTGACCATCCAGCCTTCAGCCTCCTGGCTGAATTAATGACAGTCATACAGCAGTGGCACTCTGCTATTGGGACCAGAGTATTATGGTGCTTGTGTGAAACCAGACACTCACTGTGAAGCATTATAGCTGCGTTCAGAGATAGTGAAGGAGGTAGTTCTTGCATGAAATGGCTTTTTCCTCTGCGCCTTAATCGACTCATGAAGATTATTTTGGTTTGGTTTTAGAAGAAATATCTTAAATATCACAGTGCTACCAGTAGACCAAGCATGCATGAGTGTGAGTGCCAACGAAAAGTCAAAAGTGACCAGAAGAAGTGGTCTGGTGAATAATGAAAGGGCCAGACGTAGGGGAAGCATGACATTAAGCCTGAGCCCCTAACCTTGTTATTCAGCAGATGGAGAGCAGCATGACCCTCAAGGGTGGACGCTGGAGTTTGTGTGTAATATCAGGCCTGCGCAAAGCAGCATTGTGACAGCATGGAAAGATAAAGGTCACAACAAGGGGATTGAAGTTAAACATGAATAATACAGTTAAGGAAGGGATCACAAGAGAGCGTGTGTTGTGGCAGATATACATGATCACAGGCAAGAGCCAAAGGTAATATCTTATACCACAGTGTACATGTGTTAAATATCAGCCACTTCTGATGCCAAAAAAAGTTCCAGCAAACACTGCTGTTACTTAGCAACCAGTGGTCAGCAGAATGATTTTCTGGTGAAAGTGTGTTGTTATCAGATATAGCATCAGGTAGCACACTTTTCACCTGAACACCTGTTATAAGTTATGAAAGATTATGAAGATATTCAGTGTGTATTAAAGGGCCCATGCTCTATAGTTTCCAACATTTCTTTATAAGCTACACTTAGCTTATTATTATTAAATATATTTGTTTGTATGTAATGAGTCCACAATTTACAATACTGGGCTTACTGTAGGTTAGAGGTGCATCAATATGGGTATTGTGGGCTGATGCTGATATCCAGTATTTTTTATGTATTTATTTTCCAATGTCAATACCTATGCTGATTCATAACATGTAGATATAGACTGAATCTGAGTTAGCATTATGAAGCTATTCTCATATTTTGATCAAAATCTGAATGATTAAATGAAACTGGGACTGGTAGGCAGGATGAGTGCTGTATGGCATGTAGTACTTGACGTATTTCTGCATCGTAATATCAGTGTTTCTATGCATTGTAGCACTTCTCAACAGAAAGCAGACAAGAAATTAATCTGTTTCATATGGAAATTATACTGAACCCAAAAAGGTGTTTACTGCCCTCTGGAACCAATGTAACTGTAATATGTTAAGAATGTTTTTTTCACTGTACGTTGCCAGATAATTTCTGTCATTCCTGATGTATTAATACTGCCTTGTTCAAAGGGATTTGAAAGTGCTGATATGACTGTAGAGTTAATTACCCATAACTTATTATTATTATACTATATTAACTGTATTATATAGTATTATACTAATTTATACTTATTATTTTCATGACAGAAAACAGCATTTGTGTTCTGAACATTTTCAGAACTATTGGGTTTCATTCGTGAATTTATTCTTACATATTACAACTTGCATATGCGGTTTTTTTTGCAAGCTGCTTGATGGATGTTCGAAGGCCTTACATTTCTGTGGCTTTATCCTTGTTTTGTACTACTCTGATTCTCATTACGCTCTTATTTATTTTTATGTAAACTTATATAAACAGGGCCAGTCAAATCAAAGGATTTTCTTTCAATGCATTTCCGTGCCTTTCATTTTATGCAGACCTTTAAGGACCATATTTTATGTGTTCTGTTTAGATTTTGTACGAAACGTTTAACTCCCTGAATTCTGTATGAGAGTTAATATTTTTGTAATAAAATCTATTTTCCATTGTATTTATAGTGGATGTACATATAATGGAAATAAACATGGCATTTCATTGGATATCTCTGTGTGATTACATAAAACCAGCAAAAAAAGGTCAATAAGATCCACTAATTCCCTCCCAGGACATGGTGATCCAGTGTAAGAATAATGGAGGACACAAGTTTTATTAACTCAAACACTGTACTTCATTGTGTCAAGAGAGGCTTAATTATTAAGTCCTTATCGGGAGAATAAAGCTGAATGATAAGTGTACATCTAGATACTGAACGTTGGCCCACTGCCAAGTAAGGCAAGGGTTGCAGGCCCTTGTGGTAAACAACCTCCTACCAAAGGTTACAGGGGGAATGTGATACGTGGTTGGCCTGGAACGATAGGATGGAAAAATCCCTTGAGCAAACTTCTTAAAATAGACTAAAACGTCAGGCTCGAGTTCAATTGAGTATAAATCCTGATTTTCATTTTTTGGCATTCGTTTATTAAAGAATCAAACAATTTTTGTTCATTTAATGAAACCTAATTATTGGCAGCTCAAATTATTTCCATAAAGTTCATAAATTAGCATATGCTTATGAGTGATGCATTTCACAGGGTAGTAGTTTACAGTGTTTTCAGTGAATACGAAGTGTGTTGTGCTGTTGGTGCACAAACTGTGGCAAGGTCAGTTCGAGTACTGCTGACAGTTTATAATCCACCAAGAAATACTGTATGTGTCAGAGAAAGCAGCTCAGCTCACTTTACCTTGTATATCATATACCAAGCAATGTATTCCACTGCTGTTCTTATATATGGCTGCTTGGTAGGCCTGTTCACTACCATGGGGCCCATGAGTCATTCTCCCTAATATCTATCTTTTGCATCTGTGGCACACAATCAGATACCACAGACTATAAATCTGATGAGCTTCCCTGCACTTAGTTAAAAAAAACATTAAAACACTGACTTGAAAACACTGGTAATAGAAATCATATGATATAACACCTTCCCATTGACGTCTAAGTGTGTTTTGAGTAAACAGTGGCTTAGTTGTTTTTGTCTTATTAAAAACTTAATGCCCAGTTGTTTAAACTAATAATAATATCTGCTGGAAGCAGGAAATATGGGCAAGTGTAAACATCTGAGCCACTTTGGCAACAGTCTTATCGAGATTGGTAGATGATTCAAAGTATCTGGAGAACGCCAGGTCCTGTAGAGTGTTCCAGGTGTGCAGGAGATAGTATTCACCATTGTGTACCAAGGAAAGACAGCTGGTGAGCCGTGTGACAGGGGCACCCAAGGCTCATTGATGCATATAGTGAGAGAGGGCTGGTTGTGATCCCAAAGAAAAGCTACTGTGGTTTAATAAGTGAATGGTGAATCTGAAAGAAATATGCCATAACATACATTGCACCACAGGCAGAGATGTTTTTGCAGCATAAGAGGGATCTACTGAGCATTAGGTGCTTTCAGTGTTATGGCTGATCACTAGCTATACTGTCACAAGCTATACTGTCACTAGCTTGTAGCCTACAGCTCACTGGGTTGGTGGGCAGTAAGGATTGATTAGGATTTCTAATAGTTGTATGATATATTTGCCTGATGCATGCTGTATACTATAGAGAGAGAATATTAATGAAAACATGAATAATTCTGTAGAATTGATGAGGCTGAGGGTAAAGAATATAGTGTAACATAACGCACACTCCAGTCTAAGGTTGGCAAACTTATTCAATTGTGTGTGTGTGAACAATAAATGCTTATCTGCCTTTGGTTAGTAAATGTGTGTGGCTGTGCATATCTGTCTGTTCACAGTATCAGCACAGGTGAGGAATGTTGTGTGTGCATTCAGGCGTCAAACACTAAGAAGAATCAAACAGTGCAGTGCAGATGGCTTTCTTCCAGCAGAGTGCCCTCTCAAGCAGCTGTTCTGAGCTTGCGTGTGTGCTCAGCCCTTCATGAGCGAGACACCGAGGAGATGGCAGATAGGTGTAAGTATAGAAATGAAGTGTTACACATGGACCAATTTCCAGGGACTACTCTGGGACAACAACAGCTACTCGTCTCATAAACAGCAGAGCGCAGGGTGGAAAGAACGAGGTGGTTACAGAGGGGGAGGGGGTGTCATTTGTATGCACTCTCGTCAGCCTGCTCTAATCTGTTTGTCATAGGCACTGTACTTTTTGTGGCGTGCCTGGCATTCCTCTGGGCTGTTTACTGCACTCAGCCCCATGTAAAAGGCTGCTGATGGTGCTCCCATCTCCCTGTATTTTCCCTGTCCTATTAACTTATTGATTGGCCTGCACTCATCGCTCAGTCCACTGGTCACTGGCTTTTAAAAAATGTAACTTACAAGAAAAAGTAAAGTCAAAATATCCTCATGTATTAGCTTCTAATACTTATAATACAGTGGTGAATTTCTGGGCTGGAGATCCACCAAGGGAAATACTGAAGGCTGACACCAAGGTTTTTATGCTCAAATTGGGCAGCAGCCTGTCAGTTTAATAGTAGTTCTGAAAAGCTAGTTGTTAGGGGTGCCAATTATTGTGGCACACATGATTTCATATAAACAATTAATTTCTTAATGTGTCATTTTTTGCTCAAAGACTAAATGCACCTGATTTAAAGGTTTGATTTTTCTCTTTTTTGTGTTGTGAAGCTATCATTTTTGGGAAAACAATTAATTCATTAGAAGCCTAAGAAAACATCTTAACTAGGGGTTTCAATAATTGTGGAGGGCGCTGTATATTGTGTCTTCTTTTTATTTTTTTTGCAGTGATGTTTTGTTTTTGGAACAGAGGTTGTTATTTTATTTTATTTAAGTAACTATTTGTCACTTAAAGAATATAAAGTGTACTACAACAAAATGTGACCTCAGCATCCCATCATATGTGCACATGTGAAGCAGATATCAACCACTAACCACTAGGCCACAACTGCTCTTAAGCTTTCAAGCCAAAGAACTTCGGTGGAATTTTGATGGAAGATGTGATTGTGACTCAACTCACTCAATAACTGTAATATCATACTATCGTTGAGAAGCAATAGCTCAGTGTCTCATATTCAGTCTCTTTCACAAAATTCAAGTTTATTTAATCACTAGATAGAAAATCTGCTGGTAAGAGGTGAATATAAGGTTCCTACAATAGCTGTGCTGAAAATCTTGAAAGTTTTGTCCCCACTACATCACTGCCTCTCTGTGGCCTCTTTACCTCATTGCACAGTGCCTGTTTGTCCTCTTTGAGCTGTAGTGCATTTTGCTGCCCTCTACTGCAGTACTGAAATGTATCCACCACCACGATTATTATTATTATTATTATGACCACACAGAGCCTTCACCAGTCTACATAAAATGGAGTGAAACTCCACAACTGATAAGAGCTTTATCTAAGTGAGTTTGTCCCACTGTAGTGGAAGTGTAGTTTTGTTGAAAATGACCATTTGTATAGCAAATAGGCCTTTGAGAGACGCATGACCCGACCTCATTACGACTCATCGTGGAGTAGTGCCTTCTAGTGAAGAACGTCAATGCAAAAAAATCTAACACTTCATTAACCAGTACCATGATGTAAAAATTCAAACTACACAAAATTGACACACTGCATCACTACCACATTCTATATCTCAAGATCTATAACCAATATTCAATATAACTGTTTTTTATGTATTGCAAACCATGATTTTGATTAAACTCAATAGACAACAGACCATTTCAGGTTTACTTGTACTGATGATTAAACATCTTTATCTACAAAACACTATAACTATCTAAAATGCCGTCTCATTTTAACGCTTTTCTTAACACCTCTCAGCTTTGTTTCGCTGATATCATCAGAATCTTTTGCATTCGCTTTAACCAGTGGCTTAACACATTGTGGTTTGTGACTGACACATACACAGGCAAAATCTTAAACGGACAAATAAGAAACCGTGAAAACACCCTACAACTGTTTTCTCAGAGTAGTATATGTTTGTAATATTGTATTGTCTGATTAGAATTAAACATAATTGATGCAATTGATCTATGGGCAATTTAGAGTAACCAGCCAACCTAAATCACAAGCCTCTGGACAGTGGGAGGAACTTTGCAAACTCTGCACAGAAAGACACCCGTGGCCAATTCAAGATATCTTCATGGCTATTAATTCACAAGTGTAAAGTGAACCTCAAGTGGGTTTTTTTATCTGCCCCCGAATCCCAAAACCCAAAAATCACATGCATCTTCACTGTGCTTTGCTATTTAAATGTACTTTAAATGTGTCTGTCTTCTTTTACATTTGTGTTGTTCAGTTGCAAGTGTGCAAGCTAGCATTTCCTGTGAGAAGTGTAATGTCACAAGAGTACTGGTGTGAAGCTGGTAACTCCCCACTAAATGGCTTCTAATCGTGTAGTAAATAACTGATCCATATGCAACAATTGGCTTTTTGACTGATTTTCAGAGATATGAACCTGCAGTAAAGAGGTATAGAATGAAAGAACTGAAACAAAACTAAACCTTTAGTGGACTGACCCCTTTCATGTGACATTTCTTGGTGTTTTGTACCAGATAAAACACAAATGGACATGCTCCCACCCAAAACCCTCCTCTTAACCAAATCCAAACCCTACATAACCTTTTTCGTTTTGTGTTGACCTCATGATGGAAAATTTGCCTGAATTGCTAAATTGCCTGTAGAAAATTTTTGTGTGCATGTTAGCATCTTCTGCTAGAAGTGTTGTACTAAGGCAATGCTGGTGTGAACTTTAAACCAGTAACTTCCCTTTGAATGGCTGCAGCCCGCCTTGCCGTAGTGTACTATATAAAGCCAGATCATATGTGACATTTCGACTTTTAGTGATATGCCCTTCAATTGAAGAGGTAAGTAATTAACATTATACACATTTAATATTACTTAGCATCTCAAAATTGATGCAAATATGCATGTGAGTATAAAATGTTGCCATGATTCATAAAAGAAAATAATTTAAATCTATCTGCCCCTTGCAGATGTTTGTCTTGGGCATTCAGGTGTTGGCTGTGCTGCTTGTGTGCGCAATCAGCACAGAACAGACCGGGAGTTCGGTAAGCAGAAACTAATCAGAAGTCAAACTGAAAACACAGATTTTCAGTAAGATTTGGCTACATACTAATAAAATACTAATGTTTCTGTATACAGTTGCAAATGTTTCAAAATAGTTTTATGAGTTGTTATGTTACATAACTCTTAAACAGTTAAAAATAGTCAGAACAATTTTATATATTAAAAATATAGATAAGACTTTATTCTAAGTTCATTCTGAGCACTGTTTTGTATGGATTTGTTATAAATATTTGACACAGTGTAAATGGTTCCTTTCTATAAAAGTAAGTCACAAGGTTGAAGTTGGAGCACTGATAAAGGATAACAACTTATACCACTTACTTTAAGAAATATTTTGACTGTTCTCTTATGGTTCTCTAGTATGAGATGAAAATATGGAGGAAGGAGGACCAGCTTGTACAGAAGCAGCTTTCTCTAATGTACAAGGTACAACAGTCCTGCACAATTATGTTTTCTGATAAATAACATGAAGTTTTATTATATATATGTGTGTGTGTGTGTGTGTGTGTGTGTGTGTGTGTGTGTGTGTGTGTGTGTGTGTGTGTGTGTGTGTG
>JBBIGC010000104.1:30853114-30872552 GCA_037576955.1 Lepidarchus adonis | reverse complement strand
ACACACACACACACACACACACACACACACACACACACACACACACACACACACACACACACACACACACTGTCTTTTCTGTCTTAATAGGCTGTGTGTGCAGTGCAGGTTATTCATCATGTGAAATGTAATGCTGTAAACCACCACAGTGAAGCTCTGAAGTAATTATATTGAAACATTATAAACGAATTGAGTAGATTTACGATATAATATTTGAGTTAAGTATTTTTTGAGTTTGATCTCTGCTCAGATAAAATATTCAAATCAAACATGGAAAAATACTTACTGTGAAAGCGACTATTTGTCATTGTGAACACAATCACAAGGTGCACCACAATGAAATAGCATTTAACCCCATGTACTCATGTGGAGCAGTCGGTTTCTATCAACAGCCCCAGGGAGCAGTGTAGTGGGGGCTTAATGCAACTGTAGTGACAGTTGTACAGATTTCAAACTGCAGTGGCCTTTGATGGTTTTATCTTTTTCTGCTAAATTTGGTGACCTACTGCTGCTAAGCTGCCACATGTGTAGCATTCTACAGTTTTGATCATACAGTTACGTCAAAGCCATTTTCATTTCCCATTCTGAACACAAAACAGAACAAAATATACAGCATTTAGCTGAACTCTTGGAGTTACCTTCTATACTTTGACATTCTGTTCAGCATGACAGAACTATACCTTTAAGCTTTTTAACCCAGTGCTCTTACCCCAAGCCTGTCATTATCCTGCTCGCCATTTTTTAATTACAGCCTTTGTCTTATTTCTGGTATATTTTCTTACAGCCACAGTCAGTCCTGGTATGACCAAATGAATATAATGTGATTAGATCTGTGGTCAGGGGAGAATTGTTCAGCGCTGGCGTAGTGTGTGGTTCTGTATGGGTGGACCATTCGGGGAATCTACTCATAATCCAACAACATTCATGAGCAAATAGCTTTGTCACTCGGCTTATTCATTGAGAATTCTTTGTATGAGTGAAAGTATTTGTGGCTAATTCACAGGACTGACTCAGTGGCACAGTGTTAAATGTTTATTTTTCGTCTGAGAATTTATTCTGAGGTGGGGCACATACCTCAAGGCAAATTGGCTGGAGGCGAATGTGAGTTTAAAAGAACAGTTGCAATTTTGCCTCTCAAGGAAAACACTGATAATGATCCAAAGTGACCACAGTTTGTGACTACACTGTGAAAATATTTGCACCATTTTGTGACACCTAGTGGTCAAAGGTGTTATAGATTTATTATTTTGTCCTGAGTTAAATGTGTAATGACACTTTCAAAGCATCAACATATGGGCTACTGTGCATATTCTCAAAAGTTGTTTCTGGTATTTAAGTGTATAACTTGACCTATTACACAATTGTAACTCTGGTAATATTTTTCCACTTTTTGCAGGGGAGAGTGGAGCTGGAAAAACAGAAGCCAGTAAATACATTATGCAATACATTGCTGCTATCACCAATCCTAGCCAAAGAGCAGAGGTGGAGAGGTGAGAAAGAAGGAATTCTTTCATTTGTTTCTTTAAATTTAACTAAAAATAATAGCGTTTAGAAATGTTTATTTAACAACCTCCAAGAATTTTTTTTTTAATATATACTTTATGCAGTAAATCTCAGCCAGGACAGATAATGCTCTTTTTATACTGGCACATGCAGTTACCATCTTGAAATATTTCTCAGCTTTACATAAAAATACAGGGTATAGCAGTGGATGTATTTATCAGGCTCTGTTTCTAAAAGTAAGAGAGAGACAAAATAAGAACTTAAAATGTGCATTATCATGCAGATTCCCTTAAAGGTCAGTCGATTAAGCAGGTTTATCATGACAGGTCAGATCACTTGTCCATGGAGTGAGTGCTTTTTCTGTATTTTTCACAAAAAATCCTGCATTTGAGTATCATTGTGCATGTATGCTGCATAATCCAGGTAAGCACATTTCAGCTGTGTTATACAGCTCTATTAGAACAGATTTGATCTCTTGGTAGTAACAGCAGGAGTAAGCAAAGTTATTCATAATTCTGAAGTGAATAATACATTAGAGTTGGCCTCAAAGGAAATGACAGTAATGGAAGTGAAATGTAGGGCAGAGTGAAAATAGCACTGGGCTTGAAGAGTTGAAAGTACATGTTGTTTTTAGTCAGCTCAGCTGAATAGATGGCAAACCACTGTACTAAGCACTTGTTTTACTCAAATGTATAATTTGAGAAATGCTAAAGTTTTTCTACAATAGAGCAGAAGGCACACAATGTGTGCATACCCACGTTACGTAATGTCTTGTCAAATATGTAAGCTGTCGCCTTTCAAGCAGTATCTGACTTTTCCAGACAACAAAAGATTTCATAACACCATATCAGTTTCCATTTATGAACAACTATATTGATATTACGTTATCAGTTTAGTGATCCAAAGGTCAAAACTCTGTAAAGGACGAGCCATAATTCATTAGAGCTGAACATTTGGGCCTATTGGAATCTGTACAGAAAGACTAAGCTCAGGTTTTTGAGCAATAGAGATTAAAGTCATGATGATTACTCAACTGGAAAATTACTTTTGTATAATGTGTAACAAATTAGCCTAATAATTTGTTTGGTGTTTGATTAATAAAGAGATCATTTTAATGCTGCATTTGGCAGACTTAAGAGTCTCCAAGTTGTGTGAATCACTGGAAGAAAGGAAACCCAGCAGCTTCACTTGAATGCTTTAAATGTCTATATTTTAGTAGAGCTGGTCTACACAATATTACACAATAACATTGTGTGAGAAATTAACACTGCCACTATTTACTTTATAGTTATTTCCCATTTTCTTCTACTTAGTTTTAAAAGTGCATCAAAAAAAGAGAAAAAAAAATCCCACCACAAAATGGGATTAATTACCCAGTAGTTATGCAGATTCAGTCTGGGTACTGAAAAAACTGCAAATTGACTTATGCAGCTTTCACTGCACTCAGTGCTGCTGTGGGAAAGCACTTAATGCTTGGCCAGATTGATGATGATTAAGGCCCATGTGATCATGCAGCATGTGAACAAAAGTAGCTCATGGAGGCTAAGACAAGGATGGATTTTAGTAGCCAATCATACTGAAATAGGCTTGGGCTCAGATAACGCTGAATTATTTTAAAGAGAGTAATAAAAGTTTTGAAGGTAAGATAAGATATACAATCTAATAAATAACTACTTTGAAAATATAAAGAGCATGCATTTTTACAGGGTGAAAAACATGCTGCTGAAATCCAATTGTGTCCTGGAGGCTTTTGGGAATGCCAAGACCAACCGCAACGATAACTCGAGCCGCTTTGGGAAATACATGGATATCAACTTCGACTTTAAGGGGGATCCCATCGGTGGCCATATCAATAACTACCTGCTGGAGAAGGTAGGCAGGGTTGTAGATGCCATAAAAGAGTAGAAAAAAACAGTGCATTAAAAAAATTATTTTAGTTCCCTCATGCATAGAAATGTGGAGCAGTTTTACCACCTGTATCTGTAAACCACAAACAGGCGTATTCTTTGCATTGTATTTGTTTATAACCTCTCTTAAAAATGTCTGCTCTTCAGTCTAGGGTGATCTTTCAGCAGGAAGGTGAGAGAAGTTTTCACTCATTTTACCAGGTGAGTAAGCAGCATTAGCACAGTGAATCAACAAGCATCTTGTTGAGGTTGACTTTATATGTGAAGCCTTGTATAACTCACATCACAATGATTCTAACAGACCCATGTTTAGGACTGTGTAGCCACAGCCATCCACTAACAATAACATTTTACACACTGTAATGCTGCTGTAAATAACAGTGCAGTCTCTGTTCTACTCATCCTGCATTACACCAGCCCATTATGGTGTTTTGTCTTCTGTTAACAAGTTAGAATATTTCCACATTTCCACAGAAGATTCTTATCAAACTTTAAGCTAAAGTTGGACACAGCATACTGTGTCATGACCACTATTGTGTCACATGGCTCAATACTTCATTCTTGATCTACCATCCTGGACTGCTGTCTGCGTGTCACGGCTTGTACCAGAAATGGTTTGAATTAGGTTTTTCTTTGTAGAGTAAACCAAGGCACAAACTGTTTCTGCAAATGGATCAAATTAGTTGAAATGCTGTATAATGTAAATGCCTAGCATAAAAAAAAATAGTTTATTATTACTGTGGGCAGGTATTGGTTGATGATTACAAATATGCAGATTTTTATTTTATTATTGTATTAATATTATCTGATTTGTTCTAATATTCATTATTTATAGTAAATAAGTGCTTTCTGTACTTTTCTTAGGTATATTTGCTTATTTTTCTTTTTTAATCTCTGTTTTTTGTTTGGTCCAGCTTGTGAAAGGAGCTCCAGAGTCTCTTCTGCGATCCTTGCATGTCCAGAAAGATCCTACAGCATACAATTACATTAAAGTTGGAGGCCAAACCAAGGTATGACAATTAATATTTTAGTCTTATGAAATCCAAAGGTGCCAAAAAGGAAACAATGGAAGTGGCTATTTGTCATTGTGAACACACCTCATCACACAAAGTGCACCACAGTGAAGTGCCATTGACAGAGCCTGGGGAGCAGTGTAGCCGAATGGTACCTTACTCGAGGGTTCCTCATTGGTACCTGAGCCAGGACTTGAACCACTAGTCTGCCACTGCCCACAATGGCGAACATTTACATTAGAAAGGGCACTGCAGCTGATGAAGAAGTTGACTTTTTTAAAAAGCCATTGGTTATATATACAGAACCATGACAATACATGAAATAACTGAATGTTTAAATTATTTACACAGTTCACTGGTTCATTTTATAGGACTTTAAAAAACAGTTTTATACTGCAGCAAATCAAATAACTTTTTGGTACTATATATATTTTTATTTTATAGACTTTTGCTGTATACTGAACAAACTACAGGATTTTACCTGTTTCTGCTTTCATCTGTCTTTTGCAGCTATAGCTTCTTTATTCCCAAAATATTACACAAGGACCTAAAAAGTTATTAAATTATATTTAATAAAATAATATTTTAAAAATATTATACCATTTCAGTCAATGTTTTATATCTGTAACATGGTATTTCAGTGTCTGATGAGTCAGTGAGCAGAATTACAGAGGGCTGCTCAGCTGTGTCTTCCTGACAGTTTAATGAGAGAGAACAAAAACAGATTCACAACAGCAAACAAGATGATGTCATGGAACAGGATGGGTTGTGGTGTTAACACTGCAGTTGCATAGACTTAGGTGGTTTGAACATTGTGTGCCATGTTCTGTTTTTTTTTAACAGAAACAGTTTCTGCTCAAGCTTCACCCTATGTCCAAAAGGGCTGTGGTTTCCTGGGTAACTCGCTCCATGAGCAATATTAGTCACCAGAGGTCTAGAATAATTAGAAACCCCAGAGTTGTTGAATCCCCAGAGTGTCAGGGAGCTTTGGAAATTAGTTAACGCATCAGTGCTTCTATGGTTTTGATTGTGCGGCTTAAAAATCAAATGTCAAATGACTTAAATTAGAAAAAAAATCCTTTTAACAGAAAATGCAGATCTGGAAGAAACTGAAGATAAATATTTTTTGGAGTAACAGATAATTCTGTTAATTCAATTAATGGTGTTAACCTCAGGAACATTACTATGTGTTGTGAAAAGTGTCCTTCGGGATATGTTGATGTACCATGAGAATACCAGGGTTAATTAGAATTAATTAGTGTTATTTTTCTATACTACTACTGTGCAGACTGCACAATTATTAATTTAGAGATGGGTGATATTAAAATATGTACATATTTTATGAAATTCTGTCAATATTTTAACTGGTGTTTTAGAAGTTAGAACAAATAAATAAAGAGCTAGTGGACTCTCAAAAACTATTTACTTCTTTTTATTATGTTTCACTCACAGTGCTGCACTATATCAAATTAAATACTCATAATTATGCTCTGTCTGTTATGTAACCCACATCCGGTCTGTATGGATGATATCATGATATATGCTTAGAAAGTGTTTTGAAACTGTGAAATTGTTTATCATAATATCAGTATCACATTTCTACCCCTTGGTTAATTCCATCTTAAATTTTAACTTAATGTCACATTTAAAAAGTGGTGTCACCCTTAACCAACAATAGGCTGCATTTTTCTACTCATATCATACTTATTTTTTTACCACTTCGAACGAGCTCATATTACATGGTTTTCTTGATTTTGTTCATTGAAATACAAAAGGACTCTGTGAAACTGTGCTCATGGTGTGTTTCACAATATTTCTAAAACACTGGTAAATCAGTGCTGTGACATAATGAAATATTGCCCTGCATTATTTGGATAAAAAAATTGCTTTCATTGCATTATAAAAATACTTTGTTGCATAAAAACAGACATTGATCTGGAACTGTGACTGGTTAATGCTGTTGCAGTTAAAAACAACGTACATTTGCAAACTGCAGTATATGTAGTATTTAGTATTTATATACTTCGGGTAACATTTTTGCCCAGGTTATGATGTTCTGTCTTTTCATCTGCAGCAGTTAAGTCTATGTGGTTCTAACTGCCTTCATCGTTTTTCTTGTGTTGCATCTGTAGTCATCCATCAATGACAATGCAGATTTCAAAGCTGTAGGAGATGCCATGAAAGTAATAGGATTCACTATGGAGGAAATCCAAACAGTCTACAAGATCCTGGCTACCATCTTGCACCTGGTACACTCCTTTATTAAAACTTTGTGTGTACATTACTATCTTCTTTGTTATCTGTTCTTCTAACACTTTTATATTACATAGTAATAAATGTCAAAATGAAATCCTGACATTCTCACATTTGTGGCATATTAATAAGGTAGACTGTGTTCTTTTCCAGGGAAACCTGAAGTTTGGCAGTGATGGGGATGTAACTCTGATTGAGAATTCTAAGCTGGTAGCAGTGCTGGGGGAGCTGTTGTCAACAAAACAGGAGAATGTAGAAAAGGCCCTTCTCTACCGCACTGTGGCAACCGGCCGTGATGTCATTGACAAGCAACACACTGACCAAGAGGCCAGTTATGGCCGAGATGCACTAGCGAAGGTACCTTAATGTACAACTCTAGGCCCAAATCACATTGGCAGTAAACAGGCTATACACAAAAATAATTTGACCACAAGTATGTTTTTTTTTATTCATAAATGCTTTATGTGATGTTGTCCCTGATTCCTGCAATGTTTACCACATTCGTTTTCATTCTGACCAGATGCAGATCTACTAAGCAAAAAATGTAAATATTATGTGTAATACATTCACTGTTTACTTACTAAATACTGCTAAAAGTAGGGGGATATTATAAATGTGTATATTTATAATATATACTGTAGCTGAAAGTAGAAATGCACAGGCAATATAGAAGTGGATTTGCTTACCCTCATCCCCATCCCCATCTTTACAGGTTCTACTAATTGCTGTGTATTGACTGTTCCACCTAGGCTATTTATGAACGTCTCTTCTGCTGGATTGTGGGAAGAATCAATGACATTATTGAGGTGAAGAACTATGATGCCAGAATTCATGGGAAGAACACAGTAATTGGAGTCCTGGACATATATGGCTTTGAGATTTTTCAGAACAACAGGTGAAATATCATCTTAGTCTAATTATAATTTATTCTCTTTCTCACACTCTCTTGTTTATCTCTCTCTTATTTTAACATTGTTGTTTCTTTTCCAGTTTTGAGCAATTCTGTATAAACTACTGTAATGAAAAGCTGCAGCAACTCTTCATTCAACTGGTGCTGAAACAGGAGCAGGAGGAGTACCAACGAGAAGGCATCCCATGGAAACATGTAAGACGAATGACAACATTGTTTAGCTGACTTTCTATACCTGTTTCTAACACTCACATTAAAGTTCATGTCTTGTATTTGTGTGCTCTGTGCAGATTGATTACTTCAATAATCAGATTATTGTTGACCTGGTAGAGCAGCAGCACAAAGGAATCTTCTCCGTGCTGGATGAGGCCTGCATGAATGTGGGAAAGGTCACTGATGAGATGTTCCTCCAGGCCCTTAATGGCAAACTAGCCAAGCATGCTCATTACACCAGCCGCAAGGTATTGTAAATCACTCACAGCACCTTGTTTTGGTTTGTTTTTTTTTTTTACAAGTTTCTCACCGCAAATTATTAAACATAAATCATTGATGGTGCATATGAGTGCACTAAAACCATATCAATATTATATAAATTCTATGTAAGCAATTATGGTAAATAAAATAAACATGGAACAGTTAACTATTAGGCACTGCTGTGTACCATATTGAATTGTGGGTATAACTAGCTACAAAAGTTTATACTAAAATTTACATATTGTAGAAATCTGTATATATACAAATAGATACAGTTTTTTGTGTTGCTAACATGCTAACACTAGAGTCTGCTCATTTGAGTCCCTCTGCACAGTAGAGACATTTTAAATCTGTCAAAGCTGTCCAACCCTGAATTCTGCATCGTAGCTTCTATACTAAATACTCCGAATGAACACAAGAGGGCAGCAAGGATCAGGGAAAGAAAACTCACTCCATGGCTCTATATTCAGCTCTAGGTGATGTCACTGACGACCAATGAGAGCTATTGAGACTAGTGTCACACAGCCTTGGCAAACATGCATAAGAGAGAGAAAACTAAGCTAGAGAAAGATAGTGGTGAAATTAGCACAGAAAGGAAACTAGCCAGAAAGGACTATTAAGGTATTAAGGTCAAGATGCTGGATGCTCACAGCAGCCAATGAAACATTTACGGCCTAATGCGCATAGCATTTTTAACTAATTTCAGTAGTTCAAGGGTTTGTCATTTTCAAAACTGACCTGCAAATCTAAGCCCTAAGTTTATGCTTTATGTATGCAGAAATAATCTGTATTTGTTTCTCTCCTTTATACATATTTGTTTGCAAATGGTTTTTCCAAGATATAGGAGGAAAGCACTAAATATTAGATGGGAATGGTACATATGTGGCAAAAGTTATGAGTTATGATGGATGGTTTTGCATTGATTTTCCTCTACCTTTTAACAGAAGGTATAAAGTGTTACGGAGAGATTTTGTTTGGATGCTGATGTTTAAATTATGTAGACATGTAAATGTTTGGAATTATGCTTCAAAGCCATGGCAATGTTAGCAAGCAATATAGGCTACTGTACATCCCTATGAGGTATGAGAGCAGTGATGAGCTTCCTGTGTTTGGTTATTTTTCTGCATTGTGCTCCTGACACAGTAAAAAAATCACCTTGGTTCCAGACCTACACCTTAGCTTCTGCATCTCATTTGTAATGTGGGGAGTTCAGTGATGCAGCTCACTGTAGAACTATCATAGCAGTATAATTTTAGCCAAGAGAGAGGAACTGACTCATTCTTGCTGTTTGTGTTTGTGCATGCATAGCCTTCCATGTGCTGAATGCATATCTAATATATTTACTGTACTGTATGCATTCACAATTGTTTTAGATTTTCTTAGTAAGTATAAGCGAGAGTGTGCTAAGGAAGCATGATACTAGTATTGGGTTTATCGCTTCTTCACATTGCTTGTATTTAATATTAAAATGTGTTTAACGTAATTTAAAAATGCTTTTGGACTGTTTCGATTCTTTGGAACGTTTGTAGGAACTTTCATTTGCTGTGATTGGTCAAGATGCTCACAGAGCTCTGAAAAGCATTGGGATTGGTTAGAGAGCTCATCTGCATATGGCAGGTTTGCATGAAATCAGTATTGCTATAAAGGCTAATGTAGCAATATCAATGAACATTGCACAGCATTAATAGGTGCAATGGACAAAAAAGAACAGGGCTGCTGGCGAATGCAAATATGTTCTAGTATTTAAAGGTGTTCATATCAGTGATCCCAAAAATCGAATCAAATGTGTCTATAGAGGGAAAAAAAACTGTAAAGAAACCCCAAGAAAAAGCTTTCGTGTTTTTTTTCCACTATTTTTTTTCTCTGTAGACACTGACATTATGTCTTTGTCTCATTAAACAATTCACACTACAACCATGGCCTAAATAAAGGACACTCATTAAAAAGGCTAAGGCTGAATCCTGAGAGAAGCTTTTTTTTCTCCTGTGCCTTGTTTTGTTCTTCACGCTTTCTCCACAGTCTTCCCACTTACAGGAAAAGTTACACACTTGACTAGCTTTGAAAATGCAAAGACTTTGCAGACTGCATGACTTGGGGCTGTTCTTATTATGGAGTTATTTTCCCTTAACTTGGAAACTCCAGCGTGAGACAGAACATAGGAGAGGGAGAAATAGGGAGAGGAACCTACATCGCAGTGCTTTAGCCTGTGTTTAAGATCTTCAGTGTCTGCCACAATGTTTCTTTACTCTCCACTTTGATGAGAAGCCTGACAGGCAACATGAATTGTCAGTGTTCTTTTAGTTTTGCACGGTCATAGCCTGTACTGGCTACATCCACTAGGCCATTTAAAGCACAGGTTCCTTCACCACTATGCCTCCTTTTGTGCTAGCAGGTGAAATTGCTTTTAATGATCTTTTAAGACTGTTAGGGGATAATTATGGTATTCTAGAAGAGTTTTAAGGGAAAAGCTGTGGAAATGATAATACTGAGATTTAAAAGTACACTTCTCAATATGAATAGAATACCACATTGAGATTATGTTGCATATGTCTTGTTTTATATTAAAGCCTTATTAGGCAAGGCAAGTCAAGTTTATTAATTTAGCATATTATCATGCAAAATATCATTGCAAGATAAATTATTATAACTAAACTTAAGTTTGTAAAAAAGGACCAATCAAAATTAGAGGGTGGGCCCCATTTATCCTGCATATATTTGAAGTCATGTGACAATAACAGAATCTCCTAATTTATTTAATTGTGGGTAATAATAGTAATAAAAGCAAAATTTTTTCTTTTCGTAATTTTGAGATGGTTCCTAACTCAGCAGGAGCAAGTACAGTGAAAGTTGTGAAAGTTTAATCTTCATAACATGATATGCATGCAGTGCATTATGGGTCATGGTTGTTTGTTTGTCTTATTTAATCGTGCCACAATATTGAATTAATCTAGTAATAAGTGAGAGTGAAAGTGACTAATTTTGTCATCATGAACACACCATCACACAGTGCAGCACAACAAAATGTGGCCTCTTTTAACCAATCACACCAGAAAACAGAGTAGTGGGATGGTACCTTGCTCCAATGCTATAATGAACACTATTCTACAAACTAGTGTTTTCTACTGTTTTTGGTAGTCTTTTGGTTTTTGGTCATATTTTTTCTATATTTGCTTTTTTCACCATAACATACATAAGTTGTTTCCAGATGACCTCATCTGCTTCTGTCTGACCCATCTGTTTTTGAGGTGTTCTGTTTTTGAGGTGTAGTTAAATTGTTGTATGTGATAACTGACTGCCCCAATTAATTGTTCCTATAAAAACTTTCCCATGGTCTCTTAATTTTCCTCATGCTCTCTCACTGTGACCCACTAAAATGGCTTTGATCCTTCTAAACTGGTTATTTTAATGCCTTGTTCGACAGCAGCTCTTAATTACAGTTATTTGCTGACACAGGCCTTCACACCGTGACTCTGACATCATGTTTTGGTAAAGGGTGGGGGCTTCACTATTGCCATCGTTTTCCTCTCTCCCTCTCTCACTTCCTCTCAGCAGCACGTGTCTGCTGGAGGTGCAAGCATGTGACAGGATGCTCCTTTAGTAGCTCATGGCAGCATGGCTGACTATATGAAGGCAAATGTATGCTTATTATCTGGTTTGTGCAGAGTCTGTGAAGATTATAAGCTGCTTCATTGCCATAATTCACACCTTACACAGGCCAAGCTAGCTTTTCCTGTTAGCAGTTTAGAGAGGTCATGTGCGATCTTAAACGACTTGGCTCTAGTGCATTCTGTCTGAATTGAAAACCTTTGGTTCCTGGTTAATTACTGTGTGATTTGGTGATAACATTTTGCTGCTTGTGTTGTTGCTGTAATATTTTATTGGTACTTATTTTTGGTACTAATTTTCTTACAAATTATATAAACACTGTTACTGTGAGGGTACCTTGAAGATGATGTTTTCAGTGCCTTTATTTAGGGAATATAATTTTACCACAATTTTTTTGTAATACTGTTTCTTATTTGCTATTTATTTAGTTGCAGTTAAACCATGTACCTCATTTTGACTCCAGATTTTTAAGTGTATTTTAAATATATTAAATATACTCATAAAATCATACGAATATACCCCTTCATCTGAGAAAATGAATCTCATGCACCCTTAAAACTCATTTGAGGTGCAAAATTGTTCTACCATGTTGTACTTTTTGAAGATACATTGACAACATCTGTGCCTATGAAAATTCATATGAACAGTACAGTACCTTTTCTCTAACAATACAGATATTATAATCAATACAATACAGCTTCTTAACACAACTTTGCATTGCAGGGTTGGTCAGGACTTGATTTGAGTTGAGTTAGTGGCATGGCCAGATGCCAGCTTAACTAGCAAGTGGAGGGAGATGCACAGGTGGTGAGCAGGATGGCATATTGCTGGAGGCAGCAACAAAACTGGAGGGATGAGGTTGGAACCTGAGACTGTATGACCAAGCAAAGGCAAACCCTAAAACTGTCCACCCAATTACCCACCACATGTAAGCCTGCCTGGTCCACTTATATTCCAAATCACCAAAGGCAGGTTTCTGGGATATAGATTTTGGTACTGCACATTATATCATATTATAATTGTGATACAGCCTTTTGCAATACTGATATGCCAAAATAGTTTTTATTAGTTTTAAATAAGTTTTTCACTAAAGCATTAGGTCAAATCAGAATTTTCATGAAATTAAGAATCTACACCAAAATACATTATTTTGGTCAAAATAATGGGTCGTAAAGGTCCACATTCACCACCTACTACTACTACTACTACTACTACTACTACTACTACTACTACTAATAATAATAATAATAATAATAATAATATTATTTTATTTCATTTGGCTATTTTGCTGTTTTCCAACCTTTTAATTCCCTGATAGATTTGTTTGTTTTTTTGTTTATATACTATTGAGAACCCTGGCTACCCTTTGCTAATATTGTCCATGATACTAACTGTCATGTAGTATTTTTTAATACTTTTTTTTTGCTTCTTACTAATGAAGACATGTACTAATTATCTGCCCCAGTTTCTCAACCACCTGCTACATGTCTCCTCCGCATTCTTTTGGCAACATCACAGATTTTGGTTCTGCTAGACACAGGGGCTTAGAGGCGTTGTCTGATTTGAGGATGTGCTCTATATTTAGAGGTACGAAGACTCTCCCTGTTACTTTTCGCCCGTGTTCCTTCACTTTCCCCCTTTATCTCTGCAGTGTGACTCATCGCTGTCTCACTCTAATTCCCATTCCATCTGTCTGTATAATCAAATGTGCGATATACATCTGCATATGCTGTAATTTGTCTGATGAAGCTCCATTTTCTTTGTGTGTGCCTGTGTGTCTATGTGTGCATGGCTGGGTGTGACTGATTGAGATGGATGCAGTGAGGGAGGGAGCTCAGCAGGCAACTCACAATCTGCTCTGTCTGATCCATCTGAAAGCCCTGCCCATGTTGGCCAGCAAGAACACTATCAGGAGATGTGGAGGCAGATGGGCAGAGTGGCAATTTAAGTGTGAAAGTTTGCCCCACTCCTCAACGCAGAATTCTTAAAGTTGTGAGATGTTAGTGTCTTTTATGTACAACCCATTTCAAATCACTCCACAGCATCTCAATGGGATTAAGATCTGGGCTTTGACTCAGGCATTGCAGGACTCTCATTTCAGCCAGTCCCTGATGGATTTACTGGTATGTTTAGCATCATTGATGTGTTGCAGATCCCAATGCTGCTTCAGCATTAATGTTCTTACAGATGATTTCACGAGTTTTTCATGGACCCTCTGATACACAGTAGAATTCATGGTGGATTCTATGATGATGAGCTGGCCAGATCCTGCTGCAGCAAAGCATCCCCAAACCATGACACTTCCACCTCCATGCTTCATAGCTGGTATGAGGTTCTTATCCTGGCATGTTGTGTTTGGTTTATACCAGATGTGTCCTCTGTGCTGGTGTCCAAATAATTAAATTTTAGACTCATTTATCCAAAGAACATTATTCCAGAGGTCCTGGTCTTTGTCCATGTTCTCTCTAACAAACCTCAATCTGGCCGTGATGTTTCTCATAGAGAGCTTCAGTTTTAATTGTTTAGTTGTATTACTTGAACCTCCCAGTATTGTTAAAAATGAGATCAAATATCCATATGTCCAAGAACAAAAACACAAAATGCTTTCATAGAGTGTCCTAACTTTTACATGTGACTGTAATTTACTATGTCCACTGAGTCATTTTTAAGCCTTGGAAAGCAGACACATTATAAACATTTTATATACTGGGGCTGCAACAATACTACATTGAGCAGCGACAAAGCAGCAAGAAGTCCTTTATTTTCATTGGTCACTGGGCTACACTGAGCAGTATGGCACAGTAAGTTGCATCGCATCAGATTTGCAGCAACTTCGCGTCAGAAAGTTAACTAAGGTTGAGCTTTATGCAAATGAGCATCTACAGATTCAAACATTGGCGAGTAAGAAGGCAGATGTGTCCCTCTCTGTGTTCTTCTTCTTCACAGCAACAACACTAAAATAGTATTAGATGTAGTTTGAAGGCTTCTTGCTTCTAGTGAAACATTTGCAGTACTTTGCAAACATCTTGTGGAAATGATTTGTTTTCATTTATCTCAGCAGTTACTGTAGTGTCTTTCTACTAGCAAAAACACACTTTGTAATTAGAATAAATGCAACCCAACAAAAAGCAAGTAAAATAATCTAAATGTCTTGTATATGAAATGTGTTTAATCTGATTTAGGAGCAGGTTTGGTGATTTCCCCTCAATGCCTCCAGCCATCAAATGGATATCTCAGCTGCAGCGCTTGATTTAACTTGATTTAGCTTAATTTAATTCCGGGTTTCCACAAAGAGATCTCTGAAAATGGTAACCAAACACATTGACAAACATGTACTGTTCACTTAATTAATTTTATTTGTATTGACTTTAATTTTTGTGATCTAAAAATAAAAACTAAAAGCGCTTAATGCTTGTTTAAACAACTCTTATATATACATTAAGGAGTTTTGCACAGTACTGCATATTAAATATATTGAGCACCAAAAATAAGTCACTCAAAGCTCTTGTGGTCTGTGGTTCTGGCTGCTGTTTAAAAGGTTGCGAACCTCTGCTTAGGAAACTAAATGTGAGTGTTCTATGAAAAACCCTTTTTTAAGACTGTACTGCACATGAAATATGTCCTGAGCCTTTTCTCTGTTTCGCTGAGAAAGGCGTGCCTGTGAAATGTTCCGCTCTGACTTTTCAATACTGCTCCACTCACTGTGTAAATTGGACTTCACACACTTCCTGATTGTCTGCTGTTCCACTTTCTGTGAAGTGCTGTGTGAAGTGGCCTCTCTGGCTGTGATAGGAACCTTTTCTACTTCTTCAGAAAGATGCCTCACTACTCTTCACACACGCTAGCTGCAGGCTCAGAAACTTCCTGCTACAAGACAGAGGCCTTTACTATTTTTTTGTTGCCATAGAAGTTTTATAACTTTTTTCAGGTTTTAAGTATTGGTGAGTACAAGAGCTGCTCAATATGTTGTTTGATAACCATTACTGTGACTCTGACTTTTGCAGTAGTTATTTTGCAGAATGTATCTACATACAAATGAGTTATCAAACTAATGACGATGTTTATCCTAAATAATTACTTTGATAAAGCAGGGTATTCATATAATCCTACAAAAGTTTATTATTTTGATCTCTTTATTATAACATTTGAACAATTATTGGATATTGTGTCTAATGCATAACAGTTTCACATGTAGAAAATCCAAACCATATTTTTGTAAATGTACTCATGAAATTACAAAAAAATAACTCCTAAGTGAGTTGGTAGGGGACATCCCTCAAAGGTTCAGTTTCCAGAAAAGATGTGTTGTGTCTCACTACTTCGTGCCAGATGTTCTGAGATCATTGTCAGTAATTTCAAAAAGAACATTTCTCAATTCAGGATTACAAAATATTCAAACTATCTATGAATTTTCATAGCCTTACAGTCACTTTGAATTTTTTTCATCTAATCTTTTTTAGTTAAATGAATGTTCACAGATTTCTTGTTTTTATTGCATTTTACAAAATGCCCAAACTTTTCCAAAAATGGTTTGTTGCAAAAAAGATAAATACTGCCATTTGTCTTAAGTGTTGTGCATTTATTTAAATTATATAACATATTGGCTGCCTTTATGCAGTACACAAAAGGCTTCTTGAGGGGATAGTTATCTAAGCCTGATAACACAACACTGTTCATTAACAAGGCTAGGCAAGCCTACTTCCCCATCAAGTGTTCTATAAAGCAAATTAATATTTGTCAGGTGTCTGGTGGAAGGCCAGAATATACCAGTTATTTTCAACCCTTTAAAAAAAATCATACTACTACTACTATAAATAATAATAATATAAGACAGGTAACATATCAAGTAGCCTCATATAAAATCTGTTGTTATACAGGCCTCTTATGATAAAGGTGGAGTCAAAGATCACAGCCAGAATCCAGTGTGGACAAAGTGGCAGCCAAGGATAATTTTATGTTCTCAATGGATTCATGCATTTTATGATTCTGACATGGTCTGTCTACTTCTGTGCTATGAATAAATCCATGAAAACTGACATATCTAGCTGCCCCGTTCTGTCTATATTAACATAATAATAGACTGTTATTAGCATAGTAATATTTCTTCCACACTCTTAGGATGCTTTCAGCTAATGTGCACTCACACAAATGTGCGTTCAGGTTATGTAGAAGTGCCTGGTGGCTGTGTCCTCATCTGGAACAGTAAACAATAGCTAAATAAGGCTGCGTATCCAGGCTGGTAGAGAACAAATTCCAACTGAAGTCAGACACAACAATAACTTACACTTATATTGAGCTTATTTTGGCAATGCACATCAGACAGTCAGTCAGACACCTTCTGCCATTTACACTCAGACATTTTATGATGAATTTACAAGTAATAATAATAATTATTATTATAATAATAATAAAAATATGTTGATTTTATATAGTGCACAAAAAAAACCCAAAAGTATATCACTGAGATGAATGGAAGGTGGAAAAGTAGTCTTTGAAAAGATAAGTCTTTAGTTCAGATTTAAAGGTAAAAGGGAAGTTTGGGGTCTATAGCAAAGAACGACCTAGCTCCAATAGTGGAAAGTCTTGTGGGTGAGGGATGGACAGAAGATTACTACTAGTAGACTTTAGAGTGCGGGCAATGGAGTAGGGCATGAGGAGCATGATTATGGAGAGCTTTGAAGGTGAGAAGCAATATTTTAAACTGTATATGAGACTGAACAGGTAACCAGTGTAGTTGGAAAAGGGGGTGGTGTGAGCAGAATGTTTTGGAGGGGGAATATTTAGAGTTTTGAAGAGACTTAGCAGACAGACCAATAAAAAGGGAGTTACAGTAATCAATATGAGACATAAAGAAAGCATGAACAAAATTATGGGAGTCTACGTTAGACAACAAAGTACAGAGGGTTGATTGTGGAGATTAAAAAATGCAGCTTTGGTAATTAATTTAAATATGGGCTTTAGAGTTGGGTCATGGGTCCAAAAGAACACCAAGATTTCTGACGACAGAAGCAGACATAATGAATTAAGGAACTAATAACTTAAGGAAGAACTAATAACTTAACAAGTAACTTAAGGAAGTTATCTTTCATCCAAAGCTTTAATTCTGAAATACAGTTTGTTTTTTCATTGGGAGAAAAGTGTGAAAGTCTGAGAAAGTGTGAGTACTGAGATATAACTGGATGCCATCAACATAAATGTGAACGTTGAGACCAAGTCAGATTTCTAAATGAGATTTACATTAACCAATGCTATATTAAGAATGTTTTTACTTCTCCAGTAAAATTGCCATTTCCTACATGAAGAAAAGCATTTGAATCAGTCTTAGCAAAGTGTGGTTGCAGATCTGTGCATATGTACATGTGTCTAACAACTCAATGCCCAATGAGACCAATCGCATTCTCACACTGCAAACTTTTCACAGTATGCTTCCCTGAAATGATTCTAATTCTCTCTCTCTCTTAAGCTTTGATAAACATTGGCCTATATACTGCTGTCATCATATCGCGCAGCAGCTGTCTCATGGTAGATTAATGCGCACATGTCATTTATTTTTCATATGCACATATTTATACTCTTCCTCTCTGCCTGTCTTCTGCACTTCATTGCCTCACAGCAGCCTCCTTCCTTTTTGTCTTGCTAGGGTGGCAGGTCACCCTGGCTACCCTCATCCCATTTCTTAATGTTGCACCTGGGAAGAGGGCAATGCTTTCCAGCAAAAAGATACTAAGACTTTTTAATCATAATCATTTTCACCCGTAAAAAGCCTGACTCATCCCTTCTTCTACTGTTTTTTCTGTCTCTGTAGTTGTCCCCCACTGACAAGAACCTGGAGTTTGACCGTGATTTCCGCATTCGTCATTATGCCGGGGATGTGGTGTAAGTACAGTTGGAAGGGAAAAATACTTAAGTCTATTTCAACTTACTCTTTGTCTTTCATAGCAGTAGCATATGGTTGATTGCCAGAGACAATAACTTTTAATGTCTCCTCACCTTTATAACTATTACTTCTGTCAGGTAAGGACAATACCCTCTGTCCATTTTATCCTATTATTCCAATGGG
This sequence comes from Lepidarchus adonis, assembly GCA_037576955.1. Classification (NCBI taxonomy): domain Eukaryota; kingdom Metazoa; phylum Chordata; class Actinopteri; order Characiformes; family Lepidarchidae; genus Lepidarchus; species Lepidarchus adonis. Next base: position 30,853,826 of record JBBIGC010000104.1, on the reverse strand, counting down.
TGCGCATTTTAGTGAGTGTTTATTTGTAAATCTGCTTTTCCTCATTGACTATTATGTTTTAGACCTGGTGATTTTCATGTGTCTAAATGTTCTACGTTCTAAAATGTCTTGAAGGGGTCACAATCAAACAGCCTACAATCTTAGTCTTAGTTGCCAGTGGTGTAGTGCAGAAACAACTATCTAAGAAAATCTATTATACGAAAATATATTTTGAGTTAACATATCCAAAATATTGTCTTAATCACTGTTAATCAACCGTCTGATACAGCATATACAAATAGGGTTGGGAAATTCTGGTTATACCTTTAAATCAAGCATGTTAAACTGCATTTTCTCTTGACAAACTCTTTGAATTTAGTCCATGATGGTCAGTCATAGTATTGGGGCAGAGCACTGAAGGTCTGTAAATATGTGGCCTGGAATGTCTTTCATATGCGATTTAACTTAACCTTTTCAATTAACTCATCCTACAGATGTTGCAAATAATTAAAGTGCTGTTAGTGGTTATGATGGTATAAATATGTTAAAGCTCCTCAGGTTTTTCAACTAATTAAGCAGGTAGTGCAGTTAACCTGTGTAGTGACATCAGTAATGCATAATGTAAACATTGGACCTTTATGTGTGTCTGTGTCTCTGTGTGCGTGTGTGTGTGCGTGTGTGCGTGCGTGTGTGTGTGTGTGTGTGTGTGTGTGTGTGTGTGTGTGTGTGTGTG
>JBBIGC010000104.1:30833930-30844444 GCA_037576955.1 Lepidarchus adonis | reverse complement strand
TACTGCTTTGCACACTCTTGGCATTCTCCTGATGAGCTTCAAGAAGTAGTCACCTGAAATGGTTTTCCAACAGTCTTAAAGGAGTTCCCAGAGGTGTTTAGCACTTGTTGGCCCCTTTGCCTTCACTCTGCGGTCCAGCTCATTGGGTTCAGGTCCGATGACTGTGGAGGCCAGGTCATATGCCGCAGCACTCCATCACTCTTCTTCTTGGTCAAATAGCCCTTACACAGCCTGGAGGTGTATTTGGGGCCATTGTCCTGTTGAAAAATAAATGATCGTCCAACTAAACACAACCACTTGGGGACACAATTAAAGATTTTGCCATTTTCCCGACTGACTGACCTTCATTTCTAAAAGTAATAATGGCAGCTCATTTTTCTTCAGTTAGCTGATTGGTTCTTGCCATATGTAAATGGTCATGAAAAAAAACAAAACACATTGAATGAAAAGGTGTGTCCAAACTTTTGGCCTGTACTGTGTATATATATATTGTTTTGTTTACCCCTCTTATCAAAGGCAACCAGTAATTTGTAATTACTCTCCAATACCTGGTTTCAATTGAAAAGTCATTAATTTCTCACAGTTTTTCACTTTATTTTCTTCAATATATTTTGACTTTTTCTATTGTTCTACTAATTTTACAAGCCAAGCAAAAAACTTGTGCTAGACTTAAAAATAGCCTTTACAATTAGTTTCTTTTCTGGCCTAAAATCTTTTGCTCAGTAGTGAATAATTGCATTTAAATTCATTTAAATTCTACAGCCCCTCCCTGTTCTTGCTTTAAGGACTGGCCTCAGGTTGTATTTATCTGTCATCGTCTCTCAGCTCTTTAACCAAGTGGAACTGCTCCAGGCTGAGTGAAAGGAGATGAGGGAACAGGGGTTTAAAGCTCGCCATTTTTGCCCCTGGTCTCCCATCCATTTCCACATCTGCTGCACTCTGACTCTCAGTCTGTTTCGCTTCACTGCTCCTTCACGCCTCTCATTTCATGCTGCTGTTTAGAGTCTCCTGTCCTCCGCCCATATCCTGAGCAGTTTGGCTTTTTCTCCTCTCCCTCAGTGCCCGATAATACCCGGCATCCTTGAAGTCCTCTCTGGCTCCTATCAGCATCTTGACTCTGGATTTGACACTTAGTAGTTTAGATGGTGTTCCATCAGAACCCAAAGACCAGCAGTTCCTATCATCAACTGCTGCACATTACACGAGGCTTTGAACGGAGGCAAATGTGAAGTAAAGCGGATTAGCTGCTACAAAACTCAAACATGGATCCCTCTACATTATTCATGAATTTATTCCCTTAAATTAAAATTTTATAGGTTTAAACTTGGCCATGTGCATCAAAGGGATGTCAGTGTTTAGTTTACTATAAAGACCAAAATATTTTCTGTTTATTACCTCCTTATAGTTCACTTCTGTTGATGTTATGTAATATTTTTTCCTGTCTCAGTTTTGTTTGCATGTACATCAGTCAGCCACAACATTATACCCACTGACAGGTGAAGTTAATAATCTAAACTATTTTGTTACAATGTCCCCTCTCAGGGGGTGGGATATATTAGGTTGCAAGTAACAACATCAGTCAGTTTTTAAAGTTGATGTGTGGAAGCAGGAAAAATGGGCCAGCATTTGTATCTGAGGGGTGTATTGTGGTGGCTAGATGATGGAGTCACAGTATCTCTAAGCAGCAGGTGTTTTGGGGTGTTCCCCAGTATGCACTGGTAAGTTCCTACCAAATGTGGGTCTAAGGAAGGACAACAGGTAACCGGGTCATTGGTCCCCACGGGTCATAGTTGAAGACTAGCCCAGGTCCAGTATCACAGAAGAGATGCTGTAATGAAGATTACTGAAACATTTGATGATGGACATAATAGAAAAGGTATCAATACACACAGCTGGCTTCCTATGGGGCTGCATAGTGCATAGCGCCCTCCACAATTATTGGCACCCCTGGTTAAGATATATTAAAAGCCTTAAAATATATTCAGTTTTTATTGCAGGAGCGTAATCTCACACTGAAATTTGTGGAAAATTTGACATTTAACTTGGGTGAACAAATCCATCACTAAGAAATAATAATTTTAATAAAATCATGTGGACTGCAATTATTGCCACCCCTAACAAAATTTTTCATATCTTTTGGGTATAATTATGATGTGATGCAGAATCCTATTGTTCTTAGCCACTCTTCATCATGGAAAAGACAAGTTGCTATTAGGAAGATGTGCTAACATTTAAAAGTCAGGTAATGGATGCAAGAAAATACCTACTTGCCAGTTTTTTAAAAACTGGAACAGTGACAGACAAGGCTAGATGATGTTCCCTATTAGAGAACTGCACCAAAGACTGGTATCTATCTCCATGACAACCACGAGACATCTCCATTCCAGCAAGCTGTTTGGGAGGCATGCAAGGAAGAAGCCTTTTCTCACCTACAATCACAAATGTACATGTCTGGAGTTTTCTGAACTGTACTGGGACTTCAACTGGGACCATGTTCTTTGGTCAGATGAGACTAAAATTGAGCTTTTGTACAACAAACATTTAAGTGGGTCTGGTGTAAAACCTAGCATGAGTATGTGGAATAGCACCTCATGCCCACAAAGTATGGTGAAGGGTCTGTGTTGCTGTGGGGATGTTTCTCTTACAAAGGCTCTAGGAATCTTTTTAGAATGCATGGAATCATTGAAATACCAGGTTATTGGAAATCAAAATCTGGTGGTGTCTGCCAGAAAGCTAAAGGTGGGTTGTCATTGGGTTTTCCAACAGGATAATGACACTAAACATATGGCAAAATCTACACAAAAATGGCACAGCGGACACAAACTCAAGCTCCTTCCATGGTCTATATTTTTTGGAAATAAAATGAATTTATTAGAAGCCTAAGAACACATCTTCAACAGGGGTGCCAATAATTGTGGAGGGTGTTGTACATCAACCTATTTTATAGTGAGAGTGAGTGATATGGATCAAATTTATGCATTATTACAATTCTTTTCTAAAATATATTTTTAAAAAGCTATATATGTTGAATTAACTTATTATTAAAAGCTAAAAGTTATTTTTCAAAGGAAGAGGAGATATTAATTATATACAAATAATTGAAATGTAATAATGACATGGCTCTAAATTCATCTCTTGTAATGATGCATGTGTTTTTTTCAATGTACTGGCATTTATTGAACATACCCATTATGGACTGACTAATATAAACATTTTGTCATCAATACTGATTTTAAGACTTTATTTCCTATATTACATTTTTATTGCTGTTGTTTTGGGCTCACATGTATCAGTTCAGTTTTTATTGTTGTCATATAGTTAATGTGACAATGTACAACTACAGTATCTTACAAAAGTGAGTACACCCCTTACATTTTGGTATGCCAGCATAATCGGACTTACTGCCAGGTATTACTGTATCCTCTTGAGCTCTTTTTTTCCTTTATCTTTTCTGGGTTGCTAGGATGGATTTCTCTGACACCTAGAGCATGTACTTTTACATCATTTTATACAGCTTGACAGTTACATGACTCTTGCTTTTTTGATTTTTTCATTTAAACTTGTCCTAACATACTAGAGTCTTTCATGACATTTACGCTCATATTTGTGATGTATGGCTGTAATTTTCAGACACAGGCCATCACTGTGCACTATGAGACATGAAATGGCACTGCACTCATCCTTTAAGCTACGAAATACAGACCATTCAGAACATTTCCGCTCAAGGTCACCTGCATAAATTAACCGCTGATGTGTTCACACATCATTATGTCCCAACCCAATATTTTAATAACGATTCTACTTCTAGATTAGGTGCAATAAGTACTTATCCATGTTGGACATAGTGTTCTGTCTATATTTGGAGCTTTTTGTGTTTTCTATCATTGTTATAAAGAAACCTGGTGCTGCTTATGGTATATAAGACAATTTTTACACCTTTCTTACTCTTTATTTTCTTTCTTCTTTCCTTCTTCCCTCCACCCTCCCTCACTCCCTCTTTTTCCCTTTCTTGCTTCCTTCCTCCCTGCCTCACTCCTACCCTCCCTCAATCCCCTCCCCTCCCCTTCCCTCTCTTCCTTCCTTCCTGCCCCCCTTCTTTCCTTTTTCTCTTCCTTCCATTCATTAGTTATTTACTTTTCAAAATATTAAAATCCTGCAGCTTTGTAAAATCACCAGAACTAAGTTGCTTTAATTGCTTTAGATTAATGGGTTATTGGTAACCATTTACTTGCATTTAGCAAATTTTGCTATCTGTTTTTATATGTTTTCTATATGTTTTTAATTTAGATTACCATTATATTAAATACCTTTTCTAATTTGCAGCTGCTAATCTATCAAAGCAAAATGCTCAAATTGAGTGTAAGTCCCAATTACAGGTTAGTGAAGAGAGCGCAGGGTGTTGAAGAGGCTGTGGGGGCACTGACAGCTACGTCAGAAACCCTGCTGTTGCAGTAATGACTGAGGAATAACACCCCCATACACACACTCACACACACAAACACACTAGCAGGCTGTTAGAGGTCACAGTGAAGATGGAAGCCTCCTTCACAGTGGCAGAGAGCCTGAAGTATTGATTTATGAAAATGCCTCCCTCCCCTCCCCCTCTCCCCCTGGTCCCTGGTGATGACTTGTGGTCAGGATGTGCTGTGTTTATGCTAAACTGTGTCACACTCCGAGTGTGATGTTATCTGGCTATTGCCCTTGCACGGGTGTGTCGCGGAGAACCGCAGATATTCCCTCTGAGAATTGGCACATGCAGGATGTGTGTGCTTGAATTCGACTCCTGGTTGTTGGGGGATTTGCTCACCAGTCTGATTAATGATAAGTCAGTTTACATTCATTTACTCATCTATACTTGTCCTTTGACACCTGACGGAAACTCTACACATCTCTACAGGCTTCATTAGAAACAGCTGTCTCTCAAGGCCTGAGGTTCATGCTTCATTTTCTGCTACTAAGCGAGGTTCCTAAGGCAGTTGCACTGATTATATTTTTCTCTTTTTTTCAATATGCCTTTTAACTCGCTTGATTTCTTCTCAGACATGTAAATCTTTGACCTCTTATTTTTTCTTTTGGAAACTATTTAATTTATCCTAGCATCTATAATTTTACCACAATTTGATATAATTTGATTTAATTTGATTTGATTTGATTTGATGACCGGAGGAAATGCAAGCTGTCCTAGATCATGTCAAAAGATTCTTGGGCCAACAAAAATGAAATGCAATGTTGTTCTAATCACTATGTATGCACCAAAATTGAAATGTAGGGAGAAAGAGAAAAGATTATTTAGTTGGACTACAACAAAGTATGGTAATTACTTAATGAGAGTTTTGTATAATGATGGAAAATTAAAGTATAAATGAGCTCTTTGTCATCACAGACATGTTTAACTTCATATTTCAACCGTGAAACATTGTTACAAATTAAAGTTTATTTTGAATGAATGTGACAATGTGCCAATGGAATATCAATGCAAAAGTTCGCGGCATGTTTTCAAGAAGTGACAAACAATGAATGCACTTCAGAGTGAATTCGTCATTGACTAATTGTTTCTGACATTATAAAATAAATCTATTTGGTAGTGTTGTTTTGAAAGTAAATGCAATGACACTGTGAAAAGAAATGCAAACCTCCTCTTTCCAATAGCTTGAACAGATTACCAGATTTCTCCCCCTCTTCATTTTAAATGGCCAATCAGAGCCAATCAAAGCAGCAATCTGTCTTGGTTTATTGCAGTGAGGGTTCCTTACTTTGGCGTTGATGAGGCTGTAAATCTAGAGCAGAAAAGCAGGGAGGAGATGCAGCTTTGTGTTGAAACAGCGATCAGACTGTGCCCATGGCTTATTGGAGGGGAGGGGGAACCACTGCTGGCCTGATTTACCCACAGTCCCCTGGGTGTCATCTCCCTTCACCTTCCCCACTCATAATAAGCACAGGCCGTCTGGCTCCCTCCCTGTTTAAACACCTCCAGCCCCATCAGCATTGCCAACTGTGAATGAGCAGTCTGTGGTGGCTTATATTGAGCTATTCTGCATCACTCACATAATGGAGAGTTATTTTGCCTTGTGTCCTGCTGTAAACTTTTGATTTGGCATGATGGGAGGCATCTTGGTGTATCAAGTCTGAAGCAGGAAATATTATGACAGGAGTGTCAACTTTAGATATTATGTTGTGTGACTGTTGAGGTTTGGATAATATTGTGTGGAGCGGTGACTCACATGGGCCTCCGGTGGGACAGAGAGTGGCTGATGCATACAGAGAGGCGTGGAAAGAAAGGTTGCAGTGTTCTCAGCAATCCCGCACAGTCTCTGTGATCTATATAGTGTACTGGAGATGAGGAAGATATTTTAATAGAATTATCTTCATTTGTGTATTTAAATGGTATTTCAAAATTACTGGTTCCAAATGTATATAAAGAAGTACATTCTGTAACTGACTGATTTAACATTGCAGGAAAGAAAGAATTTAACAAACATTTTCCCCACCAAACAAGACAGCAAAACATCTCCAAACAGTGTAATTCTGCTTCTGTCCTGGTTATTAATAAAGATGTGTAGTGAAGTAATGGTTCTGAATTAAAAATCTCAATTTAGGGTATGAAATTCCAAGAAGACCATGTTTCAGCATAGATGTAATAATAAAGATAAAGAAACAAGGCAAACCTTTTGTGATGTTGTTTAAGACATCAAAAGTGTGTAGTGCTTGAAAGTGTGTGAACCCTTTAGAATTAGCTAGATTTCTGCATGAATAGAACGTATAACATATAACATCCTGTCCTTAAAGTAAATAAAGATAATGAAACAATTCTCTAATTAAACAAAAAGATACAAATATTGTACTTTTTTATTATACATTTTATTATGTATGTTACTCTTTAGGATTAGCAGTTTATTTGAAGTTAATTAATGTCAAATTAATGTATGACACGCAGACATAAGCTGGTGCCCTTTTTTGTTGGAGAAAAAACACAAAACATATGCCTGTATAACTGGCTGATGCTCCTGAAAGAGCTTATTGTTGAATGTAACAGATAATGGAAGATACAGTGAAAATGCTGTGCATAAGGCTTTATTTTCACGTAACGGCTACGCAAGACAAGTTTATTTACATCATGCACAAAGGTCATTCAATGTGCTTTACAAAGATAAATAGAGTTTGAAGAAAAGTGAGATTAAAATAAAGTGACAAGAATTTATTTAAAACTACCTTCATTTTCTGTATGTATCATTTTTGTTGATACCCATTTAGGTTCATGCTTAGAGCCGGAGCAACACATTTTGTTCTCCTCATGCTCGTATCCTCAACATGGGCTGTCCCTTCTTTTTACACACGTCACTGCCATGTCCAGGTTATATTCTTACTCTAAACTCCGTTGAAAGGTAATAGAGGCTAGTCTCACCTCTATAGAGGGATGAATTTAAGTCCCCCTGTTTGAACAGGAACCAATGGGCAACCTTGAAATCCAATGCAATTCTTGAAGTACAGACAGAAAAGAAATTTATGGTTAGTAGATAAAATTTTGAGCATCTGTTCACAACTGAACGCTGTGTGAAATAATCTTTTTTATACTGGCACAGTTGGAGCAGATATGATCACCATAGAAAGCTGGTTCCAGCAGTGGGCAGCGTAATGACTAAATGCCATTTTACCCCTTAGATGCTCTGTCTGTCTCTGCTCTGGCCACCACTAACTGACCTGCTTCTGCTAATCTAGGAGACATGATTTAGTGAAACAGCTAGATAGACCTGGGTGTCATCAGCATAGCTTTAGTAAGCTGCATTGTACTGTTGGAGAATTTGGAATTACTAGTTTAAAATAGTGTAAACCCAAGTGCTTACTACCAAATTGTTGTCGGAAAATGTCTGCAGACTAGCTTTGAAAATACAATAGCAAACCCAACATTCAAAGGTGCTTCTTTTATAAAATGTTAGAAAAATCAGTAGTTAACATAAATCTCTTATTGTGTGATACGCATGATGATATGATGATACGCTTTAATATGCTAAACATTGTCAGGCATATGTACCAACTATTCTGGCTAAAACATTTTGAAGAGCTAAAGTGTCCAGGAGTAAGCACTGTTCAAATTGTCACATATTAAAAATAATAATAATTTAAAGGAACTAAAAAAAATGCCTAAAAAAGTCCATAATGCCTCAGCCAGGCTCAGAATTTGGTGTAAATTGTTATGCAAGCTTAATCAATTACTATCATATCATGTTTATTCAGATACATTTTTACAGTGTGTAAGCAAACACTAATATCACTAGTCAGGAACGTAGAACAGCGCATGATATTCATGTCCTGAAACCACATGCACATTGCACATTAACTGTATTGTACTGTTTACCAGACGTAAACCAATTTAAACCCATAAAGTGAAGGGAACATATGGCACTAGCTTTTCTAGGAACTGAGCAGCTCAAACAGCTCCCTTGAGATCCATTATCTTCTATTATTAATGTCTAAGACAGGGATTACATCCTTTGAACGGCACAGGATGTTATAGATCAGGGTGTGTTTTTCATTCAGAAGTGTACAACTTTCATAAATGTGTATGTTACCATAGATTTACCTGTCAGAAATGTGCCTTTTTGTTGTTGTATTTAATAAAGCACATGTGTAGTATGGTGCTATAGTGACACACATAGGCTAGTTATTAGATGATAAGATGACGTTTAGGTTAATACAAGTGTTAGTGTTGGGAATACCAACAGGAACAACATATTTAACAAAAAAGGCAAGATGGAACAAAACTAGAAAAGATTAATTAATTAAAATTAATGTTTTGCTAAGATAACATGGCTATTAAACACAAACTGCTGTGTGCTTTGACTTTACGATCTATTACAAACATGAAGCTATTATTCATAGCACTACTTGAGTTAGACTACTACAATCAACCTTTAATCAGTTTATGTCAAAACTGTTATGTTGCTTGATGAACCATTATTTAAACAAAAAATATCAAGAAAATAAAGAAAAAACAAAAGTATGTGATAAAGGTTCAATTCTATCCTGGATGACTTTTTTATCCATGGAAAAGTATAGTTTTAATCCCATGCAGGAAAGAAAGGGGGGGTTTGTGGGAAGCATGGGGACCCCCCCCCCCCCCCCCTCCCCATGTTATTTGTTTTCCCCCTGTAATTTCTTTTCACATACTTGTGGATCACTATTATAATGTGATCACGTATCATTTCAAATCATGAAATGCTGCATGTGATCACAGAATATTTTTTTTCCATGTGGTTATTTGTGATAATGCTTTTGCAGATTGTACACACATGACAAATATGTGAAGTGTCTGTAAGGTATATCAAACGTGTAGTTTGTTAATATGGTCACTACTCGTAGATGTCTGCACAAGTGTGAAATTTTAGGGACAACCCCATTAAGACGTTTTGTTACTATAGTTCCAAGAGTAATAGCAGTTTTGCTACTGTAGCTACATATAGCAATGCATTTAGCATGTTGCTGTAATTTTTTGGCCTATACATAGTATGTTGATTACTGTAGCAAATGTGTAGTATGTAAGGGATTTCATCAATCTATTACAGATCTGCAATTATAGTTTTTACATTTTAATATTTTTTTTAATTTACTTTTTCTTCTTCCATTTCACAGGTATGGCGTGGGACAATTGCTAGGATGCGTTACCGTCGAATGCGGGCAGCACTGATCATTCTGCGTGCATATCGTCGGTACAAGGTCAAATCCTACATTCAAGAAGTAAACCGACGTTTCAAGAATGTACGTAGCATGAAGGACCATGGCAAACATGTGAAGTGGCCAACCCCTCCTAAAGTCCTGCGCAAGTTTGAGGAGGCACTAAGGAACATCTACAACAGGTTTGAGCTGCTGTAAACGGCGAATAGCTGTTTGTGTCTCTCTGTGTTTCTGTCTGTCTCTCTCTCTCCCTCTCTCTCTCTCTCTTACTGACGCATTAGTGAGTGGGCTAAATGAAAATCAAAGCTCTGACGTAATATAGGAGTTAACAGACTCTAGTTCACAGTTGACTCCTACATTAGTGATCACTGGGCTGTTGGGTGGACAGCAGCTAATCTAGAAAGCTCTGTGACGCATGTTTTCTTTGTCAAGGTCTGACCATGTGTTAACTTGACTCATTCACTCCCTATGTGATGTCACGTATTGGTGTTCATGTTCATAATTTTTATTGTTCTTCGGAAATTGTCCTCAGTTAGTCATAACTATTGTTTTGACAAATTTTGTCTCTTGCATTATTTAACACAATTAAACAATCTGAAACGTCAAAAATTATGGTGTGTATTCACTTGTAAATTTATAAATCTCTTTAAATTATGTGAAAGCATACAAAGGCTGAGCGATATCAAAAAAAGAAATGAAAAAACGTCATTCCAACATGGTGGGCAGCTATGTAGTCCTATTACGAAGTGCACATACAGCTAATACAGCTAATGAGGTGTGTGTGTGTGTGTGTGTGTGTGTGTGTGTGTGTGTGTGTGTGTGTGTGTGTGTGTGTGTGTGTGTGT
>JBBIGC010000104.1:30806939-30817535 GCA_037576955.1 Lepidarchus adonis | reverse complement strand
TGAGCTGCATGTGGTGTGCGTGTGTGTTTGTGTGTTTGTGTATGTGTTTGTGTCTGTGTGTGTGTGTGTGTGTGTGTGTGTGTGTGTGTGTGTGTGCGTGCGTGTGTGTCTATCTGTCTGTCTGTGTGTGTCTGGGTCTCTGTGTGTGTGCGTGTGTGTGTATGTGTGTGTGCGTGTGTGTCTGTGTGTCTGTGTATGTGTCTGGGTCTCTGTGTGTGTGTATGTGTGTGTGTGACAGGGATGCTGAGACTGAGGGTCTAGTCGGTTCACAGCGGGACAGCGCCGCTCTCTGCTCTGTCTCCTCTGCTGTTTACCACAGCTCCACCCAGGCACAGCGCGCTGCTAAACTAAACACTCTTAACTAGCAGTGATGAAAAATGATTCCGTAGCGTTCTCGTGCTGGACCGACCTGCTGTTTAACCGAACACATATTCGCTGGCCAACGGGTTGTGTATGAGACCGGCAGTGGGGAGTTCATGAGCTTAAAATGCAGACTAGCTCAGTGTACAAACATGGCCTTCCATGAGGCTCAGTATGCTACAATGCTAACATTGTCAAATCATATCAAAGCTCATTTTTCTCACTATAAATTTAGTACATCATCCGAAATCGGATGTTTTCATAAAATGAATTATAAATGGCTATTATTTGGTGTAGATAACTCTTAACACTGCTGTTGTCAACGTAGCAAACTGGATTTCTCATTTAACATGCTTTTTTAACATGAAGCTCAGTATGCCAACATCTTAAATTCTGAATGGAAAATCATAGCAAAGCTAATTTTTCTCACTATAAATTGTCATATGTAGTACATAATCAGAAATTGCATGTTTTCATAAAATGAATTATAAATGGCTATTATTTGGGGTATTATAACTCTTAACGCTGCTGTTGTCTACATAGCAAACTGGGCTTGATTTCTCATTTAACATGCTTCTATTGTGAGTCGTTCTAGTTAAGAACATGATTTAGTGGCCTAGTGGTTATCAGAAGGTCGCAGGTTCAAGTCCCAACCCAGGCACTGAGGTACCCTTGATCAAGATGCCACCCCCACTACTCTTCTCCACCTGTGCGCTTATGGTGGGTTAAATGCAGAGGTCAAATTTCATTGTGGTGCACTTTGTGTGTGAATGATGGTGTTCACAATGACAAATAGTCACAATTCAAATGCCTAAATGTGGGTAAAAGCTGTAGAATATGAGCCCTTTACAATATTACACTATGCTGTCTGTTCATCTGATAGACTGTCAATATGAAAATGTCATATTATAGACCATCTATGAAAACGGTACTTGCTGTTGTTTTGCGTTATAGCACTACAATACCCAGAATCGTCCCGCGGTTCTTACGCGGACTACAATACCCAGAATGCTGCGCGCCGACCTGGCCAGTCTTACGTATTTGTGGTGCATTTCGCGGGGGATTGTGGGTTTCTGGATTTGAATAGGTAAGATGGCAGCCGCGGCGGTGGTGGAGTTTCAGAGAGCGCAGTCTCTTATTAGTACGGACCGGGACGCGTCTATCGATATTTTACATTCAATAGGTAAGACACTGGAAGAGGTTTATGGTTATATTTGCTTCTACTTGGACGTATACTAACTTTAAATACGCTCTGCGCTGTCCGCCCCGAACCGGCTGCGGTGCTGACTCACTGTACTGTCAGTGCGGCTCCGCTGTAGGGCTCACAGGCCAATGCTAATACGGTTAGCTCAGTGTAGCTCAACGGCTAGTGCCGTGGTTCATTGTGGCAGTGCTAGGTGGTTAGCGCGTGAGCTAGCTAATGGAATGAACTTGCACATTTCGTTTTACTGTCTGTTTTCTGTACCGAGTAGTATCACGCAACTCCAGTTCGCTTACCACTTGACCAAGTAAAATAACCTCTTTTCATAAACGTTTTATAATCTTTACATTTATGAAGGAATTATTCTGAATTAGCCAGTCTAGCTTGGTACCATTTAAGGTTGTACTGACTTACAGCGGTTACTCAGCGATTTAGCTAACGCTCTTCGCTAAGCTAGTTATGAGTGTGGTTAGCTTTCATATATGTTTAACGTTATGTGGGCAAGTACATTGGGAAGATATAGTTATACAGGTTTTACACTTCTTTCAAATAGAATGACTATTCATTTAGGAGTCCCGCTGTCACATTTAGACTTGTTGTTTTATTAAAGCTAATTGCATTTATAATCCGTGTTCACTAACATGACAGTTTGTGTGATGTCTCATCATTCACCGTGAACATTACCACTACTGGACAATAAACAATATGATAAGTGTATGCTAGGTACACAGTCGAGATACTTTGGTTTTGGTGGGGTTTTTTTTTTAGTGTAAAAGCCCTGTAACTATTGAGAGAGCACATTTTAAAACTGCTGTACTTTTTTCTAAATGTTTTCTCACGTGATTATCAGGGATATCTTTCTACACAACATATTGTTATAACTGTAAGGTGTCATTTCTTTGCGTATATATATAGTGTTTTATTTCTATAGCGCTCTTCTCACAGTGATCTTTCTTCAGTCAGGCGAGATGTTCAGCAGGATGATGAAGAGGCTGTGCGGGTCAAAGAACAGAGCATCCTGGAGCTTGGCATGCTATTGGCTAAGACCGGACAAGCAGCTGGTAAAATTCTTTGTTCAAATAATAATAAAGTATTCTGTATTTCCCTTAGGAGGCCAAAAACACACATTTTTTTTTCCTTGATGTATTTGTGAAGGAGCCTAATGATTTGACCACTGATGTAGTCTTCACTGTGTTGTGCCAGAGCTTGGAGGTCTCCTGAAGTTTGTTAGGCCTTTCCTGATCTCCATAAGCAAGGCTAAAGCAGCCCGACTGGTGCGCTCTTTGCTTGATCTCTTCTTGGACATGGAAGCAGCCACAGGACAGGAGGTTGAGCTGTGTCTAGAGTGTATTGAGTGGGCCAAAGCGGAAAAGAGGACGTTTCTCAGACAGGCCCTAGAGGTAAAAATATACCTCAAAGTACATCATTGCATAAATATGATCCCTGTCATTTAGAGTTACTGCATGGGTTAGCAGTTTTGATGTGTCAGTAGAAAACTAATGCACAGCATTTGCTATTTTCCTTGTGTTCAATAGGCTCGTTTGATCTCGCTGTATTTTGACACCAAGAGGTACCAAGAAGCTTTACAGTTGGGTAAGCTGTTAATGAAATAATTAGCATAAAAAGAGATACAGGTATTTTAGTATCTTATGTTTTTGTTTGCTGGATTTGTGTAGTCAAAGGGTTTATGTATGCTACTAAACTCTGTTGTTTTGCAGGCTCCCAATTACTTCAAGAGTTGAAGAAAATGGATGACAAAGCTTTACTGGTGGAGGTCCAACTGCTTGAGAGTAAAACCTATCATGCACTCAGCAACCTGCCCAAGGCCAGGGCTGCCCTTACCTCTGCCAGGACCACAGCCAATGCTATCTACTGTCCACCCAAACTTCAAGCAGCCCTGGACATGCAATCAGGCAAGTGTTGATCTGGGGTCACAACAAGCTAGCATTGATGAACTAGCATTGAATGACTGTAACTAATGTGACTTCCACTAGCTCACCATTGCTGTTTATCTAGTGTGGTTAGTTGCATGCAGACACAATAGTAATGAAGAACTTTATATTTGTTAACAGAGGACATCCAGAGCCTCCATGCATCTATATTTCTTAACAATTTTATGCTGGGGATATAAGAATTACACATTCATTTACAACTCAAATTTCAAACATCAAAAATAAATGAAAGTTGTGATTTAAAGTAGATTTAAAATAGTTTAAATCTTAATTTCTTTTTGTGCACTTTCACAGCTAGAAAGGCTAGAAAGGTGTGATGACCGTCAATTACAGCCAACAGTATGCCAAGTATTCCAATGCCAAACAGTTGATGTGTTTCTAGCCTTAAAAGTATACTGAACATGTCTCAATCTATTTAGTTTTGTGCCTTCTGCATACTATGCAGAATACATATTTAAGCTGGAAATGCTTTTGGTTATCCACATAAAAAATGATTAACAGTTACATATGAAATGAATCCTCATTCCTTGTGTTGTTTTTTGTTTTTTATCATAGGCATTATCCATGCAGCTGAGGAGAAGGATTGGAAGACAGCCTATTCTTACTTCTTTGAGGCATTTGAAGGCTATGACTCGATTGACAGCCCCAGGGCCATCACTGCACTGAAATATATGCTTCTTTGCAAGATCATGCTCAACTCGTAAGTGATGGAACAGTCTGTATTTCTACTCATGCCTGTGTGGGAGGCATTTGTAAGAGTGTGAACTGTACATTGTTCAATAATTGTCTTTGTTATGTAATGTTATGGTAGACTCCATACTTTTGGCATAAGAAATAGGCTTTGAAGGCTCAGAAATGATCAGTTGTTGATAATTCATACAGGTGTATTAGTAATTAATAAAAATATTTTTTTAAATGTAAGTGAAATCTTATTTGTATTGAGTTTTACTTTTGCTCTTCCCCAGCCCTGAGGAAGTACAAGCCTTAATCAGTGGTAAACTGGCCTTACGGTACGCTGGGAGACAAGTAAGCAAGATTCTATGTAATTAATTTTGGTTGTTTTGTCTCCTGTGATTACATGTGCAAACTAAGTCGTTATTATTTTCTCCTTTGTGAAACAGACAGATGCACTGAAATGTGTAGCGCAGGCGAGTAAGAACAGGTCATTAGCTGACTTTGAAAAGGTAAGACAGACTTGCAGAGGTTTGTATAGATGGATCCTTGTTTCTCTATCTGTTGCTTATTGTCTTTGCATGTATCTTTTGCATGCCCACACATGAAGGCGCTGACAGAGTACACAAAAGAACTGAGGGATGACCCCATCATCAACACACACCTGGCCAAGCTCTATGACAACCTGCTTGAACAGAACCTTATCCGTGTCATCGAGCCCTTCTCCAGAGTACAGGTAGAGTAATCAAACTAGCTAAATATTTCATTCAGACATGAATGAAACACAGATTTTTCTTATAGATCAGTATCTCAACATTTCTGACTTCAGAATCAGATTATTTGGCCAAGAACAAAGGAATTTGGTTGCTGGTGTCTCTCTAGTACTACAGACAATGTAGTACAATCTAGTGCTTAGTATTACATTTTAAAATGGAATACAATACTATGCAATACTCATACAATAGACGGTACACAATATGAGACTTCTGTATCTCTGTTTTTTCTTCTAGATAACCCACATATCAGGTCTCATCAAGCTCTCAAAGGTAAGACCCTTAATGTGTAATCGGACCCTGTAAAATCCATTTGCTATCATATATCATTATCTGATTTAGCTTCAGATTTATTTTTAATTTTTGTATTGGTTCCATTATACTCCATGCTAAATTATACATCCATATTGGTGACATTGGAAATCAGATTTTACTGACAAGATGGTAGGTAGCCAAACAAGTTTCTTGTTTTTTTAATTACAGGGTGATGTTGAGAGAAAATTGTCACAAATGATCCTGGACAAGAAATTCCATGGTATGTTTGATAAGATGAATGTAAAAAGCAAAAATAATCCCTTTTGGTACATGCATTTGCAAATTAAAGCTAAAATAAGAGGGTGTGTAGAACTTCATTGTCTAAATTGTGAAAGGTCTCTGGTTACACTTTAGAAGCCTATCATTTATTCGAACACATGATCTTATATCTAGATACTGACCTTATTAACATTAGCTTTACAGTACTTCTTCATATTTTCCACAATTTAAACTGGGTTCTATCCAGTATGTTCGTCTCAGTGCTGCCCTCTAATGTTCACTTGTTTATTGTAGGCATCCTTGACCAAGGTGAGGGAGTCCTGATTATATTTGAAGAGCCCCCTGTAGACAAGACTTACGAGGCAGCCCTTGAAACTATACAGAACATGAGCAAAGTGGTGGATTCACTGTACAACAAAGCCAAGAAGTTGACATAGGTAAGACAGCATTCTGGCACTGAACATTCCTTCGTGTACTGATGTTAAATTAAGCTAGTGAGACATTAATGATTATTAAGTGATAATATTTTTCAATATGTCTGCTATTGTTCATTGTGCTTAAGTGCTAACTTGAATTTGTTTGGATTTCTCCAACAGAACAAAACTAACATGACAGGATGCTGCTCTGCAGAGTGTGTGACGGAGTGAGTGTGTCTGTGTGTGTATGTGTCTGCATGCGTGTGGCCAACATGTGGAGCCTTTTTTTGGTCAAGGCGAGAAGGGACAATAGAGTAAGACTCACAAACTGCAATGGGATTCACTTGCTCCCCAAATGAGTTTTTAAACTCTTCTTTCAATGGACAATTTCACCCTTCTCTTCTTAATTTTGATTTTTTTCCCGCAGTGTATCTGTCATCGGCCAGTATGGCCATCAGGGAATATTGTACAACTACAATAAAATCTTACAGTCATCACATAGAAATGTATAACTCTTTTTACAGTTCCAGTAATAACCTCTAGTGGTGCAATACTGCTTTCAACCCCTATTGTTTTGGGTCATAAAAACTGTGGATAACTGCGGTTGTCTTCTTTCAGTTCTAGCTCATTGAACAACATTATTCTGTCTGCAGTGAAGTGTCACAACCAAGTACGTTAAGGAGTTCGGTAGTGAGCACAGTTGCCAGCAATCAGACCAATCATGGTTATTTTTCTAATATTTTAAGTTCAAATTATTGAGTTTTTTATGTACATTTTACTCTGGCACTATATCCTTGATTGATTATACACACAACAGTTCATTGTCTAACTCTAGATGTTTGTTGTATTAAACACCCCTTTTTTAACCATTACATATGCTAATGTTCAATTGCAGTACAAATAAATGTCCTTTTTTTGTTGGACTATTTAGCCATTTTATAATAGCCAGTTCTAGTACAGTATACAAATTGTATACTCCTGATTAAATAGCCAGTGTTATTTTAAAAAGAAGATAAGTTGTTTTCTTAAAATCTTACATTTCATGTGATAAAATACAGATTTCCTTTCTGATTTGTGCTTTTTGTGGTCCATGCTTAGAAATGTTGAAGGAGGGCTACAGGTCTGACTAACTATTTGAATGAAATTTAACATGCTGCTTGCATGTTTTCCTGATTTATTTGAATGTCTTCTCTTACAGGTAAGTTTCATAGAAATTAGTGACCTGTGTGAGCATTCCTTTAATTGCAAAGGTGCCACTTAAAAAAACCCACATTCACATTCTCAATTTATGATGTCAAAAACTTTAAATTGCAGGATAATTTATTACTGCAGTTTAGGAGCATATGAATTTGACATGGACTTTTCTCAAGAGCAAATTTAGGAGAAAAAAGATCTTGGTGAATGAGGCCTAGTGTTATTTTTTTTTTTTTTAGTGTACACGTGTCAAACTGGTACAGTTTGGTAGTTTCCCCTCGCACCCACTAAATCTGGCAATTTACAGGTGATTTGAAGCAGGTGTGTGAGGACGGAAATCCTCAAACTGCAGGACACCAGCCCTCAGGACCAGAGTTCAACAGCCATAAAGTTTTACTTTAGGGGAAGCTGTGCTATTTGTCAGACCACAAAGTAAAATAGCAACGTTAAAACGTTTTTTAAAAAACTTCTGTCCATATTTGAGATTTAATTCTCTATGTTAAGTGTCTGAGCACAAATCTGAAGGCATTTGTAATGCAAATGAACAATGATGAATTCACATCTAGTAGGTTAAATGCAGTGCTTCTTTCTTAATTAAACAATGAACAATTGTGGAAAAACGCTTGAAAATGGCTTGTGATTTAAAAAAAAAAAAAAATCAAAAATGTTTTTCAGAAAATCATCCTTGGTTTAAAAAATAAAATGGCTTCGTTAACCAGACAAAGTAAGATCTGTGGAATTTTTGGAAGAAATTTAGTTTGGATATAAATGAGGGAAACATAAACACTTTGAAACATCACTAATTGAAAGCAGAACGCTGCCCTGTATTGCTTTAGGATTGTGGATTGTCTTTGTGATGCTAATTAGCATGTCTTCAGTGTAGTAGCCCATGTGGGAATTCAAGTCACATGAGAAATGCTTATGTGGTTTGTGTTTAGCAAAAGGCCCACATACACAGCTGTGTTTAAAAAAAATATCAGTTTCACATCACTAACCTTATCCATCACGGTTTTCTTCATGCCAAATAATTTGCTAGTAGGTGTAGTACAATAATAGAGAACCAATAGACATGACATACATGCTTCTAGTGCTGTGTAGTTGAACAATTCATTGAATAGGGTGTGTTTAAATTAATAGCAATGTGAAGTTAAATAAGGGGAATAATTATATTATAATTATTATTATATACAGCAAATTATAGCGCATTGCTCTTTGAAAATCAGAATAAAATGGATTGTTCCAGACATTGTTTAGAAGAGCAGTGTACTTTGGAGAGAAAACATACAGGAGGTTCTTAACTTATGTTGTGGTTTGTTTCCTCTGAGAATGTATTAATGTATTAAGTTGGAACTCTGAGGTTTTATTGAACAGCACTGGGCTTTATTAACAGCCGGCAACATGTATAAACCGTCTTATATCACAGTAAAGCATTTAGGAAACGTTGCTCCAGATAGAAATGCTCTTGTTAATTGCTTCAACACCACAGCAGTAAACACATTGGAGGTGACTTGTGGCAAGACCACACTGATGGTGCCTTAGCAGAGTGCACTATTAACTTATTCAACACTACAGGTGAATACAACATAAACATCTCAGCAATAACAGCACAGCCTCCTCTTTCTCCCGGCCCTGCACACATACACATGCACACGCATGGGACAGTGCCTTATTACTGTAAAGCATTTATTAGGCTTTCAACTGAATTCTACTAAAAATAAAAAAAGTCTGTGACAAATTTCTGTAAGTCGAGGACCCCTGAATAAAGAAGTGCAGAAAATGATAGACTGTTCAGCTAAAATGATCTCTAATGCTTTAAAATGGCAACCAATGCCTGAAAGACATGGAAGAAAACATTGAAATGGTTCGAAGAGTAGCCAAGATAAAGACTTTGGCCAACGATCAGGTCCAGGAAGACCCAAGTTATCTTTGTGTACTGTGACAATTAGAAGATGCAATATTGTGTGGACTGATTAAGTCAAGATTGTTTTTTTTTGGGTCTGGGGGCTGTCAGACGTCCCACAAACTCTGAAGTCAAGCCACAGAACACTCAGACAGTGAAGCACGATGGCCAAGCATCATGATGTTTCTCATACTATGGATCCTGGATCTATTTGTGTACATTAAAATACTTAAAGAGGTCATGTTGCCATATGCCGAGGAGGACAAGCCCTTGAAATGGGTGTTTCAGCAAAACCACAACCCCAGACACACCAGTAACGGAGAAACATCTTGATTTTAGACCAACAAGATTGATGTTATGGAGTGGCCAGACCAATATCCAGACCTTAACCCAATAGAAAACTTGTGGGAAAACTTCAAACAAGCTGTGTCTGAGGCAAAACCAAGAAATGCTGAAGAATTGTGGAATGTAGATCAATCATTCGGGACTGGAATACCGGTTCACAGGTGCCAGAATTTGATTGACTCCATGCAACACAGATGTGCAGCAGCAAGATATTATAAGGATTTTGGGCTTTATTCACTTTTTTTATACACACTGCAATTATTCTGAACACAACTGTACATGATTCACTGCACAAACTAGGAACAATGGGAGTGCACATCATCCTGATTTATATAGTGTTCCACATATAACGATTTCATTTATGTTGTTAATTCTAATAAACGTTTCTCATTTTCATCTTGGGATGTTAACATGAGGCTCAGATGTGTTCAAATGAAACTGTACCAGTTTGTTTAATCCAATATTCAGTGACTTCCAAGTCCTACAAAATTTAGTTAGTAGCATGTAGCTTTTATCTTGCAGATGGAAAATGAGACATGGGAAAGAAATAAAAGGTGTTGGACAAGCTATGCTTCTTAACTGCTGGAGGTATTTTTCCAAAAGATATTTTGTAGGAAGAGCTGTCTATGTAGAATTTACTAATTAATCTGATTATGATCTGATCATTATGGAGGGGGTTTAATTATAATTTTGCATTTTAGGGACATCTCGTTTCCTAATGGCAGTTGTCTCTTCCAGGATTTTCAATGCCCCTTTCCACTGGTCACAGCAGTTTCACCATTAGATAAAAGTGATGAAAAAACATGTATTGATTTGTGACTCTTCCCTCTAACAGCAAAAATTGCCCCAAACCAAGGTAATGACTTGTCTGCTGCATAAAAAAGCCACTGGAGCCTCCATCCTGCTGTGGACCAGTTTTCTGCTGTGGGTCGGGTTTTCAAGTCCCATGTGCTCTTGATGTACATCACACATTCACTTAGTTCTTTATAGAAAATGATGGCTGACCTGTCTTCTTTATCACTCTTTTCCACATCTTTATCAACCACTGTCTTTTTTATTTATCTGTAATAAACACTAACCAATTTACCATATTGGACTCTCAGCTCTTAATTCGTCTTTGTAATGAGAGGTAAATGCTCTTCATTTCCTACTGTAATATTCTTCTCTGTGATGTTGAAGTTGTTCTTGCTGAGGGGGGGGGGGGGGGGGGGGTTTTCAACTTCTGGCCCAGGTCCCTCTGAACCCCCTT
>JBBIGC010000104.1:30789339-30806839 GCA_037576955.1 Lepidarchus adonis | reverse complement strand
CTCTCTCTCTCTCTCTCTCTCTCTCTCTCTCTCTCTCTCTCTCTCTCTCTCTCTCTCTCTCTCGCTATCTCTCTCTCTCTCTCTCTCCTTTTTTACTTTATAAATAAAATATTAAATAAAAAGGTGAACTGAGGTACTCTGCTTGATCCTAGCCCTCAGTGAAGGTTCAGTCATAGCTAGCCTTTTCAGGTTCCCTTCCTCACTTTAGATATTCAGCACTACCCTTTGCTGTCTAACGTGCTCATCACACTGCTTTCTTCCCCCACAGGACGCGTGTCTTTCTTCTCCTCTGGCTCAGAGAATCTCCACCGTGTGGAGAAGGTTGTCTGGGGCACGCGTTATGCCATCACTGTGTCCTTCACATGTGACCCTGATCATGCGATAGCAGACCCCACTTTGCCATAAGGTCCTTCTTCAGCTAAGGACGCCGATGCATGGTTGGAGCCCTGGGCAGAAACAAAAGTGAAAAAGATATTATGAAGCACAATGAAGATTCACAATTCTGAAGGCAATCTATTTTTTCTTGTTTCTGAAAATGTGTATTTTGATTTGAATCTAAAATTGGAACAATAATAATGCATAAAAAATTGTTATATTCATTTTTATTGGCACAAGGGACATTTTTTATTTTCTAAAAAGGGATGCCACACTAAGGTTTGCCTCATGTGGACCAACTTTCTGTTTTTGTGAGAAAAGGTTCCAGTCTGTCTGCCTTTAGCTTGGCCAGTGTGTTTTTCATGAATGTCTTTTTCTTCTTCTTCTTGGCTCTGCTTTTTTCCTGTTTGTTCCCATTTTGTCACAGTTGGATCAGAAGCAAAGGTTGGAACAAATGGCACAATTGGGAGGACACAACAGGTTGTATGAAAGAAATTATCAGAGCATAGCACACAGATATTAGCTTTTGTAAAAGGGTAGGCAGGAACTTATCATTTAATATTTATTTCCTGGAATGCACAGCATCTTACTACTGTCAAAAGAAGTCAAACGAAGGCATGGCAAAACAACTTCCAAGGGTATAATCATACACTCTGATTTGATTATTGCTGCTGGCCTCATAACCCAGTATTTCAATTCACGTATTTTTGTCTGGAGTGTACCCTGCCTTGACCTGTAGTTAGCTGGGATTGCCTCCAGCTTCCCCTCGACCTGAACTAGATGAGCAGTTTGGATAATCGATGGATGGACCTGAGAACTGATGAACATATTGTTGCACATTCAGCTGGAATTGCTATGGGTGTTTGGAGTTTAAGAGTAAAGCAAGTGCTATCGAAATAATCTGTAACCTTTAAAATGCTCACGCAACATTTGATTAAAGTTAACTTGAAAGGTTTTCTGATGTGTCAAGACTGAACAGTTGAACTTTGTCATCTGAGCTGAGTCTGGCACAGCACCAGTGATGATAAAGAAGAGTCAAGCTTCACATCTAACACACTGTGTAGCCTAGTTGCTAACGGTTTCATCTGTTATACTGGCAAATTATAATTATTTTTTTAATTTATGTTTTTAACTGTGTATTTCATTATCCTGAGCAGTGTATCACAGCCATTTTACTCTGCTACACAAAAAAAGTTCTACTGTAAAAGACAATACATGGTAAATATTCTACTTAAGCCTTGGACTTTCATGCCATACAGAAAAAAATCAACCCATTTACAATTCAGCATATAACACATGATGTTGAATTAATTCTGCCAATTCAAATAATGACTGAATGATCTTTTAATAAAATTTAAAGAACTTAGTGCAATAGAATCATAATTTTACCTAATGAGCTAAAGGTTTATTATGCTGCGTATTCCTCATACCATCAACCAAAGACATTTATTACACTTTTAAATCACATTTAATTAATGTAATACCAAAGCTGAGCAAAGCTGCAGAAGAACCACAACAAAACTTTTATTGGATAATATTCTTTAAACAGTTTTTATTTTATTTCAGAGTTTAAAGAACCTTCTTTACAAAATCTGATTTTTGGTCTTTAAAGTTTAGCATAGATGTTCATTCTATGTAGAGTGGTCCGCCAATTCTATTTCTAGGTAGTGTGAGCTAGCTGACTGTTGAGGTAATCCTCTGACCCTAAACTCTGTTTATTTTCCCTACTGCTCACCAACACATGCAGAGTGATGTTTTCTGGTGGGTCCATACCCAAGAGAGTTTACATTCTGAAGTGTTTCAGTTATACAGATTCGGGAAGGTTGTCAGTGGAAACTTCATATTTTATAGCAGGTGATTGAAAGGTTTCTCTCAGATCTGTGTAAGTATGTCTGTCAAAAGCTGTCATAAATATCCGCTGCCTGTTTAGTCCCTCACTGCTGAACTGAATGGAATGAATGGAAAACTATTACTTTATTTGGTGCCTCACATCTGCTTTTATTGTTCATTTGTTCATTTGCTGTCTGACCCTTTTTTTGTATTATTGCTTCGAACCATATCTGGCTCTGAGACCAAATGTTTGGGTTAGCAGTGTTTATTGATTATAAAATATAGTTTCCAAACACTCTAAAGTCATACAAGTGCATCAGCAATCTAACATTACTACACAATTCAGATGTAATCAAAGTTTGCTATAAGTAAAACCATAGATTTTAAGGAGTTGACTGTATTCCATTTTGTGTATAATTATGTCTCAAGTAGCCTAGTGGTGTGTGGGGTATAAAGTCACACAGCTAGTTTTACATACATGGCAACACAGGAAAACATGCTTGTGCTTACCTTACTGATGATGGTAGGTATAGACTTTTGTGTCTTTTTGGTTGTTTGGCTAGTATGTATTGATTTATGAGCATTTTTTGGGGAAATTTAGCAGGAGCTACATAATGTTCTATCAATAGGAGCCTAATTAGGAAGGTTTGTGAAATTATTAAATGAATTATACATTGATTCAGAACATGGGGCGTATAAATAAGTATGTAATGATTGCTAAATTAGGAGGTTCATAATAAGTGAATCTTTTGCAGCAATGGGAACTGAATCTTCTCTCTGGGGTTCCTCTTGCCTGTGTAATTTCTGCAGGAAAAGAACAGCTATGTTGTTTCAATGAAAACCTATGTTGTAATATGGTCATTAACTATAAGCTTTCAGTTTTTTGCTGGATTGATGAGCTGGAGTTTTACTTGCTTCCTTCATGTAATGGTTCAAGGGTAATGCATATATTCCCAAGTGAACCAGATCAAATTCTTTAGCACAGAGCCTTACAGGATGATCACAGGCAAGAATAAGATAAAAGGCACCACAATATTTCCCAAGTATCTTCGAGATGAGAGAAGTATTAACAACAAAAAAACTATTGACTGAATATTCAAACCCATCAATTGACAGGAGAATATATATATTTAACTGAAGATTGTATCAAGACAGTTTTATGAAGCAGTCACAGCTTCCTGTGGGATGATGATGCTTTTAACATCTTACATCAGTGTTAATCTCATTACTCTCTTGATGTAATCCATGATAAAAAGTTGACAGAAATAGAATGAGCTGGTTACCAGAAAGATTGTGCACCTTTATAAAATGGCTGTAGATGATCAAATTCTACGTAATTTCCTTTTTGATCTCTTAAAAGACTTTACAGATTATTCTTTAAAGAGTTCAAATGAAACAAAGTTGAAAGGTTCTATGGAACTTCTTCACAGGCATTACTCTAAAGAACCCTCTCTCAAGTTTTTTATTTTTTTAAGAGAGTGTAGTGGGAAAAGTGGTTTCACACCACACAGCAATTCAACTTAAAGGCCATTCTCCCAGCAGCTGTAGTGTATTTCACAGGATTAAATAGCAAGTTATCCAAGCTTCCTATTGGCAATAAACCTGATTTGTGTTTACATTAAGGGGTCATTTTCTAAAGCCGCCTGTTTACTAAAACCAAAATAAAGACACACAGAAAAGTGAAGAATGATATCAGTGCAAATCCAAGAGGCCTGATACCAAAAATGTGAAATAATCGGTAGGTCCTATTATTGGCACTCTCTTTTGCGGCTTGTGTAATATATTATTGTACGTGACCTTAGTTAATAAGAGTGTGTTTTCCATGGATTGCCATTAAGTAAAGTGATACTCTCAATATGCACATCTGACTCCAATCTTCCACTTTTGAGCTAATCCTACTTTAATAAATGATACTTAAACTGCCTGCCTGTGAGGTGCAGAGCACAGAGGGGTGCTCTAAAATCCATATCAGTGCTTTGACCCTGGACTGGGTTTCAGCTTGCTTTCAATTTGATGGCTGCATGAAAACGTCAAGTCTTAGCAGTGAGCTTTGTGTTTTTACTGTCCTCAGAGAGATGGAGACTGTAAAATTCCTTTTTGGCCTCTTTCTTGTCACTGCCACATAGAAGTACACAGTGCTGGGTGATGTGTTGTTTTTCTTTTCTACAATGCTGATAGCTCAGAATACATGCAGAGTAAAGAGTGATTCATGACTGAGGACTTCAAGGCTATCACTTTTTTCACTGCCTTTTTTGGTCAATCCTAGTGGGTCAATGAATCATTCAAACAGTATGGTTAGCCTTTCATTTCTATTCTCCCTGTTGACAGTAAGGTGCAGTTCAGTGTGGCCTGCTTTGTACTTAATATTTCTTACCTCACATTAGTGATTCGTGATTTCCGATCATTGTGAATACCACAACGAAATTTGTGCTCTGCATTTTACCCATCACACGTGCACACATGGAGCAGTGAGCAGCTATCAACAGCGCCCGGGGAGCAGTGAAGTGGGGACAGTACCTTGCTCAAGGGTTACCTCAGTGGTGCCCAAGCTGGGACTTGAACCTGCATATATATCAGGAGAAATGTCCTAACCACTAGGCCACCACTGCCCCACATGACTAATAATCATGCAGTATGTTGTAGGACTACACTGTATATGGTAGGGTTTTTTTTTTTTATAAATTCAGTTTCTTTAGGGTGCACCTAGTTCTGGAACAGGTGTTCAAATGTACATACCCAGCTTGTATAAGTCCCAGAAAAAAACACAATTGATAGAATGGAATGCTCTGGAGCAGATGCACATAAGCCTAAAATCACTATTTCCAATGCCAAGCGTCGTCTACAGGGATCAAACGCCTTCCAGCATTTGGCTGTGGATCAATGGACCTGTCTTCTGGAGTGAATGAGCTTCATCCAATACCTTTTGAATGAGCTGGAGTTTCGTTTGTCATCCAAAACTTACATCAACATCAGAGCCTAACCTTATTAACACTCTTATGACTAAATTCAATCAAATCTTCACAGAAATCTTCCAACATCTACATTAATACAGGCTGGTACTGTAGTAAAGTGTGTGTGCGCAAAACAAAATTCCAATTTGCACAGATTTCCACTTACATCAGATGGATTAGATTAGCCAAGATATGTTGTGTCCAAATTTAGCACTTTTAGCTATGACTTTAATATTGCTAATAAACATAAGTCATTAATCACCCAAATTGCTCCATTAAAGTGGTGCAGGCTCATCGGTGTGGTTTACTTTGACTAAAATATTAAAAAGAACACAACTTCACCACTGTAGGCAGACAAGTCCAGGAAAAGACTGACTGCATCAGATTCCGTGGTATTTATGATAATGATTTATGATTCATATGATTTATGATATTTATGATTTTATTGTCTGTTTCCCAAACCGGTTTATGAAAACAAATGTTTCTCCTCAGCTATATTTGTATTGCTCAGAGTATCACATACTTTAAAAATGGGCAAACACACACATTTATCATAATGTTAAAACAATCTGTGTAGGTCTCCCTTTTACAGTTCTTTGACTGTCTTTCTTTCACACTCAGCAACATTTTGTGCAACAGGATCTTCTTTTAGGGATTGGACCAGACCTAGAACATTCCAATAGACCTGCAGTTTTGGAGATCCTCGGACTATAGCCGTCACAACAAGGCCCTTGTCAAAGTGGTTCAGATCCATACACGTGCCCATTTCCCCTGCTTACAGCACATCAAATTCAACAACTGACTGTTCACTTGCTGCCTAATACATCCTGCCCAACAGATCCCATTGTAATAAATAGATCATTAGTCAATGATATTCACTTCACCTGTCAGTGTCGTTAATGTTATGACTGATTGATATATAATGTGTATTGCAACAAATATGATTGTCGCTATGCAGCCCTAGTATTTACCCCTGAGAACTGTGTAGTGCAAGCTCTAAAGATTTGGTATTAGACAAAACGTGTCTCCTGGTTTCTGTGCACCTGGCAGTAGTGTGTATTTCCTGTTAACAAGTGAATTTGTGAAATATCACCGCAACCAACTGCTGCCTCCATCTGTACCACGAGTTCCCAGGAATGTGGAATGAGCATTGGAGTTCAGATGCATTGCATATGCAAAAGAGGGAGATGTGCGATAAGCAGCGGGCAACAAATGTCACAGTTATGAATGTGATTAGGAACACGATCACAGTCCAGCTGGGATGTTCTTGAGCAGGTTTTACTGCAGGATGAAATGTTTAACATGAAGCTGATCCACTTCTTTTATGGTTTACCTTTCTGATCATGAAATGTCATTCCTTTTTAAAATATTACACATTTACAGTGTTCACCATTTCCAGGCAATAAAAGGTGGAATCTGTGATCTTAACTCTAAAGTAAGTAGTGAACACTCTTACATTGAGAAAGATCCATACTACTCTTCATGTGTATGCAGTTATACGATCATAAAACATACGCTGTATGTTCTTAGTAGCACTCGAAGTATTGGAAACAGCTTTCTCTGATTTTCAGGGGCTGTTCATTCAGTCATTTTGTCTTGGTCCATTTTTGGCCTTACCTTGGCTGTAGATGACATGTCTGATGTCACCACTTAACTGAAGCCAAATTGGCCGCTTGACCTGAGCTGCCTTCTTTTTTCATTTCGTTTCTGCTCTCAGCAAATTACAATGTGAGTCTCTGTCTGGCTGTCTAATCAAGGATCTGACCTTGCTTGTGTCCCAAATACATGGTGATGGACTGTGTATGCAGATAGATGGAAATTATTTATTTCCAGTAATACATGGTGCAGAGCACTCTTTTAGCTGTAGCTGAAGCGGTTTTTAGAGGGACTGAAAATCCATGAAAAGGTTTTACATTGACATAACGATCAGTCACTGCATTTTAAAGTAATTCTTTACACTAGTCTGTACATTTAGGTCTATTACAGAATTTATTTGAGGCTCTCTAACCTATGTCATGTATTGTCTGAATATATCTATGTGCTAGCTCCTCTGGATAATTATTATCCACTGTTGCTTCATGTTTCCAAAATAGTAACTTTATTTAAGAAGAATAAACATTCTTAACTAATGGAAAATATATGTAAAAATATTACTTTTTACTATATGGTACCATATATTTTAATATATTTTCATTTGTATCAATCTTTGTGACAATTTCACACAGGGTTGTGCAGGCAGTTTGCAAATTAGAAAAAATAATGACAAAAATGTCAAAAACTGTAATACAGCATTTTGCCCCAATATTGAGGCTAAGACGTTCACACAGTGAGTGTAGGTTCTAGACCTGATGGGGAGATACACCAATCAGCCATAACATTAAAGCCACCTGTTCTAATAGAATAATTCCCCTCAGACTGTGGTGCACTGTGTGTTCTGACACTTTTCCATCAAAGCCAGCGTGAACCTTTTGTGTTCTTCTGTGGCGTCTGATTGGATAGCCTTCAATCCCCACATACATCATTGAACATTGGGTGACCATGTTATGTTATGTCTCCAATTCACCAGTTTTTCTTCCTTGGATTACTTTTGGTAAGTACTAACTACTGCAGACCTAGAACACTCCATAAGTCGGTTCAGACCCTGTTTGTTCTGCTAACAATGCATATGTTTCCCAAACTGACTGTTCACTGCCTAATACATCCCCTGATGATATAATCAAGGTTATTCACTTCATTTGTAAAAGGTTTTTGTGGCTGTAGTGGCTGATCAGTGTAGATATAGATGGTTCTTGGATGAAGAACCCCAAACAGGGGGTCTTTCATAGTGCAGGAGTGACTTCCACAGTTTGACAGATAACCTAAGCCCAGTTTGGGGTTTACCTCATATAGCGACACTGTCCTCTTCCTCCTTCACTGCACCTTCAGCTGCGCCATCACCAGCGTCTCGGAGTTGAACTCGAACTGGTTGCTGGAGGACGCAGACTTCCCCCACGAGTACAAGCTTGGCGGCCGCTTCTTGAACGACGACGTGTAGCGATAGAAGCTCTTGTGCCGGTTCTTCAGGTACTCCCTGTAGTTTTTGGTCAGCAGCGTGTAGAGGAAGGGGTTGATGCAGCTGTTGCTGTATGTCAGACATGCCACCAGGTAGTTGATGCACGTGCGCGTGTGGGAGGCCAGACGGAGGGGCTGGTGGTACAGCGGCAGCAGCTGCCAAATCCAGAAAGGCAGGAAGCAAGCCCAGAACACCAGCACGATGGTGAAGATCATGATCAGGACTTTCTGCTTGGGGGAACGCTTGTTGCCTTTGTTAACGGCCGACGTCCTCTGAGATTCCAGGTATGTTCTGGCCAGTCGGGCATACAGGTAGCCGATGACCAGGCCTGGCGCCATGATGCTGGTACAGAACAGGACGGTCAGGTAGATCTTGTACGCCTCTGGGCCCCATTTGGGCGCACACATCCTCTTCTGCCCCCCGTCCGCGGCTTCCTTGGTGATCTGCGCGACCATGATGACCATGGGCAGGGTCAGGAGCAGAGACAGGAGCCACACGCCCCACGCCATGGCCTTGCGGTAGTTTTTGGAGCGCTTGACCGTGTCCAGAGGCTTGGTGACGGCCAGGTAGCGCTCTGTGCACATGACCGTGAGGGTGAAGATGCTCGCGTGCATGGTGAGGAGGTCCAGGCTGAGCAGGATGCGGCAGCCCACGTCCCCGAAGTACCAGTCCTTCAGAAAGTACGTGCACACCACGAAGGGGATGGTGGAGAGGTACAGCAGGTCCGCCAGCGCCAGGTTCATAATGGAGATGTACATGGACGTGGCGAAGCGGATGGAGTGACACATCACCGCCAGCGTGTACACGTTACCCGACACGCCGACCACGTAAACGAGCGACAGAAGCGTCCCGAAAGTCGACGTGATGACCAGCTCGTCCACGGAGCTCGCGCCGCCGCTGCCGCCGGACCTGCTCGTATTCATGTCGAAGCCGCAGGTTCCAGCCCCGTGTCTCCGCTGCGAAAGGCAACTTTTTTTTTCCTCTTCCCGTCTTCTGTCTTTGTCCGCACCGCGGGCAGGAGAAGCGCCGTGGCCGCGCGCTCTTCGCAGGGCGCGTGGAAGTCGCGCGAGCGTCACCGCCGCTGCCACGCGGCTCGTGACGTCACGGGGACGACTCGCGGCGGCTCAAAGTTGCCTTTCACCTCCGCGTGGAAATGCAAAATAAATCCGAAGAGGAGGAACGCGACTGTACACTGGCCAATGTTGACGTCGCCAGTATTTGGTGCGTTCGGCTCACGAGCAAAACACGATCCAGAACAAAGTATCCGCGTGTCCAGACATTTCAACTAATGTTAATGTTCAAATATTTGCTTTATTTTTCATCTCAGACTAAACAGCCTGCTCGCGCGGTCGTGGAACCTCTTTTACGCACGGACGGAGAGGTGAGAAACCAGTCCCAGCGCGCGCCACTGTGTGGATATTCTGTCTTTATGACTCTGTTCCAACCCCAGCATAACAGGAAGCTGCGTTAATGCCGCTTATTCAGGCGCGTTTTCGGTGCGTTATTGCGCGCTATAGGGGCGCACGCGGTTCCTCGCTCCGCTCAGTGTTTCCCTTTATTATATGTGGGAGAGAAGTAGAGGGAACCAGTCACCCACACACCACCCTGTTCAGACTCCACCTGCCAGCTCTATTGTCTGCTCCCCTCATGCAGAGCCTCCATTTCATTCATTACTTTTCTCTCCTTTTAGGAACAGGTGTAGAAATGTCGAGTGAATAAAAAAAAACTTTATCACTAATTGTAACTAGTTTTTGAGTTTAAGTTGAGAATATTTGAGTATCTGCTGTAGCCTGGTGGATTTGGATGTGGTGCTGATGAACAACATTTTCCCACAATAAATTAAGAAGTTTTCTTTTACAGGAGTTTTTTGTTCTTTTGGCACTTTTCTACTGGCACTAGGAACCATCACAGCACTATGAAAACATATATTTCCATTATAACTGTAGGAAAACGTTCCTGTCCTGGAACCATGCTGATGCTAGAAAGCAGGGAAGTCTTTCCCAGGAGCAGGCTTTTTTTTACTGCCATCTGATTGGAAATGCAGACACAGTGAAACCAGGAAACTCACATATTCTTTTTGTTTCAGTTTGCAGATTGTGAGCATCTAACCCTAACCCTAAGTCAAAACTGGGAAATGTTAGCCACAGCATTCTCCCACCAGTCACTTAACGTAGCCCTGATCCAAATCTATGGTGGTTTGCATCATATTGTAGCAGTTCCCTTGGGGGAGAGAGCTGCTAATTGACCACTCACGCACAAGTTACTGCTTTTGAACCAGTAATGTAACTGGCCAAGTTTTATTTGCTTGTTTGCCAGCCTCTAAAAAGACTAACCTGTTACTAGTGCATCCCTTAGAGGCTAGGATGCACATAAGTATAAACCGTGAGCGAAGATACTGATGAATGGGCAGACCACAGAGTCACTATTGTCCAAACCCATCACACACAGGGTGGCCTGACCCGTCCATCAGCAGCTCGCTCCCACAAACACAGTAACACATAATCACCCCACACAATCTCTCCAGCTCCCTGCAAACACACAGAACAGCCATAAAACCCACATAACAGTGCATTCTGTCAAATTCCCATAATGCCCTTACCCAAACAGCCGATTACGAACCTGCAGAACCATTACAATATTGTAAAGATTATCTAAATAAACTGATGTGTTATCAGTTATTAGGCCAGCCATACTGTAGTTCATTAGACCACAAATTTCAAATGGTTCAACTTGACATTTGCCCCAGGTGTCGAAAACATATTATGCATTACAACGCAACATCTTCTAAATGTAGTGTACATGCCATTGATGTGGCCAGACCCATTTACTGGGGCACATGCCCACGTATGTACCTGCTGTGCCCCAGTACATTTCCTGATCCTATTTTTTTTGCTAGCCTAGTCTCTGTCATGAACTAAACAGTGTCCTTGCCTTGAAACTCCACCCCTCCAATGACAGCACCCCAGATCACGGCTTACAGTAGACAGTAGTTCTCAAGCAACTTTCTGTCCCTAATTATAAGGCGTATGTTTTGTGCTTCTGTGCATGTAAGTGTGAATGCACATGCAGTCAGACACGCTAAATTAGAGGACTGGAGAATGATACAGTGACACTACACAATTTTACTATAAAAATATATACAAAAATATATACAAATTTAAGTGTAGCTGTATGTCCTCTAGATCTGAACATTATGGAATTCATTGTGCAGACGGACATAAGGACATTTTCTGGGGCAAGGGCAGGGAAGCATTGAGGAGAGATGAGGTGGAGAGAGGTAAAATGATCTATAGCTGTAGGAGAGATGAGGTGGAGGAAGGTAATATTATATATAGCTGTAGTTGAGATGAGGTGAAGGGAGGTAAGATGATATATAGCTGTAGGAGAGATGAGGTGGAGGAAAGTAAATTGATTTATAGCTGTAGGAGAGATGAGGTGGAGGGAGGTAAAATGATCTATAGCTGTAGGAGAGATGAGGTGGAGGGAGGTAAGATGATATATAGCTGTAAGAGAGATGAGGTGGAGGGAGGTAAAATTATATATACTGTAGCTGTAGGAGAGATGAGGTGAAAAGAAGTAAGATGATCTATAGCTGTAGGAGAGATGATGTGCCTAGGAGGTAAGATGGTCTATAGCTGTAGGAGATATGAGGTGGAGAAAGGTGAAATTATATATACTGTAGCTGTAGGAGATATGAGGTGGAGGGAGGTAAGATGATCTATAGCTGTAGGAGAGATGAGGTGGAGAAAGGTGAAATTACATATAGCTATAAAATAGATGAGGTAAAGAGAAGAAAGATGATTTGTAGCTGTAGGAGAGATTATGTGGAGGGAGGTAAAATCATCCATAGCTACATGTTATAATTATCATTTAGCAGCCATAGCCCAATGGTTAGAGAAGTGGGTTTGTGACCGAAGGGTCGCAGGTTCGATTCTTGGAACCGGACAGCAGGCTGAAGTGCCCTTGAGCAAGGCACCTAACACCCAACTGCTCACCATGTACGTCACTCTGGATAAGAGCGTCTGCCAAATGCTGTAAATGTAATTTAGCTGACAGCTAGCAAAAGTGATGCTAGTTGTAGATGTATTATTAAGGGAGAAACTTTTAGAAAAATATTCTGTGGACTGATTAAAACAAAAGTGAACATTTTGGAAGGGGTGTGTCCCATTACATCTGCCATAGAAGTAACATCGCATTTCAGAAAAAGAACATCATACCAACAGTAAAATATGGTGGTGGTAGTGTGATGGTCTGGGGTTGTTTTGCTGCTTCAGGATTTGGAAGACTTGCTGTGATAGATGGAAACATGAATTCTTCTGTCTACCAAAAACTCCCGAAGGAGAATATCTGGCTGTTTGTGACCTCAAGCAAAATTAACTTGGGTTCTGCAGCAGGACAATGATCCAAAACACACCAGCAAGTCCACCTCTGCTTGGCTAAAAACAAAAACAAAATTAAGAGTTTGGAGTGGCCTAGTCAAAGTCCCGACCTGAATCCTATTGAAATGCTGTGGTGTGACCTTAAAAATGTGGTTCATGCTTGAAAACCCATGCTTGTTGTAGATGAACTACAACAATTCTGCAAAGATGAGTTTGGGCCGACATTCCTGCTGTAAAAGACTCATTGCAAGTAAACGCTTGATTGCAGTTGTTGCTGCTAAGAGTGACCCAACCAGTTATTAGGTTTAGAAGGCAATCACTTTGTCACACAGGCCATGTAGGTTTGGATTTTTTTCCAGCATTAATAATAAAATCTGTCACATTGATAGATTCTCGCAAAACCCAAAGGTTCTTTGAAGTCAATTGATGAGGCATGAAAAATGTCTTTTAGAGATTTATTATAGAAAATAATAGAAAATAGAAAAGAATAAAAGAATATAGAAAAAGGAAGAAAATAGTAAATGCAGCTGCTTCCTCCTTCTGACTGCGCTCGGAGCTCAACTGAAAGTCTACGTGTGTGTGTGTGTTCCAAGGAGCACACGTTATCTACATGTTTTTGGAGACAGGCCTGGAGCCTGGAACCTCCCGAAGGTCATAATGAACAGACAGAACAGTGAACTTAGAATCTTAACTTAAAATCACAGAAAGTCTGTACTGATCATATTTAGGAAATAAGTATAAAATATATACCAGAATCCCACAACATAAACCACATTTTGTGTTTATTTTGGACTAATATTTAAATTTATTTGATGATATGAAACATTTAAGTGTATAAGTGTATCAGTTCACATCCCTGTATATTGGGTTATTATCTAGTTTGGTGGGGTGGAGTGGTTTTGATGGGCAGGTGGGAAGGGGTGTGCATGTGTCTGTGTATACAATATGATGCCTGCATACCCAAGGGAAATATAAAAAAGCCACTTAAAATAACCCACGCTATCCTGTTGTTTTCTCATAAGTACTCTGTAGAGCAACCTGGTACTTTTCTTCCCTATGAATGAATTTCTGTGAGCAGCTAGTGCTATTGATTGAGCAGCATTCACATCACACACACTGTGATTCCTGATACTGGTAATATATTAGATGTGTTGTTACTTTGATTTTGCTCTTTGTTTGTGGTGCAAAAAGTAGAGAAATCAATGACAATTCATTAAAAAATATTGGTCAGGACAAGCTGTATCAGCGAAATGACATAGAACAAACAATGAGCTTCATACTTAATTTAGTCTAATGCCACACTGTCAATATTTTAAGGAATTGTGGGCTGTGTGGAATGATTTTCAAAATTTGTAAATTAACATGGATTAAAACCATAAGCTCCATGAAATAGTTAATAAAAATCAAATATATTTGAATGCATCTTCTGGCACAATGTACTGAAAGGGTGTTATTAACCAATATATTTGCATGTGTTTAGAGACATGTTATGTCTGTAGTGGAAAAGTTAAATTAAATTAACTTCATATTAATGTGCATATTTTTGCATGTTAAATACAAAAAATGAATCAACACAATTCTTGCCAAATACAATTAAATGAATGACTAATTTTATTGATGCAAAAGATTTCTAATGTACACATTTGAATCAAATAAAGTCACAGTTACAACTTATTTTCAGTATTACAACTTATGAAAATGAACCCAGAAATAATGAATGGTTTACCCATAAGTGTGTATCCTGCACACACAGTTACACAGAGTTGCTGGAGCTTTTAAACCAAATAAAATTCTCTTGATTTAATTTTAAGACTAGTAAATTCTGAATGGTTCACAAAGGTTCAGTTACCATCGTTGTCGAGTGAATGCACACAGAGCTTAAAAAGACCAGCAACACTGCTGTCTGTGATCCATTCATGTGCAGCACACACACACACACACACACTAACAGACTGCTACCATATCAGAGCCACAGCTGTGCTGAGAATGATCCACCTACATAATATCTGCTCACTGGGGAACCTGAACACTGATGAATTGGGTAAAGCAAACTGACAAATGATGCAGAGAGACAAATGGACTACAGTCTGTAACTGTGACAAAGTGCATCTATATGGTGAGATGATAAAATGGACAATGAGTACAAGTGCAAGGTAGGAGCAGTCAGGTTGGTCAATTTAGTTGGACTCCCCTGAAAGACTCCTCGAACACAATGCTCCTGATGTGACTCTGCTGTTTAAGCCTGATATGATATGAAAGCTTTCAGTTCCACAACATTCCTTACTGGCTCAGTGACACTGAATTTCTAACCTTGAAAAATTTCATGTACATATCATGAATTATTTTGCTTTGTTCTGAATAAAACTCACAATAAGAAAACTACAGCTACTGTACATCGCTGGCTCATTTTTAGAAGCAACTTTTGCTTCACAGTTTGGTCATCTTCAAGTTCAGCATTTTTCACAATATGAGACTTGGTCTGCTGATGGGCCTTTGAGGTATGGCAGGTGGGCCACAAGGTCATTTACAGTCATTTTCAAGTTTTTAAATATTAAACATAGCATTTTAAGTTGTACATTATTCTTATGACCATTAAATATTTTGTGATGGAAGTATCACAGTTAAAAATGTATTCAGAACTAATAGAACAAAGCCAATGCTTTTAAATGATGAGTTATTATTCGTTTGGCCTGTTTTTGATTTGGAATGCAAAAAGTTTGTATGGCTGTTGTCTTGGTCAGGTCTGTTTTATAAAAGAGATTTAAATTTTAATGAGTCTTCCTGGTGAAATGATGAGGGCATTTAAAAGTACTGTTAGTGGTCACCTCTGTGCACCACACGCACACTAACATACCACCAGTCAAGTCAGATTTATTTTCTATAGCACTTTTTACACAACTTTACATAATCCAGGTTCAAATGCATATTGGGCAAGCCAGGGGTGACATAAATAATATAAATATTAATATTAAAGCTGGTGGAAGAAACCCTGGGAGGAACCAAGGCTGAAAAGGGGACCCCACTCTCTTCTGGTTGACACTGGATGACAAAGGAAAATAAAAGAATTTCATTATGGAGATGACTAGCAATACATATGAGGCAGACATATGCTGAGTTTACTACTGATCAGTATATAACTGCTATACGTAGATCAAGATCAAGATCAAGATGCTTTATTCGTCACATACTAGGTTATACAAGTATGACCAGCAGTGAAATATAACCTGTCATGCTCCATGGACTATACAGAAATAGAAATAGAAATAGAAAGAAAAATATGTGTATATAAGTACATATGTACACATATTTATACACACCTTTACACACTATATATATATATATATATATATACAGAATAATAAGATAGTGAATTTGATTATTTAAATAAAGTGTATTGTATTTAAAGTGCAAACTGCTTGTATTACCCAATTGCAAGTGTAAAATAATTTAGAGGCGATGGCTTGGTGTGTGTTTGAAAGTGAACCATAGAACTATAGAACCATAGATCTTCCATAGAGTGACACCATATTCAGATGAAAAACATTGGGTCTTTTTTCACCAAGATAAGCACAAGATTTGCCTTCAGCTAAAAGCCAGACTGTTACATTAAAATGATATACCCACAGTGTGATCACCATCTATAAACAGAAAAAGCATTTTACAATAATCAAAATGTGAGTTAGCACTATTGTTTAAATGCCTCTTATATTGACCCATTCAGAATTTCAGAGACAGCAAGTCCACTTTAAGTGAATGTTCACATGTATGCAGTGCATACAGACCTGAGAGAAAGACTTGCCAAAGAAGATATATATGCTGAAGCCATTATTAGGTGCTTTAATGTCTATCATTACCCCAAGAATAGATTCAGTCAAGTATCATTTTTTAGGGCAACAGGTTTTTGGTTAAATGTTTCAATGTTGTTGATGTTGTCAATGGTGTTTTAGCAAGGAGGTCTTGTAAAAGCAGTATGTATGATATTGAAGCTTTATGTAAAAGAAAAACTAACCAAGAAACAGTGTTTGATATTAATAGTATCAATACTACAGTAAATGAGTAATACACCATTTAGTATGATTATGTATCTTTCTAAGATACCTTTGACAACACAGTAGTTACAATAGCATAGGATTCAAATTAGCATTCATGTTCATTACAGACATGTCCCAAATATTTTTTCTGCCTTTCACAATGAATGGTTGTGGAGGCTCCAGCACATCCCTGCAACTCTGTTTAGGATAAGTGGCTCAATGCATTCTGCTGTAACTCAACAAAGATGACAATTGTGATAATTTTCTAAATTTATGACTAACATTTTATGTATAATTACAATTTTGACTGTTATTGTGTTTGTACTGTATATTCTTTACAGGAAAATTCATATTCCATTGACACTGCATGTATGCATCAGCAAAAATGTTTTTTTTAAAAAAAAAACATAGATTTTTATAGGAGACCATAAGCTTATCTAATCAATTATAAACTATAATATTTTTATAATGTATTTAATATTCCAGCATATTTAGAGCATCTTATGTAATTATCTGTGATACTTAAGTATCACACTCTAGTAAATCTCTACTATTTATCAATGGTATTTATCTCTGGTCATTATCTAGGAATCCTCTAGAAATTCTTGTAGTTTTTCAATAAATCTTTCTTCACATAGAACATGAATAGGGAGATTCCTGAAGGATGGAAGCTTGAGAACTGTTCAATTACAAAGAGAATAGAGCTGGAGCATTGAAGTTAAGTTCTGATAAAGCTGTGGATGAGCCCAGACAGAACAGTAATCTGCCAGCTTTAAGGAGTGTGAGTGTAAAGCAATAAAAAATAGTAGAAATGTGTTTCTCTTTCAGGTGGAAATGTTGTGGCACTTATATGCACTGTTGTAGCACTTACACTGTTTTCTA
>JBBIGC010000104.1:30776965-30789239 GCA_037576955.1 Lepidarchus adonis | reverse complement strand
AAAGCCACAAGGGACAAAGGGAATGATGGCCCCCAACCTAACCCTAACCCTAACACTAACCCTAACCCTAACCCTAACCCTAACCCTAGTGCAGCAAGACCCAGCCCTGCCCACAACCCACACCAGTGCAGGACAGGCCCAGAGTCTAGATCTCTTGCCGGCCAGGGCCACGATGAAGAAGTGGTAGAGCTCTGCCACACCCTGGCAGGGCCAAGGCCCCGCCTTGGTGGCCCAGCTGCCCAATCCCCCAAGGCACCACAGGAAGGCCAGAGGAGCCCCAAAGAGCCCCAGACGAAACCCGGTCCACCGACCCCCCCCAGTCCATTGCCCAAGAGAGAAGCCCACCCATACTGGATAGATCCCCCCGCATTCCCCTATGATGTTCCCATCCGGCCACCCCCCACACAGGACCAGAGACAGGGAGTGTTATGGGGTGTTATGTCCCTAGTGTTATGGGGTGTCTAATGTGTAGTTAAAAAGAAAGAGCCCTAGTGTTATGTAGGGTGGGGTGATTTCTAGGGACACAGTGAGGGAGTGCAGGGTGTGCAGGGAGTGCCCTCCCACCAGCGCCGGGGCTAGATCGGAGACCATGTTGAGACCCCCAATCAGTGGACGGGGGTGGGACATCCTCAGACCCACCAGTGGGAGGAGAGCCAGTCTAGCCCAGCAGGTTGACCCCCTTCCCCAACCCCACAACCCCTCTCCCCCAACCCCCAGCCCAGCGCCCGAGGGCATGCTTTCTAATGTGAAGGCACAAAGCTTATATTAGCATGGACAATCTCATTAAGCATCTTTTTGAAGAAGAACTGTAGCTGCATTTTGATACTGTGTTCAATGTTAATCTTGTGTTATTTGTTTTTCATGCACCTGTGGGGTGTCCTGCATATTCATGTCTCACAGTTCATTTTGTAAATTAATCTAAGGCCCCATATTTTAAACAAATAGAAACTAAGTGGTATAATGAAAGTAATTTCTTACCTATTTGAGTTCATAATGTAGCTGAGTGCACAGTGTGCCAGAAGAAATGCATTTTTCATTTTTTTCTGAGAATCTTCTCCTCAGTGCTCCTAGCAATGATTATTTATCCATAATGAAGCTTAGTAAAAGTAAATAAAGGAAATGTTAGTATACATCAGAGAGTATGTTAGGTGTTTCTGCAGACACTATTTGATACCTCTGAATGCAAATGGCTTAGTTGGTTCCTAAGGCACCAAACAATCTGGGATTTGAGTATTTAGTTTGTGTATTTTCAACAAAAGCCCACTGCAAAATCAAGTTTTCCTGGTAGTATATTATAGCATATGGCCAAAACACTGAGACAGGTGTTTAATTTATTGTGACAGATGTTACCTGGATGTTCAACAACAGAAGCACTAAAAGGGTTCTGTTCTGCTTCTCCATGGACCAGACAGCAAGATTGATCAAAAGTTTATATCCTTCTGCCTATCTGGATATGATACAAGGAAATGCTGCTCTATTCTCTCACTCTAGTCTGGGAGACTGTTTCATAACAGTTTTATTCATTGTGTAATTACACCTTCATGACAATTTTTAAAAAAAAAGATTTACTGTACAAAACCTACATTAAGATTAACCACTCAAATTAATCTCTGTGGTATTAATAATTGCTAAACTCTGAAGCACATATGTCAT
This sequence comes from Lepidarchus adonis, assembly GCA_037576955.1. Classification (NCBI taxonomy): domain Eukaryota; kingdom Metazoa; phylum Chordata; class Actinopteri; order Characiformes; family Lepidarchidae; genus Lepidarchus; species Lepidarchus adonis. The sequence goes on along the minus strand of JBBIGC010000104.1, from coordinate 30,787,586 downwards.
GTAACAAAAATATTTTCAGTAAAGTTATGTTTAATAGACATCACTACTCTCAAGCAGAAAGCTCTACAGAGGGTTCAGCTCCCTACCCATCTGGAACTACTACTTATTTTCTGAGGAAGACTATGAGGATTTTAAAGAACTTTTAAAGAACACCCACTCAAGCCATGAATCTGTTTCCTCGGGAGGCACAGAAGCAGAGGGTCCAGGACCAGCCAATATAGAGACAACTCCTTTCCCAAATCCTGGGCATGCTCCTGATGAGGATGGTCTTCTGACTAAAGCATCCGACAACTCCTGGACAGTCTGTGGTGTAACATGGCATTGGTGGATGGAGCGAGACATGATGTCCCAGATGTGCTCAATTGGATTCAGGTCTGGGGAACTGACAGGCCAGTCCATAGCATCAACGCCATTTGTTCATGTAATGATGCTGCAGAGGCTTTATTGAAAAGCACTGTGCTTTATTAACTATCATGTTACAGTAAACCATTTAGGAAATTTTGTTCCAGATAGAAATGCTCTTTTTAATGACTTCAACATACATCACAGCAGTAAACGCACTGGACGCATGTGTATATAGTTTTTTCTACATATTCTGTTTCAGTCCAGGCATCAGGCAAATGTATGTCACTTTTATGAATGTTTACTTTCTGTAAAGAGGATTTGTCATGGCCTTGGATACATGTCCCCAAATGAGAGCACTTCATTAGGCTGAAATTAGACTGAATTAATTATGTTTTATTATTCTGCTCCCCCACTTGTGCACACAACACCTGCCAGTTACTTCGCTTGACAGGCTGGCAGTCAATGCTGGTTTGCGAAATGTTATGACAGTGGCACACAAGCTGATTGACAATTGTCTGCTTTTTGTTTCTTCTAATAGACACCAATCACCTTCTCTATATGTACGTCACAGCTGCACAGCTCTCTAAGACATAATTGTGTGTGTCAAGTTGAATGTGAAATCTGTCCCTTTCAATTGATTCTTGGACATCCTGATGTATTGCCGGCTCATCCATGGCTTTGACAACTGATATTTTACATTACATCCTCAAGAATTCACATCAGAATTACAGAATACATTTGAAGTGAGCAATTCTACCTAGCTTTAGATGATAAATGCATAAGTGAACATCAATCTAAGGTGACTAAATGATAATTGTTAGTGAACACAGTAGCAGTATATCTTCCCTTCAATTATAATAGAATTGACAGCTTATGTCTTAAGTCTGCTATCTATGCTAAATGTTCATATACTTCACATAATAATTCTTGGTGCTTCTATAAAATAATAATACTTGTATAAAGGGTTTACAAATGGTTTATAGTTTATTATTATTTTTTTTTAGTTATGTTATAAATGCTTTTAAAAAATTGAATAAACAGTTGCAACACATCCATAAAAGGCTGCTGTGCCATATTTTCACAGCTCAATACTTTATAATTAGTTTAAACTAATTATTAACATCCTACCCAAAAATCACACCACAAGGGGAGAAAAAGCTATACATTTGAACATTTTGTTTCGAGCAAATAAGACAGCCTTTCTATTTAGTGCAATGTTTAAATATTTACCAATTATCATTTTTACTGGGATTGACTTCACCTTGTCAGGGTTCGTCTTTCACCAGCTTGGCACCCGTGACCAGTGTGAATTTGTATGCGATAACTTGGGCTGTGTCTGAAAGCTGAATGCTACTACATTAATCTGCATTTAAAATAATACACAACCATAAGAAATGCATGCAATAATGTACTTGGTATTAAAAGTATAAAATAATGTAGTTTGGGATGCAGCTTTAGTCTCTTAGACATGCAGGCAAAAATAATAAACTTTGGTAAGTTGCATAATGGATATGGCTGAAATAGCAATAGCTAATTGCTATAACATTAGCCATGGTGGGTGGCTAGTTAACTGACCTAACTGAATAGCACAATGAATGGCAATAATCACCAACAATATATATGAAAACAGCTTGTTACAATAACATACTAGGGGGGTTTGGATTAGTTAACATTAACAGCAACTCAAGTTTTTCAAGCCATCAGAAAGCATTGTGGTAGCATTAGTCTAAAGCTAATGCTAGTTATGTCACTGTCCTATCATTTTAGATAGTATCTATCTAAATGTCCTTAATGTAAATGTTTTTGTCAACTCATTTTAATGCTACAAAACAGACTGACATTTTTGTAAAATTAGTTTAAGTACACTGCAGATTTTACACATAAAGACAAGACATCATAGCCAACTATTCAACAAGTCCAGTATTACATTAATTTAAATGAGACATATCATCTAATCAAGTTAATGCTGGTAAGGGAAGGATGTCAGGTGGAGGTGCAGATGGCTAAAATGAGCTAAATATGTGAAAATGTTAATCTTTTAACAAGTTTTAGATACTGAACAACAGTGGAATTAGACTATATCAAGCTAATATTCTAGCCAATGGAGTGTGGTTTTATTTATAGGACCAAATATACTGTACAGTAGAATAACCAGTTGAGCTTTCAAATGTGTATACGTGTGGTCTTCAGTATGTGTAGATTCTGTTCATTAGAAAAACACTGGTTAATTTCAGAATCTTTGCCAAAACTGAAAAAGAAAGGAATTTCTTTCAGGCATTAATTTTTTTCTTTCAGAAAATAATTTCTCAAGAAGTATAGATGAACAGGGCTCAGTGTTTCTTTTAAAAACTGAAAACAGCACAGTAGGTGCTTTTAACGTCCTTGCTTTCTTCTGTCTGAAAGTGAAATTAATGTTTCTTTTCCCTAAAAAATTAGGTTTTCAGAAACCTAGAAACATTTCCCACTTTACGACTTTTAATCTTTCTTCTCTTTTTTAAGGTAAAATCTAGTACAAAATCTCATCAAGTTGTTCACATTAGTGATCATTCAGCTTGTATAGCACACATTTAAAAATCTACTGATGTTTTGCTTTTTCCTTGCCCTCTCATTAGAGCCATGCTAATCAATGACTATTCTGAAATGGCCTGAACTGAACTGACACATGAATGGAGATTCTCAAGTGACTCAGACTTCTTGCTATGTAGGTGTTGCAAGTTTGTGATGAGTTCTGGTGATGACTAGCTACAGAGAAATATGACTGGCACCCACTGCTGTTTGAAGTACCTCTCCAGTCTAGTATTTGCACACATACCTCAATACCTGCTCCAAGCCAGTGGTTTGTGGTCTTATTCCAGATAAATGATTTAAAAAACAGCTTTCTGTTGGACATGTGTAAAGAGATGGCACTTTCAGCACTTATCCAGAATAGCCTCGTCTGCTAGGGAAGCACAGTAGTCTAACTGGCTGTAACCATCCCTCTGTAGCTTTCTTCAGTAATCCTGCTGGTGTAGAAGCAAAAGCCTGCTATCAGCATGCTGCACGAATTTCAAATGCATCACATGTTGACTCCGTCAGTTATTGACAATTTGTAACCTGCATTACATATCTCTCATCTCCCCATGTCACTCTCATGATTCTCATTTACATGATTTTCTGTTAGCATAGGGTAGTGTGAGTGGTTGCACTATTTTTAAAGCTTTGTGCTCTTTATATGTTTACTGATGTCAGTCTTTGTGTGCCCAAATAAAGACATTTTTATTTTTTTGCAGTGAGTTAAAATTGACGATCTTAGAACTCTTAGTGTTACAATTTAGGGCCACATCTACAAAGCATTTGTGGTGACGCTAATGCATTGTATGTTCACAAAAGCACTCACTAGTTTATTGAAGTGTTCAGAGAATTCTTTCTGCAGGTGCATGCAAGGTCACCAGTAAGCTGCAGGTTTAGCACATCATAATTCATGAATATGCATGGCATTGTAGAGGTGCAATAATAGAGGAGAAGACTGCAAATATTCAACCTGGAGTGATTTTCTAACCGGTATTGCCCAGAAAAAACTAGGGGTTTTAACACCAATAAGAAGGGCATAATTCTTTTAAAATGGTTTTGACAGTAAAGGCACAAATAATACAGACTTTTCATTAAAAGCAGACTACACTTTTTGCCTCCATATTTAAATACCCTTTTCTTAGCACTTTTTTCTTTTTGTTTCGTTCATTTTTATTTAATTCCAGAATATGCAAAGTGCTCATCAAAAATATCTGAAAATGACCAGAATATTTGAGGTCATACATATTGTTACATGTATAAACATCTGAGGAAAGCACATATTTAGCTTCTGTGGACGTATGAATTTAGCTTTATAGTCACTGCTTGAAAAAGTGTAGCTGTTAATGTTAATGAATTCCCTAAAAATGCAACCAGATTAAGAACTGCCAATTGGACATCTTTGGTTGCAGCGAACAAACTCTTTGTATAACACATCACAGGTTGTGGCTAACAGACACTTTATAACACTTTAAATTCTCTGGATTTATTTTGTCTATACTAAAGTAGTCCACGTATGTTAGTAGAAAGCTGAAATAATTATTATATGTGAATATACACTCACCCGACTCTTTATTAGGTACAGGGAAGAACTGCGATTTAAGTCACTTTGAATTTGACATGGCTGTTGGTGCTGAAAGACTGGTCTGAGTATTTTTAGAAACTGCTGATCTACTGGGATTGCAACCATCTCTAAGGGTTTACAGGGAATTGTCAGAAAAAGAGAAAATAGCAGTTAGATGAAGTTTTGTGGACAAAAATGCCTTGTGGATGTCAGAGGAGAATGAGCAGACTGGTTCAATATGATATAAACAGCAGCCCAGATTACCACTCATTACAACCTAGGTATGGAGAATACCAACTCTGAACATACAACATGTTGAACTGTGAAGCAGATGGGCTACAGCAGTGGAAGACCATAACGGGTACCACTCCTGTCAGTTAAGAACAGGAAGGTGAAGCTACAATTTGCACAAGCTGAATTACACATTCATGGTACATGATATGGTACAAACAGCATATGACAAATTGCATATTTTTGAGAAATTGTTTTATGTCCCCTCTGAATGCAGTGTGTGTCTCTGCATTGTAGCTGCTTGTTTGTAAAGTTCAACATATGCCAAGAAAGAGGTCACACCCTCAGATGAAAGGTGGTACCCTGTCCAGTAACATTGTTTTATGACAGCTTGAGAGCTCTTGAGTGCTGTCAGTGTCCCTGGAGTGCAGATAAGGAGGATCATCTGGGCACTTTGGATACATTTTAGTGTAATCCAGGAAATGGGAATTCCTGGCCTCAGGAAAGGACAAGACTTCATCAGTAACCTCTCTGCTGCAGTAAACCTGCCAAGGGAGTTGACTTTTCCTTGGTCGTTTCTTTATGCTATTAAGATAAGCTCTTTGGGTCCTCTTCTTGGGTTTCAGAGGTGAGACATGCCTAGAAAGCACATTTTGTTTATTTGTAGTCTTTGGACTTCCTCTGTACTTGTTTTTATTGCTTATTTATAAAAAATTAAATCCATATAGATAGCCATAAAAAAAGGCAGGTAAAGATTAAGTCCAGATAGATAGACATACAGTCAGACAGACAAGCAGGCAGACAAATAGATGGATGTCATTTCCCCAGCAGAAACTGGCCATTGCCAAACTGTCACAGAGAAATAGGCAGAATGAGTATAATGAAATGATATGTCATCTATCCATTTAAATAGTTGCCCACAGCAGCTGCATTCTGTACTAACTGTAGTCAAGTTAAGCTGGACGTACTTACATCTGACTACATTAAAAGACACAAGGTAAAGTAAAAGCATTGATGACAGATTCCAAATCTTGAGGAAAAAAATGGATTAAAATGTCAATATTTTCAGTATACTGTCATTAACATTTGTCACCTTTATCAAGACAGATTTGTGCTATAAAGTGCTTTAAAAAGACTGTAAATTTACTACTCAAAAATACAGTTTTGCTGAGGCATAGGCAAAGTTGATGAACCAATAACTTTTTATCCAAAATGAACTAAGAATTTCTAGTTTAAGAGGCTATTTTTTGGAAAAAATGCTTTAAGTTTGAATTATGCAGGAACAGTGCCAGAGGCTAAGGAAGGGTTTACAGTGGAAAGCACACGAGTACTTGTTATATGAAATATCTCTTTTAGGAGGCATGAAGGGACTACATCACTAGCAGACATGATGGGTTTCATACTGTAAGAAGAAAGAAGGAGAAAAGGAGGCAAAGTGATTAAAGCCACAGAGCAGTCTCTGTCAAAAAGTATATTCTCAGTTTTAGTTGTGAAGAAATGCCAAACATTTCAGAGGAGACAGTGTGACTGTGAAAAACGTAGGTGTTAATTACTGAGTTGATTGTATTAAAGAGCTTGTGGATTATAGAGAGTGGATTATACAAGATTGAAAGAATCAATGAGATGAATAGAAGCACTGGCCACTGATTTAGTGGGGCCGCAAACACAAAAGTTAAATTCTCATAAAATCTACAGACTTTCATCGGTACGTATGACAGATAACAAAGAAATGATTTATTATTAATGAAATCATTGTTTAGTGTAGGACAGGGGTCGGCAACCGGCTTCAGAGACACATGCAGCTCTTCAGCCTCCTTGTTGTGGCTTTGATTGGCATTGGGGAAAAGAATTATGTATGTATTAATTACATTTTTATTTATATTTTATTTTATTTTTGTTTATTTTGTTACACTGTTATTTTGGAGTTCAAAGTGATACTTTAATATTTAATTTTTTAAAAGTTTGTATAATTTTTCATTTTAAATATGTGTCACGTCCATGTTTATAGCTCTTGCTTTGAGTGTGCGACTGCTGCGGTAAGTGAACCATGAATACATTCCAAAAAAGAAAAACCTCTGAAAAATGTATTATCTTATCTGTGGCAAAAAATTAGCAATCAACAAAAATGTAATGTTGAAAGACATTTTCAAGCACTCAGTGTTTTCTGAAAAGAACTGAGCTAAAGATGGCAAAAAAGAGCAATTTCAGAAGTACTATGGAAAGTTGAGCAGAGCAAACATATTTTCAAGAGCAATTCAACTACAGCTGCAGCTGCAGCTGCTGGTTTTGTGGCTCATGAGTTTGTAAGGAGGGAGAAGCTTTTTGCATGTGGAGAATACATAAAATAATTGTTCATAAAATATCAGAGCATCTATCTGAACTATAAAAACACAGCATCTCCTAAAGAGTGACTGGTTCATTTTATAAACAGGAAATCCAATCAGTGGGTAGTGAATAAATCATTAAGAGCAAGTGATATCACATTTAAAAAGTGCCATAATTGCTGACATGGGCAGCAGGTTTGCAATATCAAGATTTTGTAGAGCCACTCCACCTCTGCTGCAGGTGAATGGATTCACCTGGAATTATGAAAAGGTCACTTCAATGGGTGAAAATAAACACCCTGGAGATGGAAGTACCTCATCTCTATAGATTGTCAAAGTATGAGGCAATTTCGCCATGGACTGTGTCCAGCAAAAAACAGATTGAAGGCACAGGTTTTACAGAACTGGCCATTAATATCCTATTAATTTTCCCCAGTTTGCCAGCTCAGATTCCCTGTTTACCTCTGTCAGGTAAGTGGGAAGACAGGCAAGAAACCCAATGAGGTGTAAGGAGGAGTAAAAGGAACATGACAATATTTACCCCAAAATCCAGACAGGAAGGTTCACAATTTGTTGTGTAATGATATGAGTGTTATGAGCAGAGGCAGACAAAGTATCTAACTTCAGTACTTAAGTGAAAGTACAGATACCACTAGTCAAATGTTACTTCCATACAAATGAAAGCCATACAGTGAAATTTTACTTAATTAAATTTGCTTCCAAAAATAAGTATTAAAAGTACAAAAGTAAAAGATTTATGGGAGGACATTTTTGGCTTGCGAGATACTAAGTCAAAAGGATATACCATTAATAACTATAACATTTATATACAGACGCACACATATCTGTATATGTCAGTGTTGTATTTTTTTTCATATTTGGTCCAGTTCCCCCACTCATTTTTAGGAGAAATAAATTGGAAGATGCTAACTAGATGATTTGTTAGCTGGAGTTTCACAGTAGCTCGTTTGATTGGCTGCACTATATGTCAATCAACTGCCAAATGTCACAGTGGGGATGGATGATTGGCTAACACCCTTTTTTAATGATACTGTATACAATCTACCCCACACTTTCTGCACTGTATTGTATTCGGTGGCTCGCGCTTCACTTTTCTTTTACGTTGTGTGTCTCACATGCGCAGTACAGTTTATTTTGAAAGGCAGATGTAAGTGATCTGAAGTTACTCTGAAAGTAACAAGTAATGAGAACATTGACATAAATGTAGTGAAGTAAAAAGTACAGTTTTGTCTTACAAATACAGTGAAAGATAAAAGTTTCACAACAAAAAACTACTCAGGTAAAGTACAGATACTCAAAATGGTACTTATGTACAGTAGTCAAGTAAATGTACGTTAATGTCCACCTCTGGTTATGAGTACGGCATTCAGTGTTAAACTTAGTGAGTTATGTGTACATGTATAGGATGGAGATATGCTTTCTATGCTTTGAGAAACAGAACAGTTCTTTCAGCACTCCAGTAACATAGATATAAAAAATGCATAACATATATTTAAAAAATATTTCTTTATGATGTACAGATATTCCTCATTTATGCGTGATCTTTAAATTCTCAAATGTGCTACTGTATTACTGTCAGGCTCTGCAGCTATATTTTCCAAACACGTTCAGAATATTTTGATGACTGGGAATGTTGTTGACCCCAATACATCAATGCAGCATACAGAACAATACAGAACATTTGCAAAATGTTTTATCTATGCTTATGCTGATTTATACAGATTCTATTTTGGTCTCCTCAAAAGAAACCTGAGTGATGTAATAAGGGGACTAAAAAGCCTTGACTATCCCATAGGATATAATCATTCGTATTTCCAATTGCTACTTTTCAAAAAGAGAAAATCCTCAGGGTTCAGCCTGTCATGAAAATGTGTATTTATTTATTTGATGATGTGTTTATTTAAATGACGTATAAATGACTTACAAGGGGCCGAAAGTCGAGTGAATGAAAGCACCTTATGCTCCACAAAAACTTTAAAATGAAATTTTGAGAGCATGATTGGGGTCATATGTCATATTTAGGCATTTATCAGCATTTTTAGTGTTTCTGCTGCACATCCTCAAAACATCATTATTTGCGATGGGTCCTGAAACGTAATTTTGTGGATGGATGAGATACTACTGTTTACAGTGCAGAAATAATACACTAGATCAACAAAGTGTCATGCTTTTCTTGGTTTGACACCACTCACTAAGGACTGATGTATGATGTATGAGATGTATTGGGAACAGGGAAAGCACTAGAAAGACACACTACAGAGCAGTTTGCTTCCAGAACCAGGGCTGGGAAACACTCCACTAAATTATATACACATCCATATAAACAAGCATTCAATGAGCAAATACATTACACAGAACCATGTATAAATAAAGCATAGACAGAGGAGGGATTGCACACCAGAAAAGTTCCCCGGTACTTCCTAATGTGACCTACGTTGCTTTTTTATGCTCAAAAGGTCTCCTGGCATTGCAAGCTTGACAGTCACTTCTCTAAATGCAGCATAATTTCTGGGACACATCTGTACATCTGGGAGCCCCTGCCATGCTGCTCATGAGTACTGTGTGAACAGTCTAATATTAATATGCCAAAATATTAAAGTGCCAAAATACGAGTGTGAAACCTGTCTTACTTACAGTCACTCTTTTCATCTTAAAAAAATCTTTACATTTCTTTTTATTTCTTCTCATTTTGTTTTTGCAACACTGTTTTTTCTGGACTATTCTGTTATAAGAGGAGTATAACCTAAAAATGTATCTTATTAATGTATTTAATTATATCAGAGTTAAAAACATTAAATATATACACAATGTTTCTTTAAAACCCCCATAAAAACAACATTTGTTAACAAATAAAATATGCACTAAATAATCATACAGTATACAATTACTGTTGGTGATTTACAATAAACTTGCAGATGTTTGAGTTATTCACCCCATTCTATCAAAGAACTTTGAAAAGAACAAAATCTGGAAATTAACATTAATTTTATTATGAGTAAATATTTGCTTATAGTAATGCTTACATTCAAAGTCATTACTCAGCTGAATGAAGATAAAAAATCTTGAAAAAATATTATATACTTAATATAATACTTAATATATATACTTAATGTTTGAAAAATGAACGAGTGGATTTATTTTGAAACTTGCATTTTGTCAGTCTGTCTTCGAAAGCTCCTGTAAACTAACAACTGCTCATTACAAGGTAGGTTAGGCAGACAGGCCTGAGAACATGATCATTATTCTGGTTGTTATTTTTGGCTGAGGAGCATAAGACAGAAGTGATCTGTTTTTGTGGTGGTATATTACACAGTCATCAAAGGACAGTTTTGCATGACACAACTTTTGAAAAAGGGTTCCTGTTTAAACCAGCTCAGTCTCTTTTGTCTGCTGCTGCAATGTTACCTGCAGCCAAGTCTCATCTGGTTATGTTTCAGTGTGTGGCAGCTGATGAGTGGACGTTTCAGGATTTTGTGGATTAACCCTAAGGCAAAAGGTGCATACAGAGGCATAAAACCAGAGAGAGAGAGAGAGAGAGAGAGAGAGAGAGAGAGAGAGAGAGAGAGAGAGAGAGAGAGAGAGAGAGAGA
>JBBIGC010000104.1:30760356-30773306 GCA_037576955.1 Lepidarchus adonis | reverse complement strand
AGAGAGAGAGAGAGAGAGAGAGAGAGAGAGAGAGAGAGAGAGAGAGAGAGAGAGAGAGAGAGAGAGAAAGAGTTGCAGCCTTTCTCATGATCTAATTTAGCCTCATTTGAAACAAGTTGCAATAATTACACTGATAATGCACTTTTACATCTGAAGTACATAATATCCTGCAACTACACAATTACATCTAACTCATCAATAATGACAATGCATCAGTCTGTTCATGTGCGGCTGAAGAAGCCATATTTGATCAATTTCCCAGATCAATAGTACTACGAAGAACTTTGTGTTCAATACCGCTAATCGAAGTCAATTCAGTTCACAAAAAAGTTCCCTGGGGATGGAGGAATCTGGCAGGTCCCTCAGCAGTGATATAACTACATGAGCTAAATCATCTGTTCCGTTCCTATCTCTCTTTCGCCAGCCCTTATGAAGCATAGCAGCATCAGGTTCAAGAAATGGTTCACAAAAAGTCTGTTCAAGTTTACAGATCAGATGAGTTCTCTGAAGATGGAGGAACCTCGCAGGTCCCACAGCAGTAATAGAACTAGAAGAGCTATGCAATCTATTCCATTCACACCTCCCCTTCACCAGGTCTTAAGAAGCATAGGGCAGCAGGTTCAAAAATGGCTTTAAAAATTCACCTTTTCCATGATTTCCCCTTCTCCCAAAAGTAGCCAACTACTTAATTAACTACTTCACTGCTTGCAAGTTAACTACTTAATTTTTCTTACTGGAGCTATGAGGCATGCGCACACACACACACACACACACACACACACGCACACACAAACATACACACACACGCACGCACGCACGCACGCACGCACGCACGCACGCACGCACGCACACACACACATATATGGTCAAAGTGCCTTTCATATATCAGCTATGTCTATGCATGTGTACACATAAGATGTACAGAACAACGTATTAAATTAAAAATGTAAAATAGTAAATAAAATAAATTTATGGATGCCTGCATAGACCTGTATTATATTTTTCTCTGGTTCACTCTATACTACTGATTGAAGGACTAAATAAAAATAAGATCAGATAAGATAAGATAAGATAAATAAAGATAAGATAAGATAAGATAAGATAAGATAAATAAAGATAAGATAAGATAAGATAAGTTAATCCACAAGTGGGAAATAAAGAATGAACCTTGAACTCACACATTCAAGTGTAAGACAGTGTGTAAAATGAAAAGCAAATAACAGAGTATTCATTAACGTGTCACACATTCACACATTCCTTAAACAACAGTTCAGCTGTTGCCAAAAAACAAATGGAATTGAGATATTTATTGTGTTTTTACAATATCAAATCAAATATGAATTGGTGAGACACAATGACTGCCATTTTTGCGACTTTGTCCTCTTAATATCTCAACATGTGCCATATTAAAAACCTGAGACTGAGACTGAGCTACAAAGACATGGAAATGCTGCATGCAGGTGAACTACAGCACTACAGGACAGAAACAGGACTTTGCGTTACAACATACAGTAATGTTTGATAGTTGGGTAAACCTTTTGGAATTTTCTATATTTCTGCATAAAACATGATCAGATTTTCATATAAGCCCTAAATAGTAAATATAGATGATCAAATGTAACAAATGGGACAAAAAAATGGACATTTATTTATTATATAGAATTAGCCAATATTACATATCTGTATCTGTAAAACAATGTGCAGGTGTCAGGTGTTCTCAATTAACTGGATGAGAATCAGGTGTGATATTCACAATTTTGTGGAAGTGTATCATGGTATAAACAAGGGATTTTCCTGGGGATTTCCAAAAGGTTAAACACGTTTAAAAAAACATTTCAATTTGGACCCCAGCACTTCACAATCAGACTTCTCCATGTGAGTGTCAATTACCAAAGATCACTCCAAGAGCAAGGTGTATAAAAGCCCCAAGATCACAAAGGATCCAGGATCACTTAAAAACAGCTAAGCACCTTTCTTTCATTTGCTAATGATAATGTTCATGAGTCCACCATTTTAACAACATCAACAGTTACTAAGTTCCGGTCACTGGTCCATAAGTCAGTTACACCAGACACTGAAACTTACGGTTCACGTGACACATAAGTAATACTAAATCAAGTTCTTCAATAAATAGTTGAATATAATATTTTTTTCTACTACTTATGAGCTTGTGTGAAACATTCTACATGGTTCACAAACTTTCAGTACAAAACCAGTATGTACCATGATGCCATTTCAGACCAATATGTGGTGCCCACACTTTTTGGGCTTGCAAGCTATTTTTAAAATGACCAGGTCAAAATGATCTACCAACAATAAAAATGTTTAAAAATGTAAAATTTTATATATACATGATGTATGGCTTAATGCAGTGCTGAACATTTTTGGCTTTACCTTCTCCAATGACGTCTTGGACTGAATGGCAACCAGAGCCAGAGTTGCATCGTCCAGACATAATCCCCTCGCTTTTCGGTGGGTAGTCAGTGTCATATTTTTTAATGAACACTCTGAATTTGGTTTCTTACTTGGTCCAGCTCTCTCCTTCATTTTTACACCCTTTCTATAGAAGTAAATAAATTGGAAGCTGCAAACTAAGCGAGTGACAAGCATGCATTTTGTTACAAAAGATGTGGCCAGATTGGCTGTTCTGTATGTCAATCAACTGCCAAATGCCACAGTGGGGATGGATGATTGGACACCCAATCATGATGATAGGGACACCCCTATCTGTACTGCAGTGTGTGGCTCACGGTTTACTTGCTTTTACGCTGTGTGGTCTCAAGTGCACAGTAGTTTATTTTGATAGGCAGGGCTGTGATTGACTCACAGTGCCTTTGCGAATGACCGGTAGATCACAATCAACGTATTGGGCACCCCTGTCCTAGAGGAAATGGCCTACACTACTATCAAGGGACAAAAACAACTCAAAGCAATCTTAATTGTGCTATTGTATGGGATGCTAGAAACATAAAGTATGAGAGTATCAGATCATGACAGAAGGGTTTGTTAATATTGTATGGTGTTGACTTTAGCTGCAATGTGTACAAGTTGCAGTCAGATTTGTTTTTGGGAATTCCACAAGCTGTAGCAGGAAGAAAAGGGCCAGTATGAATCATTCACAACTTGATTCTGTTTAATTCTGCTAAATCCTTGTACTTAGTATTCAGTGTTTAACTCCTGTTAATAACATTTACTATGAATAAAGATGGCATATATACAATTTTACTGAAATGTGTGTGAAGCAACCTGCAAATTAAGGAATGGTTATGGTTATGATTAAGAGCGTTAGCTTTTGCAGCTTTTCTCATGATCTCAATCGCCCTCCTTCAAAATGACCATTATGTTTACAATAATAGCCCACTTTCCCATCTGAAGCACAGAAATGATTACGTGTAAATATATACCCATATCCTATTTACCAGTAATGACAATGAATCAGTCTATTCAGGTGCAGCTGAAGAAGCCATATTTGTTCAATTTTCCAGATCAATAGTATGATGAAGACCCTTGTGTCCAATACATTAAATTGTACTTAGGTTTCGGTCTACAGGTCAGATGAGTTCTCTGGAGGAGAAATAACCTGATAGCTTCAATAGAAATGGAATTACACATTGGGAACAATAACAACTATGGGGAAAAAAATCTAGAAATTAATGGGGTGATGCATTTCTTTTGAATTAGCCTCAACAGTAAGACTACAAAAAAATAGGCTCAAAATATCTTGGCTAACTAGCTATATTTGGCAGATTAGGTAAAGAAGATATTTCATCTAAATATTTCTTTAAAGCTTTATCATTGCTGTGTGATTGTCTGTAAGTTATAATTGATTAAATACTTCTGTATAATTGTTTTCACATTTAAAAAAAAATTGGTTACAAGAGAACATATACAACATATAAAAAATGAGTCACAGTTCTCACATTCTCACAGTGTTGTGGTCAGATCTCCCAGAAGAAGAGCGATCTGAAACATAAGTCCAAATCCCCTCAAAAATGGTTCACTGAGCACAGAATTAAGCTTTTGACATGACCATCTCAGTTCTTCAGGAACTAAATCCCATTGACAACCTGGGGGTGAGATTAAGAAACGAGTTTTAACAAGAAGACCTTGATCCCTATAGGTTCTAGACAGGTATGTGTCAGAGGCCTTCCCTTTTTGTTAGGATCGTTTATTTATTTACTGTAAAGTATAGGAAACAAGATTTTGTTTTGAAAGCATTATATTTAGAATTTTGAAAACAACCATAGTACATTGTGTTTTGACATATGAAAACAAGACTAATATTCAAACATATATATTTTGATAGATGTTTAGTAATATTTAGTACTGTTCCTTAATCAGCTGGGGACCTCTAGCTTGCTCTGCATTTGCATAATTGGGAAGAGGTGGGAATAAAGATTAGTACCTTCAAATCATGGTACTTAGTTGGGAAAGTGGGTTGCAATCTACAGGTCAGGGGGAAGTACTGCCCCATGTAGAGGAGTTCAAGTATCGCAGGGTCTTGTTCATGAGTAAGAGTAGAGGAGATCCAGAGCTTGACAGGCAGACTGGTGTGTCAGTAGATCTGTGGGTGCTTAGTCTGTCTGTCATGGGTAAGAAAGACTTGAGCCAGAAAGCAAAGCTCCCGATGTATTGGACCATCTACAGGTATGTCCTTACCCTCACATATGGCCATGAACTGTGGGTAGTAACTGAAAGAATGAGATTGTGAATACAGGAGGCCAAAATGAGTTCTCCACAGGGTGGCTGGGTTCTCCTGTAGACATAGGTTGAGAAGCTTAAGAGGATGCCCCCTGGATGGCTACCTTAGAAGGTTTTCTGAGCATGTCCCACATGCTGGTCATGGGACTGCCTATGTATCCTCCCTGATGAGCTAATGGAGGTGGCTGAGGAAAGGTAGGTCTTGGCATCTCTATTGAGGCCGCTAACCCCATGACCCAAACCCCAGATAAGCAATGGATAGGCTCTTGTCCACACCGGGGTCTGATGATGTTTGTGGCTTCAGCTGAGCAAGGATCGAATGCAGACTGCGTTTTTGATTGTTGAAGCAAATCAGTCCATCCACACATTGCCTGTTTGGATGCCGTTTACACACTGTTAATTATTTGACCCCTTGCTGATTTTGAAAGTTTGCCCAATAACAAAGAAATAATGCACAATTTTAATGGCAGGTTTATTTTAACAATGAGAGATAGAATATAAAAAAAATACAGAAAATCTCATTATATAAAATATATAAATTGATTTGCATTTCATTGAGTGAAATAGGTATTTGATCCCCTACAATCCACTGAGAGTTCTGGCTGCCACAGACCAGTTAGATTTCAACTTGTCACTTAGATTAAAGACACCAGTCTCAACTAGACACCTGTCCATAGACTGAAACAATCAATCAGACCTCTTCACCATGGGGACCATAAACCTATAGAAAACCTGTGGAGGCAGCTGAAGCTTTGAGTGTCCAAGTGACAGACTTGAAAACTTAATGATTTAGAGCTGACCTGCAAAGTGAAGTGAATCAAAATTCCTCCTGCTACTGTATGTGCGCAAACCTGGTCATCAACCACAAGAAATGTCTGACCTCTGTGCTGCCAACAAGAGTTTTACCACGTACTTATTTTCCTCAATGAAATGTATGTAGTTTATATAATGTGATTTTTTGGATTTTCTTTTTGATATTTTACCTCTCATTAAAATGATACACTGTTCATTTCTTTTTTAGTGGGCAAACTTACAAAATCAGAGAGGGGTCAAATACTTACTTTCTCCACTGTATAACATTCTGTTATATAACTCCACACACATGTCCTTTCACCAAACATGCTATTTTATAACAGTTATAAAAATGTACATGTCAAAATGCATTTAACATTCGTCATTGTTGTATTTTTGAGGGAGCATATACAGTACCTGTATTGTACATTGCTTGTACCATGATAAACAAAACATTTACAATGTGCAAGTGCATGTTGATTAAAATATCTGTGCCTCACTGCCTTCTGTTGAACACCATTACCCTACCCATGACTTTACTCTACCCATGATCCTCACACAAGTACTCTTATTGTATCAGTGTGGGATGTATGTACTTTATCATATTAGGAGCTGAGGAAATATAAGACTTTGCAAACATAGCTACGCTCTCTATTAAACTGTGAATTGAACTGTTTACCTATTCATGTTCACAATTTTGTGACAATTCAGACATTACTTTTAAAAACACATTAAACAAGATCACCTAAAGGCCTTTAATTTATAATATTAAGTCGGTATTCACATAGCTATTAGAATTATAGAATTATTATTTTAAAAATTCTTCCTAGAGAAGGAACCAGTTTACCAGGATGAATTCACAAAGCAAACAGAACCTAGAAATTTGCCAAAAAGTTACATTTTAATGTTTATCCCATTTTAGGTCAAGTGTTTTGTTTTTAAACTGCATCTTTGCTTTTCAGTATTCTGTGTTGCTGTTTGCAGTACCTTTTATCGATCTGTAATGGAGAAATCAAGCATCACAGAGGCTTGTGCGTAGATGCTCAGTGGAGAGCCAGCACTAACACTGATGAACACATTCAGTCTGCTGCATGCTGGCCAATAGGGTCAGATCTCCTATAGAGATCTGGTTAGGTAAACAACAAAGTTAGATTAGCAAACAACAGCTTTTGGCTTTTGCTGTTGTTCTTCATCAAAAACACAGAAGGAAGCTGTGCTCTTTTGTGGGTTGCATTGGCTTATTTATAGTGTAATTTATATATTTAATGACCTAAGATACCTTTTCACATTTTTTAAGTCAACAAACAAAGCTTAGCGATTAAAGACTAAAGCCTGAAATGCACAGCAGAATAGATGCACCTACGTGCAGGGAGGAGACTAAATGTCATTTCCTCCTGAGGATGTTTATCAATAAACTATAAGTGTCTTTTTTCCCCTAAGATGTTTTCCTGGATTGGAAGATGGAAGGGCATAAGAGGACCTTCCTTGCCATTTTGTTTCCATGTACATTTGCCAAAGGTGAGAAAATGTGGATAACGAGAGTCAAAGACCAGTATGGTTTCCTGTTGACTTCCCCATTCTTGTTGAACAGGCTTCATTAATATCACAGCGACCGTTCTGAACACACTGATTAATACTTTGTACATTCACTATTTCCACATTCATTGTTCACAGTGACGTAATCATGGCTTATGTAATGTGCCGAAGTCAAAGTATGGGGTTTAGTAGATATCCTGTTCAATCTCCTGTTGTTTTCTTTCTGAACAGGCACATGCACCAGTGCCTGTCCCCAGTGCCGTGACTTGCCAAACATTCTTCTGATATTTTCACATTTTCAGGAAAGAACATTGTGTCTAAGCACTGATACCGTGAGGCACTACTCTGTTTTGTAGAGCGGTGATACTGAGAATAGAATGGTTATCTCAAACCGTGCACCATTGTTCAGAATGTTTTATGAAGTCTGAGTTAAATGTGTTGGATCCAACAAGTCGCTCGTCCCTTATTGTACATTCACAATTTTACAAAAGTTGGGATGCTGTGCCAACTGTGAATAAAAACAGAATTAAATGATTTGCAAATCTAATACATCCATATTATGTTTATAATAAATCATATTAAACATACAGTGGGACAAAAATAGTTGGCAGCCACTGATTCTGCAAGATCTGTAATGTTCATCATAGGTTCACTTCAACTGTGAGAAACAGAATGTAAAACAAGTCCAGGAAATCACATTGTATAATTTGTAAAGAATTTATTTGTATAATGTTGCAGAAAATAAGTATTTAGCACCTACAAACAAGCAAGAATTCTGGCCTCACTGACCTGTTACTTCTATCCTCCACTCGTTACCTGTATTAATGAAACCTGTTTGAATTTGTTATCTGTAAAAAAGACACCTGTTTACACCTTCAAACAGTCAGACTCCAACCTCCACCATGGTCAAGACCAGAGGGCTGTCTAACGACACCAGGGACAAGATTGTGCACCTGCACAAGACTGGGATGAACTAAACTACAATAGGCAGCAGCTTGGTGAGAACAGATCAACTGTTGGAGCAATTATTAGAAAATGCAATAAATACAAGATCACTGACAATCTCCCTCAAACTGGGGCTCAATGCAAGATCTCAGCTCAGCTGGGTACAAATGATCTTGAGAACGGTGAGGAAACAGCCCAGAACTACATGGGGGAACTGGTCAATGACCCAAAGACAACTGGGATCACAGTAACAAAGGTTACTATTAGTAACACACTCCAACTTCATGGATTAAAATCCTGCAGTGTTCGAAAGGTCGCCCTGCTTAAGCCAGCACATGTCCAGGCCCGGATTAAGTTTACCAGAGACCATCAGAATGCTGAGTTGCATCCCAAGAACAACATACCAACTGTGAAGCATGGTTTTCTGCAAAGGGGACAGGATGACTGATCCCTAAAAGGATGGATGGAAGGGATGAATGGGGCCATGTTTAATGAAAACATCCTTCCATCAGTGAGAGCATTGAAGATGTAATGTGGCTAGATGTTCCAGCATGACAATGACTTCCTGGACAATGAAGGCGTGGCTACGTAAAAAGTTCTGGAGTGGCCTAACCAGTCTCTGGAGCAAAATCCAATAGAGAATCTGCGGAGGGAGTTGAAAGTCTGTGTTGCCTAGTGACAGCCCCAAAACATCACAGTTCCTGCGAAGATCTGCATGGAACAATAGGCCAAAGTACCAGCAACAGTGTGTGCAAACCTGGTAAAGACTTACAGAAAACGTTTGACCTCTGTCATTGCCAACAAAGGTTACATTACAAAGTATTGAGGTGAACATTTGTTATTGACCAAATACTTATTTTGTGCACCATTATACAAATAAATTCTTAAAAAATTATTTAATGTGATTTCTTGGATTTTTTGGACATTCTGTGCCTCACAGTTGAAGTGTATCTATGATTAACAGACCTCTCTAATCTTTTTAAATGGGACAACTTGCAGAATTGGTGGCTGCCAAATACGTTTTTGCCCCACTGTATAAAATGTTCAAACTTAATAAATGTACCATTTGAAGAAAAAATAAGGTAATTATGAGTTTGATGCAGGTTTAGGGCCATGTTTACCACTGTGTAGCATCCCCTCTTCTTTAGCTGAGGAGACCAGTTGCGAGACTTTTGGGAGCAGAATGTTGTCCCATTCTTCTGGGACCTTGTTGTATCATTCGTTTCATGATAAACCAAATGTTTTCAACTGGTAAATGGCATGGACTGTAGGCAGGTCAGTTAACCACCTGGACTCTTCTACTACAAAGCCATGCTGTAAAAGTGACTATTTTTAATTGTGAACACAATTACATGTAAAGTTCACCACAACAAACATTTAACCCATCACACATGCACATGTGGAGCAGCTGGCAGCTATTAAGGCTCCTGGAAACATGTTGCTGCCATCAAGTTCTAAAACATTTTCATTCATGTAATAGCAATATGTCTCACTTTCATAGGATATTTCCTATATACTATTCTAAATGAAATATGGATTTGTTAGAGTTGCAAATAATTTTACACAGCATCCTCTTTATTCTTTTGAACTGGTGTTGTAAATGACCTTTTCTTTCTTTCAATGGCCCGGCTTCCATTAATTTAGAATGATTATAAACACAATATGGCATTATTTTTGCACAGAAATCTAATTAATGTTTCAAAATATACAGAAATCTTGGTTTATGCAAGTTGTATGTTGATGTTCTGTATCCAATTAATTAAACGGATCATCAACTGTTAGAGTATCTGATAGCACCAGGCTTTATGAGAGGAAAACAATGATCTGCCTTATCAGTAAATGCAAATGGGATATTTAGATGACAATCATAAAACTATCAGCATGGGCCTACTAGCAACAGATTGCCTTGTATTTAAAAGGATATTTCAGACAATTTAACAATCATGATGTAGTGTGATTATGACCAAGAAAGAAATACATTTTAAAAAGGTGATTTGTGTCTGCAATTTATTCTAATGTTCTTGTTTCTGATCACAGAGGATCTGACAGTAATGCACATTTGGCTGCAGAAGAAAATTCGTTTTTTATTCTGCTTGATGAAAAAAATGGAACACATTCTTCTCTCCAACATGCACTCTTTTTTCCTGATGTAAGTAAATCAGTTCTGTCTTTATTACTATTAAAAACAGAAACAAAAGTGACATGAATTCAGCTTTTTTGCATCTAGGCTTTGAAAACTAAATGTACTATGTTTAAGTACATTGGAAAAAAACTCAACAAAAAGTTGAAACTGAAACTTCATAAAAGAAGATATTTGTTTTAACACAACAATGACAAATCTGTGCTTTGATTAATTTTATACATGAACAACTGATCTTAGTTATCACTTAAAAACATGTTCACTGGCCATGTCATAAGCCTCACCAACCTAGTATCACACTCATTGTCCATTTTATATTCTGTTTCTTGTTATTTGTTAACCCCCTTTACCTAGTACTTCAGTGCTCTGGACTGCTACTAGGTGGCTACCTTAGGAGGTTTTCGGAGCATGTCCCAGATATTATAAATATATATTTTTTAAATACATACGGTGGGTTCCAAAAGACAATACCCCCAATAAAAATTATTCCTTTGCATTACTTTTTCTTTTTTTTCAGTACAGACTAACTTATCAGTTCAACAAATTTTGGCATCGCTGCAAAGCCTATGGTGAGACTCATCAGAGAATTGTTTGATCACATAATTTAGTGAAAGACATTAACTTGGACGACATCACAAATTCACATTCAGAAAATTTTCTGAATCTTTAATATTTCTTATTCATTGTATTTTGTATATCTGCCTCTTAAATTTTTTAACAAATAAAAATCTGTTGTTTCTTTCATACTGCAAAAAACCCAAGATTTTCAGTAAGATCTTAAATTACTGGACCCCACTGTATAATTTAATATCCTTTATTGTGCCAAATGGAAAAATGTATTCTCACACTTTACCCATCCAAGGCATTGAACACACTTGGCTGGAGCAGTGGGAAGCCACTGTGGCGGCACCTGCAGAGCAGTAGGGGTTAGGTGCCTTGCTCAAGGGCACTTCAACCAACTGGCTGGTCACAAACCCACTTCTCTAACCATAATGTAGTTTAAACCTGAAAAAATAGACGTGTGTATACAAGGAATGTGTACCTAATATATTTGATAGTGAATGTTTGTTTAAATCAGATTCATGTCTTTCAGTGGCCAAGAGCACTGGGGACAAGTCATTATATATGTATTTTATTCAGCAAGGTGAAAATTCATAAATGGTCATGGGAGCTGGGACATCGTCAAACTGACATCAGCTTTGCTTGTGTGCTACATCCTGCTGTTGTGGCCTTGAGCGAGCCAGCATGCCCTACACCAAAAACATGAAAAGATGACTTTGTGCTTGGTTATTGCAAGTACAAATGCAAAACTGTGCTCTCATGTCTGCAACGATTCACTGTAAATTAGGTACAGATACAGTACTTACCAGACAGGAGTCCATAGTCGCACACTGTACTCTGAAATGCATTGACTTGTAAGAAACAAGCTGCTTGTAAGCACATTGTTTGTTATGGGGTGGAGCCTTTCCAGACTTTAAAAGCAGGTCAGTACATGTGCTGATTATCTCTTAAGAAAAGGAAAAGTAAAAGACTTTGGTGAAACATTCTTAACTGATTGGACAGCAGCCCAATCAACACCAATTAGATTTTTTTAAATAAGCTGACACAAGGGCAAAAAAACAACAAAATTCAACACAAAAGGTGCAAGGACATGTTGTCAGCAGCCTGAGCACACATATGATATCTTTTGATCTTGCTAAATACAGCTGTTCCAAGCAAAGATGAGATAATAGGAAAAACAGGCCAATTTGGCAATATGCATAAACACATTACACTGTTTTGCCAGTACAATGTACCACTGCTTCATGTAGTAAAAAAACAGAAGAATTAAATGTATGTATAACAGGATTTTGGTAAAGACTTCATATAGAGGGTGGAAACAACGGCTGCATGTTGTGTTCACACTTCAAATGCCTTGTAGGCACTGAATAGGCCCGTAATGAGGATATGCCAGACGGTGAGCAGTATATGTTTTACTATGTCAAACACACCATGAGACTGATTATTTAATTCACTATGAGCGGTGGCTTCAGTTTAAAAATCAAAGAGCAGTTTGAGTTCTTTTAATACATATGTATATATATTATTACTACAAATACATGGATTTCGGCACTTTGAAAAATGTTTTCATTCTTTTTTGTTCCTTTGCTCAAACAAGAAAGCTAAAAATATCCTATGGTGAAAAAATAAAGCAAAAACAACAAACGATTTAAACATTAAAAAGTCACAAAAAGACACAAATAAAAATATAATGAAAAAAAATCTACATCCTGTACAAACACTATGGCCCAATAATTTAAGAAAATAGTGTCTCTAAAACGTTCATATTGCTTTGTACCTTCAACACTGCTCTCAGGTGAGAAGCTCCACCATACAGTGCTATAAAGTCACCAAAACAGTCAGAAGGGGATGTCCTGGACTGGGCCCCAGTACCAGCTTCCAAACAGGAGGTCATATGAAAGCCAGCAAACATCAGCCAGCATCATGGAAGAGAAGCAGTTCTGTTATTAGCTTGGCTTGTCCTCAGTACAGTGTTGTTTTCTTTTTGGCAGTACAGGACAAAGACAAGGGATGGTCACTATTCCTCATGGAGTCATGGGAGTACTCATCGTTGTTGCAGTTAGCATTATTACTCTCTATGGTATTATTACTAGGACTATCACTGTCGTGGATGCACAGAGTGCATCTTGTGTTTATTAATGTGCATCAAAGTGTGCATGTGTATGTTTTTATTTTTGTTAGTGTGTATGTATGTGTGGGTGTGTGTGTGTAAATGTGTGTGTGTGTGTGTGTGTGTGTGTGTGTGTGTGTGTGTGTGTGTGTGTGTGTGTGTGTG
>JBBIGC010000104.1:30738699-30748981 GCA_037576955.1 Lepidarchus adonis | reverse complement strand
TGGGCATCAATAACTTTCATTTTCAGAGTCTTACACAGCTGCTTAGAGGAACCCATGATTGTTGAGTGTCCACAAGTTTGTGCACAAGGTTTGAAGAGTCAGAATATTTGTAAAGCTTTGAAATTGTCACCAGATGACATTTACTAATGACTGTTGACATGCATCAGATCTAACAAACTGGTTAAAGTCTAAAATCTTATAAAAAATAATTTGTTAAATTTATGGCATAAAAATAACTTTGTATCAATGTTTGCTGAAAATATTGTGGATTTTGTTTATATGTCCTAGAGAGACTGTGTTAACATCTTTTCCATTACAAAATCACCAAAACCTGTTCCTTATCAAGGGTTGCCAAACTTTTGCATAAGACCGTAGATTTAACAGTGTCCCAATTTTTTTTGGAAAGAGTTGTATTTATTTTACATCAATGTTTTTACTGTTTATTTGTTTTTCTTGTATGTGTACAGGGGGAAAAGCTGTGTTTATTGTCTGTGGTAATCGACCATACACTGCAGACGCAGCAGATAGAAATCAGGCTGAAAAATACTGAAATATGCCTTTAAGTACAGTAGTAGAGGGTGCAGAGGGAGCCATTGACCTGTTTCTCAATGCTGGGCTTGCTGGGAAGAGGGGGCAGAGCGTAGTAGTGGCAGATGGAGCCAGACAGGTTGTCCATTAGGCTGAGCTCTCCTTCCAACGAGCCCTGGATCACCAGTGATACCGAGTCAAACATGGGCCTCCTCTACAGACCCAGCCAGATGCAGAAAATGCACAGCAGAGATAGAGAAACAGAGATAGAGACACAGACACAGAAAAGAACAGTGCACAGAGGCCAAAAAAGAGAGAAGCAGGAGAAAAGTTCATAGACAACAGATCAAGAGGCCAAGAAACAGTTAGACATACATGACAAACAAGTAATAAAACATTTATACTATACTAAAATACTTTTTACCAAAATCAAACAAATGTGAAATTGTTATTAGATTAATCTCTCAAACTGAATGCATTACTTAAATCAAGTAATACCAACAGATTGTCCCCTGTGCTGCAACACCTGTTCCCATACAGTTCTATTTTCTCTGTACTACCACAGGTCACCACAAGAGGGCACAAAAACTCTACTGAACTACGCCAATGACTGAACAAGCACAGCAGACTGGAGCAGAAACAGGAAAGCTTGTTTAACAGGAGATGGGGGAGGGATACCATTTCAGGAATGATAAGAAGGTCATCATTAAATAAAGTAAAAATGGTATGGTAAAAAATAGCCAAGCACAATGAAAAACAAGCTGATGCTTTCCCATGGTACCAGACTGACCTATGACTGCTCAGCTATTAAGAAGTAGTAGAAAACAGCAGGGCCATCTCTGAATGACAAGAGCCAATTGCAGCTCCCTGATAATTCTAATAGGAAAGAAATTAAATTAAAGAAATTCTGTTTAATATAACATTTTCAAATACATCTCTTTAGAGTAAAAGGGAGTAAAAAGAGGTAGCAAAACCTGAAAATAACAAAGTTCTTAATAAAGAATCTAGCTCAAACCTGCTATCTTTTCTATTCATCTTCATCTTTCCATATTCCACAATCCACACGTATATATATCCATACATCTATCAACCAAACTAACCAATTTAAGTAACCAAAAGTATTTAATTTTACACCCATGTACTGTATGAAAATTGATCAGAGGGGGGACTTCAGTCATAACTGATTATATATATTATAAACCTTTTTAAGTAACAGCCTCATGTTAACTTATACATCCTATAGACTTGAAAGTAAGGGCTCACTTTGTACTGCAACTAAATTACCTCTATCACAGAAAGAACGAATACAGTAAATCTATAGCAAAACACCGCTGGGTTAACTTGGCCCAAGCTCATCTCAGATTAAATGAAAGCCATGTCATGGGATGGAAATGAAGTCTTGTATCAATGGGCAAAAAGTTCCATTTGCAATACGGCTTTATTTTTATTGCAATTTGCAAAATGTTCCAACTTTTCTGGAAATGGGGTTTGTACATATAAAAGCCCATATTCAGTATAATGAGATTAGCCCCTCCCCTTCATGTTAAAGTTATATGGTGCTTTTAATACCAGTAATAGAGAAGTAAGAGCCTGATCAACTCATGCCGCTATAATAAGGGCTATGAACATGGGGAGAGAGCGGCTGTCTTGCTGTTTAGATGGCAGTGTGGAGCTCACCAGACAGACGATGAGAGTCAATGGTCAGACTTGCTCATTCTGTGTAAGTGTCGCATTTCACATGGTGCACTGCTTGATTCTCAGCTCAGAAATCACATGGGATGTAAGACCTTGCCAAGGTTTTAGCAAGCTGGACTCTCCACTTCATGTGTCATGTGACTCACAGGCTTGGTCTGATTGGCTAATGGAGCAAGACCTGTGCAAACCTGCACAGCTGCCAGACCATACTGAGTAAGCAAACCTTCCTCAGCACTTGCCAAAGCACATTAATGTCAAGAGTGTGTCTCCTACAGTGTGATATAAATCCAGACACACATACGTAAACATACACTCGCTTGCCAGTAAATCTTTTTTTTCTTTACTCACCTCTAATGGCGGCTCCAAACACTGGGGGAGGTCGGCTTTTATGTGTGCTCCTGAGTCTCTGCGTATGTTTGCTGGTGGGCTGTCAGTGGGGTAACCTCTGTCCTGAGAGCCTCTAGAAATCCAGGGAGACCCTCCAGACCCACCCATGTCCCCAGTGGCTGTAGGTGAGATATGTCCCCCAGTTGTCATGCCCCCATCTCCCCCTACTGCCTCCAGCTCCAGCTCCAGCTCTGCCTCCATATCTGCCTCCTCTTTGGCCTCCTTGTTGCTTTCCTCTAGGTGTTTCATGAGGACAGCGATGACCACGTTTACCAGCACGAACTGAGCCGTCAATACAAAGGAAACAAAGTATATGGGAGACACCACTGTATTGTAGCAGGTTCCAGTGTCTTGAGCACAATCTCGAAGGGTGTCCTGGAACGCACACATACGGTACAGACTCTGTAAAAATGACTAGATCTTTAACGGCTCACCATGAGGCCCATAAAGAGAATGTGAATATACTCTGAACCTTAAGTTTAACATTTACCTCATAAGTCATGTGTACAACCCTGGGAACATACCTTCATAATGCCATTCCAGTTGTCCCCGGTGGACACACGAAACAGCAGGAGGAAGGCCATGCCAAAGTTCCTGAATGTGGCATAGCGGCCAAGGCCTTCACAAGGGTGCAGCTCATCACAAACTGCAATACACATGATAAAACCTTTTAATAAGTCTACAAGCAAACAGATACTGCAGACTTCAACCAATATATTTCTGAGTTACAAGTGATGAAGGCTTATACTACCAATTAGCATAGTACAAACTGCATGCCAAAATCATCACACGAGTTGAGATCTGATACAATATCTGCTTGAAATTTCATACAATATGTAGGAAATTGGCAGAAGGACTACAAAACAGCTGACAAAGCTGCGAGATTCTATGAAATTGTTTTTGATTCACAGTTAAGTTGTGTAGTTAACATTCACGAGTGATACTCACATTACAGGAGTGCACTCCTGAAGGTTTCCCATGTAGTGTCTACTGAGGACTTGAATCTCATGCACATTCTACTCCTGACTTTGCCCTACATGGACTTTTCTTAGAATATCAGATTGTTTTTACAGTATTATGTACTGTAGATGGTGAAATAGCTAGATTCTTTGCAGTTCTATATTCAGAAATGTTTTTTTCAACTGACTACGCCTTTGGTGGATGCTTTACCAATTCACCTGCTTTTAAGACAGTTGTAATGGAAATTGTAATTTGAGCAGACGGGACTCAAGTGCAGGGGTGAGCATAAACATTGGAACACACCCACATTCGAGCTTGGCTCAGTGGTAGTAGTTCTGCCTAAGCCAAGGCCACATACAGTGGGGCAAAAAAGTAGTCTGCAAGTTGTCCCACTTAAAAAGATGAGAGAGGTCTGTAATGTTCATCATAGGTTCACTTCAACTGTGAGAGACAGTATGTACAAAAAATAAAATTAATAAAATCAAACTGTATGATTTTTAAAGAATTTATTTGCAAAATAGTGCAGAAAATAAGTTTTTGGTCAATAACAAAAGTTCACCTCAATACTTTATAATGTAACCTTGGTTGGTGAAACATTTCCTGTAGGTCTTCGCCAGGTTAGCACACACTGTAGCTGGAATTTTGACCCATTCTTTCATGCAGATCTTCTTGGGGCTGATTCTCTGATTCTCTCTGATTCACTGATTCTCTATCTGATTGAGATCCAGAAACTGGCTAAGCCACTCCAGAAACTTAAAATGCTTTTTATGTAGCCTTTAATCTTTAATGCTCTCAGGTCTTGACCATGGTGGAGGTTGGAGTCTGACCGTTTTTGAAGGTGTAGACAGATGTCTTTTATACACATAATGAGTTCAAACAAGTGCCATTAATACAGGTAACCAGTGGAGGATAGAAGAACTTCTTTAAAAAGAAGCAACATGTCTGTGAGGGTCAGAATCCTTGCTTGTTTGTAGGTTGTTTCTGCACAAATAAATTATTTTAAAATCATAACATGTAATTTGCTGGATTTATTTTTACATTTTGTCTCTCAAGGTTGAAGTTAATCTATGATGAACATTACAGATCTCTCTCATCTTTTAAAGTAGGACAACTTGCAGAATCAGTGGCTGCCAAATATTTTTTTTGCCCCATTGTATGCATGTGCTTGCAGAATGATGCAAGTGTGCCGGCCCTATGCCCAAAAATAGTTCAAAAGGAGTCTGCTGATATGGCGGCATGACGGAGCAGCAAGGTAGGAAAAGCTGAAGGCCTTGCTCTGGCTGCAGGCAATATGGGACAGTTGTTGGGTTTAGAAGATCACAGCTGCGGACACACTGTGTGGCCTGAGCATGTCTGGAAGTGACAGATCAGCATGTCATTGCTCCCTATTTACAGGGAATTTAGCATTTTGCATTGCATTTGTTTTGCAATTTTGCATATTGGTTTGGATAATTACAACAAAGCCTCAGAACAGAAATGTCCTGGGTTCAATCCTCCAACTGGCCACAGGTGCCATTCTATGAGGAGTTTACACGCTCTCCAAGCATTTGTGCTCTGGCTTCCTCCCACTGTCCGAAGGCTTGTGGTTAAGGTTAACTGACTACTCTGTGTTGCCCTGTGATAGGTTGGCCTCCTGTCCACGGTACCCAGCCCTGTGCCCATAATCAGCTGGGATTGGCTACAGCTTGTGGTTTGAAAAATAAATAGCCAAACCATTAAAAGGAATTTCCTTTGTACTTTTGTCAGTTAAATAAAACTTTCCCAGGAATGAAGTTTGCATTTGAGATTTCTTAATTTGACCCGAGGCAAGCGTTTGATGATTTTGGCATGAAGAATACAGAAAGCTTAATAGCAAACATAAACTTCTATCACTTGTAAACTACATTATCCTTGCAGCTCCAGTACAAATCTAAAAAAACAAACTTGGACTACATTGGATTTAAATGAAATATTGCACTGAACTAAGACATAATACTCTTGTGTATTTGTGTGAGTGTGTGTGTGCAGTTGTATTTTCTATCAATGTGTTATTCTGCTTACTCAGGTCACCAAACAGCTCTACTCCCAGTGCTGCGAAGATAAAGAAGAGAAGCATGAAGAGGAGACCCAGATTCCCCACCTGTAGAGAGAGAGGAGAGCAAGAACAGACTGAGAAAGAGAGCCAGGTGAGTCTTTGAAGCTTGAAAGGAGAAGACAGAAAGAACAGATCCAGAAATACCACCTGCTTAGAGCCAAGGAAAGAGAGAGCTATGGAGTGAGAGAACTTTAGCCCCATTCCTACCCATCAGGGGTGCAGCCTCAAAAGTACCTTCAGCTGGCTAAATATGGCAAAAAACAACAAAACATTCATGGTTCCCACACAACTGCATGGACAACATCAGGTAAGCTTTTGAGGAAAATGAACAGAGGGAGAATAAAGCAGAGCAACTGGAAAATGCCTTTGTTCTAGTCCAAGAGTTATAACAAAGATGTATTTGCATTGTCAAAAACTGGGCTTATTCCCAATGTCATGCTGCACAAAGCAGCATCCAGCTCCCCATCCCACAATCCTCAAAAAGGTCACGGATCATCTCTCATGTGTCTGCATCCCCATCTGAGTACTGGAGAACCTTTATCCCTGTCTACCTGTCATCTGACTACACATTCAATTTATACTTGATATTTATAGAACACACATACATAAATGACATATATCATTATTTATATAAATGTAAATTAATTTCATAGCTGAAAGTTGAAGTGAAAGTGACTCTTTTTCATTGTGAACACACTCTAAAAACACAACCTGACCCACAATGTGACCTCTGCATTTAACACATCCACACATTGAGCAGTGGGCAGCTATCAGCAGCACCCGCAACCCTCTGTCTACAAGTACAAGGTCCCACTACGGCACCAATGGGTAGTTATAAGTTACTTATTAATTTTATTTATTAAAAATCTTACTGTTAATATAGATCAAGTGTATTTTTGTGTAACTGAAACATGGTCACAAATTTGCTGCGATTTCTACAGTGGTCTAGCTGTAAAGAACTACAACCCAGTCCAGTTCAGTAGCACTGAACAAAAGATTTTATAGCAAACAGACATTCACTTCATGGATGGGAAGAAACACACACAAACTTACTCTGGTACTGAAGTACTACACCAACACATATACATTCTTCACCATATATAAATTACACCTGAGCTGCCACTCGCCCCAAAAGAAATCCACTGTATATTCCCTTTATTCATAATACTGCACATTTTGGTCCTACTTTTTTAATAAAATAACTTTACATGTAATTATCGGTGATGTAGTCATCATTGCAGTGGTTACATCTTATGTAATTGCACATGTACTGTATGAGCAGCTGCCTTTACTCTTGTAATTACACAAGTGTATTCCAATGTAATAAACATGTAATAACAAGAGTAAACACTGAGGTTCATAAACATGTGTATTTACATAAGCTGCACTACTCTAATCCATGTGTAACAGTGACAACATCACCAGGTGTTACATTATTGTTGCAGGAATAATAATTATTACAGTTTTTAGAGAGTATTTTAGAGACTATAAAGTGAGACCTACATTTCCTCTCTTGTTGCTGCTATTGTGTAGCTACTGTTGCACAATTATGCTAATAAATATATTTGCAATTTTGCACTGTATCGTTCACAATCCTGATTTTACTTGCACTGCTACTGTTACTGCTCTGTGCAAAAGTACACAAGGCAATCATACACATAACAATGGACCAGAAAGGCACAAATTGCAAAGGCTTATAAGGATGACAGAGCATATAAGCAGCACATTAACTTGTTAAAATTCTGTTTCAGGACATGGAGTAATCAGGGCATGGACAACAAGTACTTGAAATTATTCATGCCCATATCTGAGTCAGAAGTGCTACATGATTTATTGGAATTAAGGGAGCGTCCTGCGGCACAGTGTGTACCCAAATCACAAGAGCCCCTGAAGGGAATTGCAAAGCCCGATAGTATCAGAGAGAGAGAGTTAAGCTGAGTGAGTTTTTCTCCTCCATCCCCGGTTGATGTCTCCCCATCACCCCAATTTACGCAGCTCTACCTGTACGAAGGAGCACGGCTATGAAAATAAGAATGGTGGAACCCACCGGGACCGGGAGAGAGGGAAAACTAGAGCTTGAAATGTTTATGAAACTTAGCTAATCATATCAGATTCAGTCAGCTTGGAGTTCTTTACTTTTCTTTAAATGTACTTTGTATTTTGTTCTTTATTAAAACAGCTTTTATTGTAGTATCCTGGAGGCAATCATGAGAATTTTACATGAGACTATCTAAGGTTTTCTCAGAATATTGTTTAAAGGCAAGAATTTAAAAAAAATCTCTGACTGCCCATTTAACATGGTGTTATAATATATGTAATATAGAATTAAATAATAAAAATAAATATAGAATTTTAGTCAGGCACATATAATTGGTATGGAATATAAAACAGACCTGTGTGTTAAGCTGGTTCAGACTTGAGTAGAATGTTTTTAGGCTATTTTCAGTTCCAAAATCCCAAGCCTAATTAAAGCTGAGGACAACGTTTAGGGCTGTAGCTGTAGTGAAGAAAACAATACAACTGCATTACCTGAGGCAGAGCCTGAATGACTGTGTCCAGTAGAGCTCGCATTCCCACTGCCATCTTCAGGAGCTTCAGCACTGCCAGGACAGAGAGAAGTTGAAAAGCACACTTCACTTCATGTTTAGCCAAAAAACCCATTCAACACCTTTCTCACCCAGAAGACTAACTCAGTTCAAAGTGGTGCTTCTTCAGTTTTACACTGAAGCTAAGAAGATAATGTAGTTAAAAAGGAATGGAAGAACTTTATCCATCGGTTGGTGTCATATTAACTGCATGCCTAAATAACACTCACTGCACTTCAGGTTAAATAGTTGCAGTTGCCTGAATTTAAATAAATGAATAAACATGAATAAACAATAAACAATTATTTTTCTATGTTTAAGTATGCTGCTTTATTACACAGACATATGGAAGTGGTGGCCCAGTGGTTAGGTCCCAGTTCAGGCAACACTAAAGTCCCTTGAGCAAGGTACCATCCTACTACTCAGCTCCCCAGGTATTGGTGATTGCTGCCTGCTACTTCACATGTGATGGGTTTATTTTCTTTTTACATGTGATTTTGTGCCCAATGACAAATTGTCATTTTCATATTCACATAAATCGATGGCATAAACATGTCACAGAATAATATTCTGTTATTAGTTGTCCTAACAGATTATGTCAATTTCAGGAACAGATGAGTAAAAAAAACAAAAACTTTATACATAATTCCATTTAGCTCCTGACTGGAGTAGATATGTTGTTTCTTTAGTTCAAATGTAACTTTAGCTGAGAGGCTAACATTGCAATAGTCATCCAAATTGTTTCTGTAAAAAATCACTACCAAAACTTCTCTTAACCTGCTCAGCGCACATTCATATCATACAGAATCGTCAATGCAGTTTTACAATGATCTATTAAGAGCAAAAACAGTCACTTAGACAAGCAGATATGGAAGGAGTGTGAGAAGGATGAGAAAAGTTTTTGTGTTTACAGAAACATTTTGGCCATATGGACGACTGCTGAGTTCTAGTGTTCAACAATGTCAGTCTTGCATTGACAGTTCTATAATTAAGTCCTATTTGAAGACCACATGTCTTTGCTGATTGACTACATCCAGGATTCCTTAACAGTAACAGTGTCATTTTGTCATTATGGGTAATTGTCATGTTTAGTTTGTTACATAACAGCATGGCAGCAAAAAACACTGTGAAATCACCATCGCATATTTGTGTAACAGAAAAGTTCACAGCATGTAATTTTCAGACACTTGTTGTGTTTGCTAGAAGAAACCAAATAATCAAAGAAAGTGACGATCTTGGCTTTGAAAGGCCTTTGATGAGGCAAATGAGGTTATGATCAACAGGCTGGTTATAATACAGATATAAAACTGATCAGAGAGCTTTAATGAGGCACTTTAGACACGGGGCTGCTTTAGGAGTGACAAATGAAATCCAATTTCCATGTATATTTGGGGCTAAACAGATTAGCATGTTTGTGTTATTATTGGGGTCGTGATCTCAACACGCTGCTGTAATGATAATGATGACAAGGCCATTGTGGCCAAACTGCACTGCCTCTGGAGTTGACAATTGCCATGGCTTTAATTAAGGGAGTCTCTCCATGACTCAAACAGGACAGCCTGAGTGCACTTGTACACACTCACTCACACACACACACACAGTCTCTCTCTTCAAAGCAGGTGTGTTTGCTTGGTCGTCTCTGCTGAGGGAGTAATCTATAAAGACTCCACCAGCAGCTCATTCATTAAAAGGAAAGTAATTGCCCAAAACAGATGAGTGCCCCAGCTTCTTACACACTGGAGGTATGTGTGTGTGTGTGTGTGTGTAACAGTTAGAGATTGAATTTCTGTAACTGAACTTCTCAATGCAGCCATCTGGTCTCTATCTATGTGATGTGGGACTGCGGAACAGCACATGTGAAACAGCAGCCATACACACGCTGGCATCTTCACAACAGTGTATTAGAAAAGTGACTCCTTACCAGGAATTAAGACAATAGGACAGTGGAGCCAGCAGGAATGAGAGTGTAGGGAGTATGTATGGAGATAGTTTAGTGTCAATATTCACAAATATAATTACACGATTCACAAATATAATTACAAGATTCACAAAT
>JBBIGC010000104.1:30706252-30731223 GCA_037576955.1 Lepidarchus adonis | reverse complement strand
ACACACACACACACACACACACACACACACACACACACACACACACACACACACACACACACACACACACTGTCTGAGAATGATTTGGGGGCTTATTATCCTGTGTTTCTATTCTAGACTTTAGAAGACTCTTCAATTTTAGACATCTTCCTCTCTTTCTTCTGAGAATATCAGCAGTCTTTGCCAAAAAGTCATTCAGATTGTTATCATTTCCCAAAATAAATGAGAAAAGAAAGAAAGTCCCTTAAGAACTTAACAAAAAAAAAACATGCACTGAAAAAGCGTATGAGGCATATTTCATTGCAGGCGAATGTCGTTCTATTTGCGAAATCCTTTCAGATCCTCTGGATGACGACGGTACACGAAAGAGACAAAACACTAAGAGATGGAAAGAAGGAAAGGAGGAATGGAGGTTCTGGCAGAGGCAGCAGGGCGGTCAAAAGAGGGGACGGGTGGGGGGGTGGTTATCACTCCAGCACACAGGCATGGGCTGCCTGCAGGCAGCAGCTGTGTTCCCTGTGGTCCTGTCAGCCCATTAAACAGCCTGTCCCTAAAGCCCTGGCACCGGCCACCCCCCACACTGGAGGAACAGGTGCAGCACTGCCTTTTTTTAAATGCTGCCACATCAGCACTATTCCCTTAATCGTATGGCTGGTCCCCTCTGGATAGTGGAGCAATTTGGAATCCATTTAGACTGAGAATATAATGGGTCGGCTTTGGCCAGGACACTCATGAATGGTCATGTGCATGAATAGGCACACATCTGCATGAATCATACTTACACATACATCACTGTCTGTGCAGTATTGCCCCATGGGGGTTTAAGGGACAGGGGAAAGTGACTTCTGCTGTGGCTTTGTGAACTAGAGCCAGCTTTAAAAAAAAAAAAAAACTGTTCGGCCTTTGCACTTGAGCTAATTGGCATTAGAGGACAAGAAGGAAAAGCCCTCACTAGCACTGGCAGAAAGGAGTTTTGGTTCTCCAGTGTCAGAGAACGTGAAACATGCCTACATCTGCTCTGTGCCATCTTTCTGAGCCTATACTGTATGTTTGATTATAGAGGGAATATGTTTACATTTTCAGTCTAGACTTTGTAGTTTATATCTGTACTATATCTTCAAGTACCCTAAGAATAGCTAACACACAGAAAACAACCATAACCTGCACACTCATAACTCTTATAGAAGCCAATGGGCAGAAACTGAAGTCTTTGAGTTCTATAACGCAAACTATCTTTACAATTTAGGACTTAAGGTGTGTATAGGAGGATCTTATGAACTGTTCTTATGAAGCTTTATCCAAGTTTCAACGACTACAGAAACATGTTAAAAAGTTCCCAAAACAAAAAAAAGTTTTTTTTGTATCCACGTGTAATCAGTCAGGAACCTGTGAAAACTCTACTGACATTAGGTAACCTATCAACATTAATTCTCCTCTCTTGAAAAAATAGCTGAATGGTGAAAGTGAATTTCTGTCATTGTGAACACGCCACTGCACACAGTGCACCACAATTAAATTTGTCTACTGCATTTTACCCATCACACGTGCACATGTGGAGCAGTGGGCAGCTATCAACAGCACCCAGGGAGCAGTGAAGTGGGGACGATACCTTGCTCAAGGCTACCTCAGTGGTGCCCGAGCAGGGACTTGAACCTGCGGATCTCAGGGGCAAAGTCCTAACCACAAGGCCACCACTGCCCCAAATTGTAAAGACATGGTGCTTGGACTTCATGAAATGTATACATAGAAGGGGGTAGCAGAATCAAACATGCTATTTCAGCAAAATCCCAATAAATTGTTCATTTTGTTCACAACTAATTTTAATTGTGTAAACACCCACTTGAATTGCATAAAAGCCCATGTCTTTCTGTGTTAAAATCTTGGAAACATTGAGCTTAATATGTTTCCACATACATTTTTAAGACTATGACACAATTCAGCATCTCCCCATTGACTTCAATTATATGTGTGTTTCTAACCGAAAGGTTTTCTATCCTTTTAAAGTATGTGTCAAAATTATTGTCTATGGTAATCGGCTAAATGCTACAGATGCAGAGATTAGGTTAAAAAATGATTTAATATTTCTTTAATTAACTGACTTTGAAGATATCTGTTGTTGTGAAATGCATCCGAAGACTGCAGATCAGACTGAAGTCTTGGGACAGGATGCCAGCTAGACCAATGCTGTGCTTAATTATCACTGGATCACAGTATGGGCTCTGGCTTTAGCACTGCCTAATTGGAGCCACGTTTCTTGTGTTCCAATGTGCTGAGTTGACATAAACAGAGTTTCATAAATCGCAACTTCTAAATGTAAATTCCTCAGCCTTGGCAAAACTTTTCACTGCTTTTTTCAGGAGTGGCATAGACCTAAAACAAAAATGTACTGAATGGTTTGCACAAGCCAGTACATTTTAGCTTTAGCTGTTTACTAGTATTACAACTCCGATGGGACAAGCGGCAGTGGAGAGCAGACTGCTCCAGTTCTGAGGTGCTAGATTACTGAGACATTTCTGAAGCAGGCCATGGTGGCTGTGGGCTGGGACTGTTTACTGTTTCCAGGTGCACCTGGCAGCTTCTGAAGAGATCCTTTCCCATATGACCCCAATGTTCCTCTGCCTCCCTCTCATTCTCCTCAGTGAGAAGCTCTCTCTCTCTCTTTCTCTTTCTTTCTTTCAACTAATAAAACATGCTGGAGGGGTTTACTGCCCTGAATAAAAACCAAATGGAATAAATGCTGCAAACTTCCATCCTATGTTGAGTTAAAGGAATCTGTACACTGGTGCACTTGTTAACCCTTAGATGTCTTTAGACCTATTACTGTCATTTTGCTATAGTATTCCAAAATAATTATGTGCATATTATGCTTAATGACTAACATAATCAATACATTCAATTTGCACTACATTTATCTACATTAATCTGCATCTACATTCTGTAAGAGCAGGTTTGAATCTGACCTCTAAGGGTTAATACAGAATACGCCTCTAGAGACTGGAGGGAGAGCTCCCACAGTAATCAGATAGCTCCCGGCTAATGAGCCCTGCACTGAGTGAAAAAAACCTAGAGGGTCCTGGTGTAAGAGACTGCCATTTTGTTGTTGCGCAAAGAACACCAAAGGAGGGATGTGGAGGTGCGAGGAGCCAAATTACCCTGAATAACCCTAACTTAAAGCTCCCATTCTCCTGAGAGTGAGAAGCTTGGCATCCTGCATATGGAAAATGGATTGAACTTTGGGTTCCTTTTGGCAGGGGTGCCACTCTGATGTCATGCCATAGCGATGCTTCAAAGTGAACAGCCACATAAGTATCAGCCAAATCAGCTTTGAGGGGATTTAAAGTAGAAGGGGTAGAAATGGAGCGAGACTATTTTTAACCAACTCAAGAAGAATGAAACAGTGGTGGAGACCATGACTCTCAGTCCTCTCCATCTCTGTCTCTAGTTTTGTGGCACAGGCTAATGATACCATGACTATGATTTAATGAGACATTCTTTGCTTAGACAGCAATTTTATCCCATCCCAATTTCAATATTTTTCAAGTGCCGTGTCCAGATATTTGGGACAGGCAATTGAAGCTTCTTGGATGAATGATAAACAGCAGTGTAGTATGCTGTAATATAAACCACAACTCTTTGAGTGTCTATCAATAATAGACTGTTGTTAGGCTCAAGTATCTTACTATGGCTGCGTAGTAACTCAGTGCAATGTCCATAAAGCCTGAGGAACCAGGTTTTTGCTTTCCAGACCTAGACCCAAGCTTGTTTTGATGCACACAAGCGGTGGTGCCTCTGGTCTGTTCACATGCAATTAGAGAATGTTCAACTCAAACCAGAGACCATGGACCTCTGTTGGAGTATAAAAAAATAAAGATTGCATTTCCAATATAAATAAATTAATGTGGCACAAATATATAAAGATATATATAACACTACACAGAATGGGAATCTATGAAATTCTACCAAACAGAGGTCCAGGGGCTCTTTAATTAACACAATACAATACAGTTAATACAGCATCCATCTACAAAGACACTACACATATCAGCCTGTACCTCAGGAGCTTGGACAGTTGGGAAATACAGACACACCATGATGTATCATTATGGCTATTATACACAAAACACCACAGACAATGAAATAAACACTATTGCCAGCTTAGAATGTTTGTATGAAAGCTTTTGGTGATTTCATTTCCTTGCAAAAAAAAGTTCTAGATACTTTTTCCATGATAATATTTTGTGATGAACACATTAAACATTAAAGGTATAACCACCACCTCCACCCACCCCCAACTCCCCCGGGTGACCATTTTGATGACATTAAACCACACTCTGTACACACTGCGTGCAGCAGAATGTTCTAACAACGGATGTTCATGAGACGTGGGCCATACGTGGGAGTGAACTGATGCTGATTGTTCATGATCACGCTGACAAACCTCCTCGTGGAGCTGCTCTGTAAAGTGCAACACTGAGTGATGTAGCAGTGGAGAAAGGCCACAGTGCTGAAAGTGGAATGAGCCGTGGGGAGACTGTCTGACACAACAGCTGCACAAAAGAAACATGTAAGCCTGGATGACAAAATGTGTTTCTAAATAAATAAAATAAGTAAATAAGTAAATAAATAAATGGTGGCAGCCACATGACCAGGCGGACAAAATGCTGCATCTGATTTCTTATGCCACCAACATATGTAATCAGTGGTTTGATCACAGAATGAGTCAATGTCTGCTGGCCACCGGCCCTGCCGTCAAGCTACATTTCTTTAGTGAAATTATGAGACCAATGGTATTACCACTGCTTCATGCCCGATTACACTGGTGTGCCAGCACGCACTGAATCAAAAGCCAACTGTGGGGGAAAAAAAGGTAAATCAACTGAACAATCAACATGACTCTGCTGGATGTCCCAAATTCTCTGCTATCCTGTTAACACAGAAAAGAATCAGAGAAACCAGAATGAAGAGGAAAGCGCAGCAACTTGAGGAGTCCAGACAAAGAAAGATTAAGAAAAAGGGAAGAAAAAAAGCTGTGACAAATCCAGAAATGCAGGGCATGGTAAAAAAACATACAGAGACACACTCACAAATAAAAAGCCACACACACCTCACATGCATACAACATATATGGACAAGAGCTGGAACAAGACAGTACACACATAAACACAGAAATATCATGCTGGTAGATCATGGCAGGCGAACCACACTTTCTTTCTGAGTCTGACTTGAGCGAGATGGGCCTTTTGGGATGGAGACTGGATGGGAAAGGCAATGGGGGCTGTGGAGCAGAGTGACGGATGGATCGCGAGGTGAGCGTGATGATGTGTAGAGAGCAGTGCCATATTTCAACGTTCAACAAAATCGATCAGTACACTTCAAAAATGATGAATTGGGTTTTCGTGCTTCTAATGTATAAACCATTATCAAACCGATAACCTACATTACATCAGCATGATATCATTCAGTTTTGGGAATACAGCTAGTCCACAACTTATGATGGAGATGCGTTCCGATGACCCCATTGTTTTTTATGAACACATGCGCTAACAGAGACAAGTGAACTCTGTTGATCGCTGGTGAGAATGAGGCATCTCAGAAGACAGGAGATGCATACATCCTGGCAGTGGACCAACATATTGTAGTGTATATGCTTCTATGTTTGACTTCCTCTGAAAACGTACAATACAATATTTTCACAAAGATCTAAAAATCATTAGTCGAACCATCGTAACTCAGGGACATTTGTATTTATTTTCTTCTTTTATCATTGGTCATTGGTTTAGTTGACTGTTCATAATTCTGTTCAGTGCAGACAGAACTGTAGTGTCAGCATTAGTGAACACACTTCAGTGACGTGTATCATATATCAGGACTGATTGAGGGAGGATTCTAAGATTCTAGTTTGGCAGGTTTAGGCTCAAATCATTTAAAAAAATGAACAAAAACCGAAAATTCAACCATTATTAAAACCACAATTTTGTAACATGATATACATCAGCTAGACTTTATGACTGACATGCGCAGGAATAGTGTTGAAGTGTGAAATGTATTGGTGTGGAATGGATGATCACATTCTTTTCCAATTCCAAGCATCTTTTTCTGGTGAACAGTTATACAGTATAATACAGTATCATATCATATTATAGAACAGTACAGTCCTTTTAAAAAGTGTAGAACCTTCTTCCAGTCACATAATTTCATAAAAAGAGCATCTCAAAATAGTCTACTGTCTGAATGTACACCTGTTAGATAAGAGACTATAAAACACATCCCGCAACAGTTCACTTGTGTCTACAGTGATCAATCACATGGTTTCAAAGTATCCAAGAAGAGTTATCTCTGTCCTTTTCCATAAGAAAAGGCTAAATCCAAGCAGTATGCACTAAAACTGCATGATCTTTTTCTTTTCTTTTTGTTCCATGAGTACGCCTGGCTTGTTTTGCTGTTGGGGCAGTGTGCACATGTGTGAGAGCAGCACTCCTAACTACTGCATCTAAACTGACAACAATCATCCAGCCACAGGACACTAAGGGTTGTGTAACACTCATTTGAAACCTAATTTGTGCACATGCTCTAAAATTAAAGTGACATATCTGCAATACTCAATGTTCTCAGCAGCAAGCAAACTGAACAAACCATGAATACAGTCACTTCTGCCATCGTGTGCACTATCCATTCTTGTTAGGTTGAATGAGATTAAAGTAAAAGTTGTCCAAGCTCACAACAAAAGAATGCAATTGTGGGCTACAGATAGGTTAGCTACATTTCCCATGACAGAAAAAAGGGAAGCTTTCTTGAAAATGTCCTTTGTTTCCAAATTGCACAGAAGAATCGCTGCTCTGGAACAGGTCTGCTCCTCCTGTAAATCTGCACAAGTTGGCATACTGCTTCATCTTTCCCACTCTTTGTTGTTTGGCTGTCATGGCTGGGAACAGCAGATGTAGCAGTGCACATGCTCAAAAGCGAAATTGAGAACCACTCAGTCAGCAAGAGCCAAAAGAAACATTTCAGCTCCCTTGAGAAAAACAACAAAATGTTCTATTAGTAATGGATTACTAAATGCAGGGCTATGCAGAGGTCACCTCAATAGACAACGCAATGCTCAGAATTAAAAGGGAAACTTTAAACAGAACTCCACCATTTGAACTCGAATAGCTTAACTTACTTCTTGAGGTCGTCCATAGTGGATTTCTAAGGTATGTTTAGAATCATTGTCCTGTAGAAGTCATTCTCTTTTCAGCTTCAGTGTTTTTTTTGCAGATGGTGTGATCTTTGCTTCAGAATTTGCTGGTATTTAGTTGAATCCATTCTTCCCTCCACCCGAGCAATGTTTCATGTGCCACTGGCTGTAACACAACCCCAAAGCATGATAGATCCACCCCCATGCCTAATGGTTGACAAGATGTTCTTTTTATGAAATGCTGCTTCTTTTATTTCTCCAAACATTGTGGCCAAAGAGTTCTATTTTAACTTTAACAGCTCCAGCTCCTGTAGATGTTCTGTTGCATACTTCTGATGTTGGATTTTATAATGGGGATGCAGGTAAGGTTTTATGCTGACTCTTCCATGAAGGTCTTGTCTGTACAAGCATCATCCTAGAGAGACTGTGTTAACATCTTTTCAATTACAAAATCAGCAAAATCTGTTACTTATCAAAGGGTGACCAAACCTTTGCACAAGACTGTACTTTAAGTTCATTTATACTTGCAAGAAGAAAAAGGAAACGGGTCCTGAAAGCTGCTAGATTACATAAGCGACCATGCTGCCTTCTCCTGCCAAGAGTATGTGCTGTCATTTTGCTTTCTTCCTTTTGCACTCTGCCACTCAGCTCCCATGACAAGACCCCATTATATACTAGCTAAATGAAGACAAAAAAGGTCAAAGGTTTAATAAAAGGAAGTGCATATCCATTATTAATGGAAAACCTTAAATCATAGCCACTATCTTATGCATTCACATCAAAGTAATGTATGGCTTTCATATATTCTACATTCCCTAAAGTGCTATTTAGGCTGATCAAACACGGCACCTTTTCATGCCTCTTATGAAATGGGACCTAGATTGTCACTTTTACAGAAAAAAAAATTCTAGAAAAATGACAGGTAAACAATCTGAGGTCACATTAACAACCCCCTTCTTGCTATAGGCTAAATGTTGAAAAATCTAAATAATACTAATAAATCTAACCTAAACAGCTAACAAAGTTATCTAAACACATCGCCTCAGCGCATAAAGGACTCAAGGAACACAGACTTGTTATAGTTATCCTAAAACAAAAATGTGACTTTTTTTCTAGAAATAAAATGTAGTATATGACATGGAAATATATGATATTGGAATGTTTCATACATATGTAGTACAGTTTAATCCTGCCACTGTACTCTAGCTGACAGCTGCAATGATGCATGGATTAAGAAAAGAAAGTGACTAAGATCATTTTTCATTACACAAAAAATAGCCCTACTGTAAGAAACTCATTTCAACTTCTAACAGGCCTTCAATGAGGCACCTCAGTGAGTAGCCAATAAACAGTGTCAGAGTAGGACACAGGTAGAAAAGAAGCAGATGGCTTTGGCCCCACCACCAAGCGATATGATTAACCAGCCCCTTTGATTCCCTGCGCTAGAGCCCAGCAGCTGCGGCAGGCCAACCCAAGAGGAACAGGAGCTAATTGAGACAGACAGATTGGTGAGGGTGTAAAACCCCTCCTTTCCAGAACCCTTGCAGAATTCTAAAACAAGCTGAAGCGTACTTGCACTGGACGGTAGGCTAATTAACACATTGTTTGCTCATTAAAAACAAAATGGGGCTTGTCACTTCTTCATCCAGAGAGCATTGATGTAATTTGTTTATTAAACATATGTAGCAGACACCTACAGCTAGGGGGCTTTTCCTACATGACAAACTGTACAGATGTGCATGAGCTACACACTTAAAGTAGAGCATGCTAACTGACAGTCTTCCAGACTAAGGTCTTCACCTTTAAACTCAAATGAAGTACCATTATTATGGCTTTCACAATGATATTCAAGCTACAGCAAAACGCAAGTCTCAGATATAAGTTCTCCCTCAGTTCTCAATGCGGTGGTACCTTGACTTATGACCCAGGTTACGACATTTCTGAGATACAAGGTTGAACAGCAGCTTTTCTTACTTCGTTTAGTGTTCTTTGTGCCATTTTGGAACTTTATTTGTACTGTACCCTGTATTTTCATAATGGGGCCTAAGAAAGTGAGTAGCAAGGCTGGTGCTGAGAAGAAGAAGAGACCAATTGGGAGTACAGGAGTACAGGCAGAGTAATTCTACCATTTGTACTATTTTGAAGCAGAAGGAGTCAATAAAGGTTATAAAAGCAACCATGGGCGTTATGATTATGTCAAAGATGTGGACCTCTGTGCATGAAGAGATGGAGAATTTGTTATTAGTTTGGGTGAATGAGAAGCAGCTTGCAGGAGATACCCTGACGAAGAGCATCATCTGTAGAAGACACGTGCATCTACAGAGATTTGGTGCGGGAAAGTACACTAAATAAAACCAGTCTATTTATTTACATTCACTCTTATTATGCTTTATTATTGTTTTATACATTATTTGTTATTTATATTGTACATTTCTCTTATTTAAGAAAACATAAAATAAATTGATGTGTTTTGTTGGAGGGTTTGGAATGAATTATTACTAATTTTATTAATTTTAATGGGGAAATTTAATTTGTCTTACGACACTATAGACATATGACCTTGGTCCAGGATTGAATTAATGTCAGATGTCAAGGTACTACCTCATTTGCCAAATATATATTCAGGATTGCAGCAATTAAAGCATTCCAGATAAGTAATCGACAGGTTCATAAAGCTGCATAGTCTGCTGGATAAATTCTTTGTTATGGTAACAGAAATAAATATGTAAATATAGGCAACTTCTAACATATAAAATGTACTTAATTTAATTTCCACTTAAAACAGACACTAAGTAGGGAAAATCTGATAATGGATAAAAAGCATTAAAAACAAAGTATGATATTAATTAATATTTGTCCACTTTTTGCTTTCTGCCCCCTTCTGCCACTGCCAATCTTGCATCTTTCAAATAGAGGTTCAAACCAACAGCAGAAATACAATAACAATAAACAATAAAATAATATATAGAATAAATATAGGATTTTTTCTTTTGTGTACTCTTTGCATTCATTCTCTTTTGGGAAACTTGCTGTCAGTTTTCAAAACGAATCTGCAAAAAGTTTTTTTTTTCAAGTATTCCGAATGACAAATTTATGCTTATTAGGCTATAATCATTACAACTCAGATTTCCAGCTTGGGTAGTCAAAGGAGCATTTTCTTCTTTTTTTTTTTTATTTTCTCCAAATAACCTTAATGACATATGACCTTACATTCCTTTCAGATCATCAGAGCTAAAATGCCATTTCTCTCGTTCTTCTTTTTCTTTTCATTTTCAGAAGTTTGATCAGATAAAAGAAAGGGTAATCTCTAGCTCAGTGTTCTTAAGTCAGGAATATGTAATGATTAAGCAAAGTATAATAGAAAGAAGAATGCAACTGGTCACATTCAAATACAACAAACAAACAAACAAACACAAAACCATTGATTTGATGGACGGCTATCTCTTTCATATCAGTTAAATTACTAATTTAAACAGTAAAAGCTATATGACCTACAGTGCTTATTAGTGTATTGCATGTCAGAATGACCAAATGGATCAACTGAACATTACAGAT
Source organism: Lepidarchus adonis (assembly GCA_037576955.1). Lineage (NCBI taxonomy): Eukaryota > Metazoa > Chordata > Actinopteri > Characiformes > Lepidarchidae > Lepidarchus > Lepidarchus adonis. Next base: position 30,720,491 of record JBBIGC010000104.1, on the reverse strand, counting down.
CGTCCACTGTTTGTTGCCCTGTCAATTTCTCTTACTTATCACCACAGCTAAAAGAACAGAAACTCTGAAGGAGCGAAGATAACTGTAGAGAGGGAAGACTAAAGCAGATGCATGAAAAAAGAAACGAGTATAGAGGAGGGCGAACTCATGGGGGGCCCTGGGCCACAGAAGAAAAAAACCTCCGCCACTGAGAGATAAGAGAGTTCTCAGTCAGACTGAGTAGAGCACCAGTAAATGGTCTATACATATAAATGCTCAGCTCTCCAGCCTCATTACATGAGCAAACTGTTAATTCTAGAAGCTTCAGCAGCAGAGTATTCACTATGTCCTGTCACATTTGACTGTCATGTCTTGCTGGGAATAGAATCAACATTCATATCCAACAAAATCACGAGATGTAACGTTACCACAAGTGGAAAAGAACAAAATACAGTACTGCTTGACAGATTGAGACTATTGAATGTCTTTGCATACTTTTGCCATTCACAGATTGGTAATATTGGATTAATTTCTTAAATCATAATCATCATAATGACAATCCTTTTATTTTCTTTAGTCATAATGTCGTAATGACAAAAAGAACAGAAACAGTGAGGGAGTGAAGATAACTGTAGGGAGGGCAGATGAAAGCAGAAGCATTTTAGCCTCATTTCCACCTCAGCAACTCCCACTGATTATGGTATAGTCTGAGCACCATCAGGACTAAAAAATATAAAAACTTTACTGCTGCAAGTGCTGACTCTGCATTTGCTGACAAACCGAGATTGTTCTATACCAGGTTGACGCTAGTGGTAGCAGCAGTCTGCTACCAGAGTGTAAGGTCAGTAGAGTTGTTGTAATTACAATATCAGTGTCTCTGGTTGTGTCCATTATGTCTACATTCTTCAAATCCAACATTGTTCCCGTACAGAAGCACAACAAGCCCTCCAGCCTGAATAACTACTGCCCTGTGGCTCTTACATCTCCTGTCATGAAGATGTTTGAGAGGCTTGTTAAATTCTACATCAGCTCCTCCATCTCCAGCTCTACTGACTTGCTACAGTTTGCCTACTGTTTTAACAGGTCTACTGAGGAGGCCATCATAGTGCACAGCAACCTGACAAATGTTTACACATTAAGACAATTGTTCAAAGACTACAGCTCAGCTTTCAACACTGTGTGGGTGATGTGGATCTCCAGTGGAGAGTGGGTACCTTGGTATTCAGTTCTCAGAGGACCTTACCTGACACAACTACATACATACTCATGGCAGGGTCTCTCCCATGATCCTAAAAAACCTTCCACAAAGCAGCTGTTAAGAGCATCATGACCATGAGCATCACATCTCTCTTTCTAAGACCACAAACCCCTGAAGAAAGTTATCAAAGCAAATGAGAACTGTACCAGATCTAATCTGCCCTCCCAGCAGGTATCAAAAGCATTAAGGGCAATTCAGGGCCACATTTCACTGCGTGTTGTGCTCATATAACTGTGTATAAGACAAATCAAATACTTACATTTTGATTGTTTGAAGCTTTCAGAAAAAATCTCTTAGTAAAGGTACAGGAGTGTCATATAAATTACTGGTAAACAACTCTTGTCAATGTACAATAACTGTCACGTGAGTTTCACATGAGTTTTCACACAGTCATGCAGTCTCTGATCAAGAATGAGTGGTGTGGTGTGTTGAGACATCTCACCATGCCACTAGAACTGTGAAAACAGTGTCATGAAGTTACATCACAATACGAAGTGAGCACTGTGTAACGACAACCAACCAATGAGAGCAATCAGAGGCAGACAGATCGCAGATTTCTGTAAGTCCCCCTCGCACAGTGTGTTACAATGAGGGTGGTCATTCAGTGAACCTATAAGATGATTTATAACTATAATGCATTATTATATTCTGCTCAAACCATCAAATGTAAATATTAACATTGTAATTGTACTCACTGTCATATCAAACCTTGTAAAAGCAATTTTTGTTTGATTTTTCCTGCAATTTTTGGGCTAATTGGAAACATTCACCCATTGTTCAGGAAGTCCTATCATGCACTGACTCCAGACGTAGCCAAATAAGAATTCTTCCCCATAAGTGGCTCAAAAAAGTAGAAGAGTTTCAATTATAATAAAAACTCATGATGTATTAATTTTTAACAGACCCTCCAAAATGATTTCAAATAAAGCACTCTTAATGTACATTAAGATTTTATTCCACTCTACTAAGTTCGCTAAGTTCCTCAATAAAAAATACAAGGTTTTGCTACAACAGTGAATAATTATATATATATATATTAATATTTTTTAATTTAAACCTGTTTATTATTATTTTTTTTTAATCAGGGCTTTTCATAGCAGATATGGTTCCTCCTTTTTCCTCTCTCTGCCCCTCCCTCTGTCTGTCTCCCTCTGTCTGTGATGTACTGCGTGAGATATGTGTGATATATTGTGTGAGCGTGAGGTTTGACTGGCTGGTGCTGGTGATGCTGGTGAACAGTGGATGAGTTGTAAAGAACTGCACAAACAAGACTTCCACAGACGATTCTCACGGGCTCAAATGACATCAGATGAGGTGAGGCCTTGGGCTGTTGAAGGTGCACACCCTCATGTTGTCTGTAGCCAAACCCCCTTAACCCAACTATGGTGAACACATAAGCATGCTAGAAACGCTCTGTACCTGTCACTCCGCCTTCAGGACTGGGCCAACTGACACCCGTCATCATTATATCTAGAAGAATCAGACCATGTTAATCAGGTGGGGCCACCGAAGGTTGCTGAACGAGCTGATGTACAAGTTTTAAGACTGAAGCACTATCAAGGAGAAGATACTTATAAAAGATAGCAATTTCCAATTATTCTGAGTCCAGAAGAAGCTTTCTAGGAATCTTCATTTGCCATGATATTGCAGTATAGTTGCTTTGTTTATTCTTGCCCTCTTTCTAAAGATTATGCTTGATATAAATATATATATTTTTCAATTTTAGAGATATTGTGTGATAGCACATTTTAGATAAGAAGCCCTTCATGAACCTACCTCATAGCTCCCTCACTCACATTTAGGTGGTATTTGCATGTTGACTGGGGGTAATAACAGGGATGTCTTTGTTAGATTGTCTATCATTTGGCATCATTCCCATACACAGCAAATGATTGAACTTTATTTGACTGACAGACCTCTGTAAGACTCCTGTTAAAGTTTCCTGAATTGTAAAAATAAACATTCAGTAAGAACCAGTACATTCTGTGTGTTCATTACAGAAAAGTTCTACTTCATTCCTATTGATCACTGCAGACAGAAGCACAGAAGATCTTACCTTATACCACCAAAGTCAAGCAGAGACTAAATGTGTGATGTAACCCGCTCATACAAAAGACACCCTCGTTTCTTTTCTCAAAGTGACACGGGTTGACAACTTGGATAATTCTCGCAGAGTTTGGAGACAATACCAAGTTCCTGTTCTGTCCTCAACAAGCTGTGGGAGCAGTGACTCATCTCAGATTATTCAATAGCAGTTGTTAGTTCATACCCTTGCTCATAGGCTGACTCCTAGATGTTTGTGCTACTGATGCTTCTCAAGACCTAATCATAGCCACAGGGATATACGACTACTGATGATAGGTTAGTGCCTAAGAAACTAATTCAGTTACTATGAGCCTAGTCACTGATTCACCTGGACATATTGGCCCAGATTCGTCTTTATCACACTGTTTAATGTGGATTTAGCCATTGATCCTATGTCCTTTTGCTATGGACAGTCCTAAGCCAGGGGTGCCCACACTTTTTTGGCTTTTGAGCTATTTTTACCAACAATAAAAAAGCTAAAATACATACATATATAAACTGTAGTGTATTCATTGGCTTGTGGTTCTCACATGGCTTTCTCATGTGCGTGGTAGAGTTTATTTTGAAAGGCTTTCCTGTGCCTTTGTGATCAACCGGTATATCGCGATTGACCTATTAGGCACCCCTGTTCTACACTCTAGCTCAGGAGTTTGGGTCTTGCTTAAAGTTAGGGCTAGGGGTTAAGTGTTAAGGGTTAGTAGTTAGGGTTAGTGTAAGGGTTAGGGTTAACCCTCTGACATCATTCTGGTGGTGGAGTTCACTGTTTTTTTTGCTTACTGCAATTTTGTCGTTAGCAGTTTTAACATCCTATTGCAGCAAAACACTGAAATAAATTTGGTGTCTATGTTTGGACTAATTTAAGCAAGGTCTAACCAACCTCAATGGCACTGCAGAAGAAGGAGTACCAGAGACTGGACAATTCATGATACTACCTCTGCATATCTTAGTTTACAAAAAAAATAATTTTCATGGAAGAAACCTTAGATTTATAGATGAAGTCTAGAGTCCACCTGTTAATAAATCCATAAGTTGTTCACATTTTGTTGCTTCTAGTATAGATCTTTAATGTGATATTATATTTGAACCCCTCCCTGCTGTTAGGATAAGGTATAAGAAGCTATGATGAAACTCACTAACAACACTACACTACACACATTCTCCAAGTCTTATCCCCTTGATATGTAAATTAATTTATGAACTGACTTTTTCTTCATCTTGTAGCAGACTGCTTGACATTTTCTCTTATGCCATTCTGGGCCTTCAGACTGACACTGTCAGACAGATTGATTATCTGTTTCTCAAAGCCACAGTAATGGTTTCTTGTCAAAACAAAAAAAGTTTTATTCTCTTGCTAGTGGAGGTCACTTCTCTAGTCCATAAGTCCATAGGACTATGCAGCAAATTCAGCCCATTGTTTCTGCTTTTATTAGTAATTACCTTTCACTGTGCTTTACACTGCCTCCAGTGATCAATAGAAATTAAACATAATGCTTGTTAGAAATATAACAGTGGTTCTGTGAGCAGTCACTCAGAATCTGCAAGAAGATACTTGAAGGGCTCCTTTAAAGGTATTTACTAATCAGGCTATTGTGATGTTATTAGTATTATTGATACAAAACAAATTCAAAGAAGATGTCCTTCAGAATCAATCTAAAAAATATGGTGACTGGCAGTGACTGGCAACTTTTGTATTCATATACACAAATATTTTCATAACTACAATTTAAACAAACCAAAACTTATACTAAGTTTAAATTTGGTTATGCTAAAATGGTAGAAAAGCATCCTTTAATAAACCTGGATAAAATAAAATCTATGGAAAATATTCAGTAATGACAAGTAGACAGCGCTGAAAATGAAATTGAAAATGTGAAGTGTTTGTCTGGGCCTTGCAGGGCTACTACAGAAAAGTGGGATTAAGGTGATCCAAACTTTACTTAAAAATCTAAACAAATTATAAAAGAAAGAGTAAAGCTGTGCAGTGTCTAATCTTCAAGCATCAGTGTTAACTGTGGAGTACTATAAAATACCGGCCCTAATCATGAAGCTTCAGTGTCACAGAACCTCCCCAGTACACTTCTAGGGAAAGATTAAAGCTTACCTCGTAGTCCACTTGACATCTACTGTACTACTCTGTTGTTACGTAAACCACTCAAACCAAATAAGAAGAATAACTTCAGGAAAAGAAAATACAAAATAACTGAAGCTTGTTTCCCAATCCAGTAGATATGAGGATGCGGTGAACTTGTAATAAATAAATAAAATAAAATTAAATCAATCCAAACCCTTAGTCAATGCACAAATAAAATGGGAATACAAAACTTTTCTGATGGGCCAACTGAAGCCACTTGGGATAATAAGTATCATACTTACATAGCAAAATATGACAATATATTGATAAAATAACAAGTTCTGTACTGAAATTCCTGTGTGCTAGCTTTAGTTACCATATTGCTTGCTATTCTGTTACTCAACACCTATCACTGCTCATTGCAGAATATACATTATCATCTGTATTTCTCAAGGGTACAATAAATGATTGCCACTGTCTACTACCAGGTTGGTTACAAATATGCTGATAATATAGCAGATTTAATTCAAACTCAAAACTCATGCTAAAAATAGTAGGCAGTGGTCTAGGGGGAAAATTAAAAGACTTCACATGGTGCAACTACTGACCTTACCAACTTTTTTATCTTTTGTGTGTGTTTTGCCAAACTTGGCAATACTAAAGAAATCTGTTTTCCAGTCAGACTGCACTGCCCTGCATGCATGAGAAGAGCAGACTTGGCAAAACCCCTATATAGGGATATGCCACACACCCTACTCTCCCTCAGAAAGCAGGCCACCATGCAGGCCAGGGGGCATGCTCTAGCTACGTTCCCAGGCAGAGGGGGCAGGCTGGGAGGGGAGCGTCCTACACGGAAGGCCCGAGCATTTCATTCATCAAACGCGGGTCATTCTATTTAGCGGCAGCTTGGAATTTGGTGCTCTTTCAAATCTAACGGTCAAGCAGGACTCAGAAAGATGTGGAAAGACTACCGACCAGCCAGCTCCTTCTCCTTACTCCTTCTCTTTTTCTCCATCCGTTTCAGGCGCTTCTCCTCACGACGCTTAGCCTCCTCTGCTTCCTGGTGTCGCCGGCATTTGTGGAAGTTCTCCACGACCACACCCACAAACATGTTGAGCACGAAGAAAGCCACGATCAAGAGGAAAGAGATGAAATACAGCAGCATCCAAGGGTTGTAGTTCATAACAGGCTGAAACAGACACAGTAATGAAAATGCATATGACATAAGGCACGGTAAACCCTGGAGGACAATCTATTGCATGGCAGTACAGAGACATACAACCATTCATACATACTGACACATGGGTAATTTAGAGCAGCCAATTAACCTAAACCACAAGCCTTTGGATGGTGGGAGGAAACCGGAACACCCGGAGAAAACATGGGAAGAGCTTGCAAACTCCACAGGGAAAGGCACCAGTGGCCAACCCAAGGATCGAACCCAGGACCTTCTGACTGTGAGGCAACAGCACTAACCATGAGAAACTTACTTCCTGCTAAAGCCTGTTAAACATCCTCAACAAACACATTGCAGCAGGAGCTTAATGTTTATTAACATGTTTATGTTTATTAACGCTCTTTTTTCTAATAAAGTGTCATTCTCTTATCTTAGCATGTGTTTCATAATCTTTGAAATGTTTTATGTACTTTATTTTTTGCATCATGTTTTAAAATTGCATTTTAGTTTCATCTGTATATATATATATATTATTTTATAATTTAAAAAAAAACAATATCTAATTCAATGCATTTTATCATTAAAACATTGAAACCATATGTGCAAAAGTAATGTGAAAGTTTTTTTCTCCTACAGTCCCATTTCAGAGGCACACTTACAAAGGCCCCTGTTACTGAAAAACAGAGTGCACTACTGCAGTGTGCTGCAAAAATAAATAAATAAAGCAACATAAAAGATTCAGATATATGAATGCCTTGGCTGGTGCTGCAAGAGGGAGGTTAAACTCTATGTTCAAATAGAGCAGAACGTCCACCACTCCTTTGTGAGACAAGAGGCAATGCAATTCAACTTTCAGACATTTCACAATTCAAAAATGTAAACTGTACATTTTTGGAGGAAATGTGTTTAATAAAGCACTTCAAAGAGAGAGCGAGATCTGTTGAGTGGACAGTAAGGAGCTTATAGAGGCATTGATAAATATGTGACTAGCTCAATGAAGCCAAGAAAGATGTGCTGACAATCCGTTTTATGGTGTCTAGAGCCTTTCCAATCGCTATCTTTGTTTTAAATATGGCTGAAAGAGACAAAAGGAAATTAAAAAATTGGGTTGGCTGTCAGGGAGTTTGCAGTGTTAATGCAGATGCTTAAATTGAATAGACTAAGCAATGCTACTGCATAAAAGCAACAATTCAAAGAGCTCTTGAATAGTTGGGTCATCACTTTCTTGTACATTCATGGCCAAATTTATTGGCACCCTTGGTATTTTTCCAGAAAATGCACCATTTATCCCAGAAGACTATTGCAATTACAAATGTTTTGGTATACACAGGTATATTTATGAGCACTGGATATACACAAAAAAGCCAAATTTGCCATACATTAATTCCACAAAAAAACTCAAAAATGGCTGGACAAAATTATTGGCACCCTAAATTTCATATTTGGTTGACCATCCTTTAGAAAAAATAACTGAAAGCAATCGCGTCCTATAACCATTAACAAGCTTGTTAGACCTCTCTGAAATTTAGAAATTTTAAAAATGTGAAATTTTTGACCACTTTTCTTTTGCAAACTGCCCAAGATCTCTCAGATTTGAAGGGTGCCTTCTCCCAAAAGCAATTTTGAGATTTCTCCATCATTTCAGGTCATTGACCTGCTGAAACACCCTCTGATGCAGACACAGCTTTCTGACACTGGGCCCTACATTGCACCCCAAAAGCTTTTGGTATCTTCAGATTTCATGATGCCTTAAACACAGTCAAGACACCCAGTGCCAGAAGCAGCAAAACATCATTGAACCTCCACCATATTTGACTGTAGGTACTGTGTTCTTTTCTTTGTAGGCCTAATTGCGTTATTTGGTACACAGTAGAATGACATGCTTTACCTAAAAGCCCTACCTTGGTCTCCTATGTCCACAAAATGTTCTCCCAGAAGTACATTTTGGCAAAATCCAGTCTGGATGTTTTATGCTTCTGTGTCAGCAGTGGGGTCATAGTGGGTCTACTGCCATAATCTTTCATTTCAGATGTTGATGGATAGTTCGAGCTAAAACTGTTGCATCCTGAGTCTGCAGAACAGCCTGAATTTGTTTAGAAGTTGATTGGGTCTGTTTTTCCAACATTCTGATTATCCTTCTTTGCAGTCTTTTATCACATTTTATCTTCTGTTCACCTCCAGGGAGATTAGCTACAGTGCAATGTGTTGTAAACTTCTTGATTATGTCCACACAGTGGACAAAGGAACATGAAGATCTCTGACCTCTGACAATTCTCTGTTCTTCTTTCTGTTCTCCATATTCAGTGTGTGACACAAAAACATACAACAGAAAGGTTTAACTGGCTCATTTTAACCGGCTTCATGTGTGATTGTTATATTGCTAGCACCTGTTTTTTGGTACATGTGAGTTTAAAAGAGCATCATATACTTTAAATAAAATTATTTGCCCACAATTTTGAAAAGGTGCCAATCATTTTGTCCTGCCCAGTTTTTGAGTTTTTTTGTGAAAGTTTTTCTCTGCTTTTTTGTCTTGATCCAATGTACATTAAAGAAATAAATATGTGTAAACCAAAAAATTAGAAATTGCAATAGTCTTCTGGGAGAAATGGTGCATTCCAGGGGTGGCAATAATTTTAACCATGACTGTAGATGTAACCATTAATTTTCACAGATTAACAATGCTTTTCTTTCTGGCTTTCAACACCACCTGCTTAATATTTTGTAGGTTCCCTTCATGTCACCAAATAAGTACTGACTGTGGTGCACTGAGACCTTTCTATCACAACCATTTTTCTGCTGGAGTAGCTCTTCTATCTACCTAGCTTTTATCTTCCATACCTATCAGTGAGTCCTGGGTACCCATGATCCTGTTGCCTTTTGATCGGTTGGTCTTCCTTGGAGAACTTTTGGTAGGTATCAACCACTACATACCAAGACTGCTCTGACTCTTAATTTGACCCTGGTTAAAGTTGTTCAGATCATTACACTTGCCAATATTAGCTGCTTTACACATCAACTTCAAGAACTGACTGTTCACTTGCTGTCTAATATATCCCACACCTTGACAGATGGAATAAAGTAATGAATGTTTTTAAATTAACTTGGCAGTCTGTATAATGCCTGATTGCTGTATACTGCATGGGTCCAATCATATTGTTTCAAGACCTTTTTATTTGATCAATAGAAAAAACAGCTTCACAAAAACATTTTTTGAGAAAGTATATAAAAAGCATTTCAAAGCATTGGAAAACTGTAAAAATTGTGTTTGGTTAGTTCACATTATTTACATCATAAAAATAGGAACACAGAGTGAGTACTAGAGACTAGTAGCTACCTGCTGATCTACCCCTACAGCATCCAGTCCGTCATACATAATGTCCACCCAGCCATCTTTGGAAGCCAGTACAAAAAGAGACATCAGGGCCTGCAAAAATACGAATCCAGGACAGAGCAGAAAACATAGACATGAAAAAGAAAAGAATGAACAAGCTCTCATTTGTAAATGGCAAAAAACATCACAAATAACAGAGGCTTTTGAAATAAAATGCTGTGTTACTTATCCCCATCAGGTACAGCTATAAAACAATAACAGCCTTAACAGAAGCCCATTAAAGTTACACATGATAAGTGCCTACCTGCCCCAGGTTGTCAAAGTTGTACTTGTGTCTGACCCACTTGTATTTAGCGAGCAGACAGTCAGATTTGTTTGTTATATTCCTTATATCCTCCCCCTGGCACACAAAGAACTTTCCTTTGAACAGCTGTGGAGAGAAAAAGAATCAGAATCCCCTGATCTATCAGCTGACAAATTCAACTGCTGTATCCAGTCATCCATATTTCCTTCACCATCACTATCAAAGTCTCTGTTGTGGAATGGCTGAATGCTCTTGCTTCTCTAGACAGGTGTCTACTTTTAAGAAGCAGTATACAGAGAAGGCACCCAGTTTCAGCAGCAGCAAATTATGCATGAAGCCATAACATACTGATGGATATGTTACTGAAAGGACAGGTCATTGGAACAACAAATCTAATGCAGCGACCATTGTAAGTACAAAAGCCCAAATAATGTAACACTGAGGATCTAACCAACACTACAGTATGGATGATACAAGGCCTTTTGAATGCAGTTTGCACCTGGACATTGACTGGACTTGGTTTCTATAGAGAGCCATAGAAAAAACATCCTTTGTTCCTTTAAATGGATAACTCTTTAGAGCTATACTTTTGAAGTGATGTTTCCAGCATAGTCCCTACCTGCTGCCCATGCAGCATACATTACCACATTCTTTCTGAACATAAAAAACTCAAATCTATTCACTCAAAACATATTTCGATTAGAAGCCAAAAGAAGCCAACAACGTGAAAATTTTTTTTTATTCTAAAGTTTTTTATCTACAGGGAAAAGTTGTCCTTTGCAAGCAAGTGTAGCATGTGTAAAATGCTGGAACACTTCTTTAAAGAACCATTTATTTAAACATTTTTAGGGAACCAAGGTGATTCTTTTTGGAATTGGCTCCATAGATCCATTTTCTATACTTTTCTAAATTTGAATGTGAGTTTTACATATGGTACACCAACCAGAAATGCATACACAAAATTCTCTTCATTAGAGGCAGTAAAGACAAATGACTGCAGGTATTCCCCATGGGATAAGAACAGGTGTAGACTTTTGAAATAGAATATTTTTCATCACAGTCATATCATTCAGTCCTGGGGTGGGTTCAGGGGCTTAGACATTCTGCTCTCTACATAGTCTCAGCCATGTGTTCTCTTCATGTACCTCCTTTTTCAGTCTAATGACCCTTTAGACAAGATCTTGCAGAGAAAACCCACTGGGGCCTCAAAATTTATGACTGTGGGCTTTTATGATACAGACATAAATTACTGCAATGCTGCATGATACTGTACTTGCTCAACGGAGTCCTATAGTACAATGTATAATGTTTAAATTACCTGGCATTAAACTGGTAATAAAAAGGAAGACAGGACCTTTTTGTTATACGCTTAAAAATGTAGGTGCCAAAAAAAAAATTTGGAGCAATGCCAATAGACCCATCTTTGATTCCCAAAATAACTTTTGTTGATTGTTTAAAGGTATACAACAGCAATTTTCAACTTAATCTGCTGCATTGTGAACAAACAGAATCTCTGTGTTTCAAAAATAACCCAAAAACCTGTTGGGTTATAATACAAAGCCCTTATTATAAGTGCATTTTTAATCAACAGATTGTCTTAAGTTAGCTGTCACTTCAAAGAACCCACCTTTATTTGTTAATGCAGCTTAATAAAAAATGTTCATAGGTACAACAGTGACAACTCACCTGCACTCCAAGGATTCCAAAAATGATAAAGAAAGCACAGCAAATGACCACAATGTTCCCGATTGGCTTAAGAGATGACATCAGTGTTTCAACTACTAACTTGAGGCCTGGAGCCCTGCTGATTACCCTGAAAACACAGAAGTAGAGTAACCATATTATTGTCATGCACAGGTTTAGATGTACATAAGTGTTTTTATATTCATAAGCGTAATTTTAAAAACAAACAAGCAAACAAACATTAAAAAAAAAAGAACCAATATGTAAAAAATTGAGAGAAGAAAATACATTAATAGATGTTAACATGATTATTTGAGTTATACAATAACAATTGTGTATGAAGATGTGTGTATGGGACATGGATGTGACCAAGGGTGTTTGGGACATGGATGACCTGAAGCTGCTCTCTCTCCTTGGCTGCATGAGTGTACCTACTGTAGCTAACAGTACTGCTACAACAAAATTAAATGGGTTTTGTGTATATTTAAACAAATGTCGGGTTTAATGCTAGCAACACATCCAAAAATTTTTGAATCAGTATATTTAACACTGTGATGAGCTAATTTTAGTAGTGTGTAAGCAGAACTTTCCTTTGGAAGTTTTGCTTCAGCAGCTCAGTAGTCTATCTACCTCTGAAGATATCTCTAAATGCAACCAATGAAAAGAATTAGAACTACTTTCTTTGTAATTCTTTCTAATAGAAGAAAGTTTACTGAACATTTGTATTGCATTTAAAAAACTTTTTCAGACAGGGGGTTAGTATATAACAATTCAAACATACCTTAATAATGTTATTTTTTAATAAAGACAAAAAATGGTCTAGACTTAGAACTCACCTACAAGTTGATAACAATGGATAATTCATCAAATAAATACTCAGATCTATTTACCACTTTTGCCACTGACTCAGATTTTGGGGCAAGAAAAAAGTCCCAAAGAAGACTGCAGTGTCCAGGACATACCTCTTCCGAGATTAAGAAAATCTCAAAAGCACAAATAGGTGCCAAAGCAAATTACTCTCTCCTAGTCCAATATTATATATTTATTCCATGAAGTGGCCATACTTCATCAAAGGCCTTGGTTTGGATAATGCAATATGAAATGCAGAATACCTTCAAAAGTCTGCACTGCATATTCTTCCTCACTGCTTCTGTTAAAACATGATTTCAACTCATCTGTCTAGCTAGCTAACACTGACATTCTGTTTTAGAGAAGCTGGTTGCTCCACCATGGAAAGAAGATAGTAACAATGATGCCTTATTATTACCATTATTACCAGTGGAACTGTCAAGACCTGAGGTGGACCATGAGCACACACTGTGCCACTGAAACATCAATAGATATGTGCACGTTAGTGTATATCTAAATGCACAACTAAAACCTGCATTCAGACAACTCCATGAAAGTGGCCATATTGTTTCACTCATATGAAAAACAAAAATAGAAACGGTTCATATAATACCATGGTCACAGTCATACAAAAACCATTTCTCAAAACACTAAATATAATGTAACCAACAACATGTAATTATTTTGCAGATTTATGTAAGCTAATATTTATTTTTAAAAAAGAACAAAGAACAACATATTAAAAGCTCATATCCTATAGCAGGGAAGAATCTGAAAATATTTCACTTTCACAAAACTCTACTAATGTGTCTCCTCAGATGCCAAAAGTTTACAATGTTGTTATTTTGTATTTTGTATTTTATTGTGAATTTTCGTAAAACATGGGTGTATAAATCTGGTGACAAAACCCTCCATTTTAAGTGTACCCTTTTAATCTTAAGTTGAGTTTCATATTTGTATATTTCAAATCAAATTCATTTCAATTCAAATTTCATATTTCATATCATTGTTTTTTATTAATGCAGACATAGAAACATGTATAAATTGGTCGGTTTGGTAAGGCATGGTGATTGAATGGTTTGTAATACTGGAAGACACTGACACAAGACAGTTTCATTAAGCAGAGCAAACCCTCTTTAAAATTAAATACTTTAGCTTGACTTGATCTCATTTCCAGAAGCAGTACAATAAATGCATCATCCAATAAATGGTTCATAAGCTCTAAGAACTTTGCTTCTTGTCAAGAGTCACTTGGAGTATAATAGGTACTGTGAACATGGTTATGAACATTATGGAAAAATTTTTTTTAAATAATAATAATTTTTTATTAAAATTGTAATGTGCTGGCGAGGGCCCAGCACGGAAATTTAAGATTGAACCCAGATGCAGAGGGGGCCAGTAAAATAAATAAATAAATAAATAAATAGGACACCGGCCAAAAACTAAATAAAATAAACCAAGGCGGATCACTCCCTCAACCGACCACACCAACGGGGAGTGAT
>JBBIGC010000104.1:30658659-30671908 GCA_037576955.1 Lepidarchus adonis | reverse complement strand
GGGGGGGAGAAGAGAGAGAGAGAGAGAGAGAGAGAGAGAGAGAGAGAGAGAGAGAGAGAGAGAGAGAGAGAGAGAGACAGGGGAGAGAAACAGAGGGAGAAACAGACTGAGTCTCTTCAACAGGTTCAAGAGCTGATTGCTTTCACCATTGCCCAGGTTCCAGTCTCAGTTTCTGATTATTGTAGTAGAATTTGGAATCTTGCCAATGATAGTGTGCAGTAAAAAGCAGTGATAACAAACTGAATAAAAAGTAACAGGTGCAAAACACTTGTGTATGTGGAAACCACTTTAAAGCAACTTACACAGAGTGATTTTGAAGTCCATGTAAAGTGACTTCCCATTCCTTTTATTTGCCTAGCTTTGCCTGATTTCACTGTGGCTTTCCCTAAGCCCAAACACATCCTCTTGGCCAGATAAAATAAAGAGACTGTGCTAGATTTGTTCTTTGTCGGCATGCAGTAAGTGAACCTGAAGAGGGACTTCAGTCGAATCTGCTTCTACAAAAATTTAAATAAAAAAATAAGTCTACAAATAAATAAATAAAGAAAACAACCACAGGTGACATTTTCCACAAATGCCGGGGTCCTCCTGGTTAGTTTCACTGGGTCACATCATGCGAAGTGCTACATACCCCTGAGTCTATTGGCAGCTGAATACAGCTCAACTGGCCATGCAAGTCTTCCCTCTTGGTCAATTCCTAAAGTGAAAATGTGTTGGGTTTTTACCACAGAGGGGAAAAGTTGTTAAAAAGATGACAAAACAACATAATGATGATGAGGAAGGTTTGGAGAATGTGATGGATTTAGACATGGATTTACAAATGGGTTAGAAAACAATATTATCCTAATTTTTAGGTAAAATTTGCTTTAACGTTAACCTCCAGAAGTGGCTAACAAAAGCATTGTGTCATTTACTGTAGTATAATTATTATTTATTGTAACTTTTTGTCTTGTCTTTTTGTTTGCAAGTATATGTTATGAAAAGTTGTCACTTTGCAAAAAAAACCAAAAAGGTGTTAAGAGTGCTTTAAACTGTGTTAACCCTCAGCATTATTAAAAAACTCTACACAAAAAGCGTCATAGCTCCAAAAAAGTAGCTTTACCAAAGAAAACCTGTAAGTTAATGGATCCAGATGTTTTGATCACTTTGAATTGTTTCTGCCTGTCCATCATTATTAATTTTTTTTATAGTATTGAAGGTTAAAACAGAAGAAAATATATAATATACAGTGAAACCTCATTAGCTCGCCCTTATTGGTCCAGGCCCTAAATTTGACAAAAAGCGGGGCTGGTGAGCTATTATAATGGGGTAAATAACATGGAAGGAAATATGTTCTGCAGCCTTTAATGGCGAGAGGTGGGTTTGGCGAGATAACAGGGTTTGGCTAGACACAAAGTTTTGTTCCAACAGTGTCTGTATGTTAAAGAGAAATTATTACCTGCCATGCACATCAAGTGTAAGGATATTGAATTCTTGAATTTTTCATAAGTTAAACATGTTAGATAAGACTCCTAAATCAACATAAATTACATTATTGGTCAAATCTTATGATGGCTTATGATGCTATATGAGCTAATTTACGAAAAGGCTGGGAATAAATAAAAGTGTGTGTTTGACAAAAACCTCTCACAGGAATAACATAGCACTAACATGACAAATTCCATTAGCTTTGAGCCAACAAAGATTTAATCAAGGAATGAGACCGGAAATTGATATTACATGCTAGTGTATGTGAGATCACCTATTTGATCTGATTTCGTGGAGGTATTTGCTGGAAGCACTGGCCAAGGCATTACCCGAGCTGGCAGGGCTTTCACCCAGGCCCTGCTTTTCTCCTCTTAACATACCCCATTCATCTGATGGTTCCCTTGGCAACCATGACGCACAGCAAAGTTCGGCCAACTAAAAATAAACCCTGTGTTTGAAGGAAAGGATGTGGTTTAAAAATTAAGCAAACAGCTATAGGATGTACTAGGGAAAAGAAGACCAGACTGAACAAGAGGCTACAGCTAGAAGTCTTTTGGCACAGGAGCAACTGAGTGGAGAATCTAAGCACTTCTGAATTGACTTATTGAGCTAAGGCGAGGAAAACAATGGTTGAATAAGTGAGCGCTATCTTTTGTTATTTATAACAGAGCATTTATTTTCAAGGGCTTCAGAGCAGCTAACATAATTTCCTCTAAAGTGCCATTATGCAATGTGAAAGCTATTTCTATCTGGCACAATATCATTCAATAGGCTACCAAGCATGCTCACCTTATAAAGCGGAGATGCTTTAAGCTGCAGCCACTACAACTTTTCTGAGGCAGTGTAGGTGCCTCATTTATCAGAGCATTTAACATTGTTTGCACAGGCAGCTTTAATGTCATGGTCTATAGACTGGAAAATTATAAATGTCTCAAGGCAGAACTGATTTCCCCCCAGTTTTCTCTTAACAACTAGCTAGCCCCCCACCCCACCCCCCAGTTATATGATACCACCAACACTGGGAATATTAAAGCTAACACATGCTTCTTTTGAGTCATGTGAAGGTTGGAACTTTTTGCTATTTTATGAAGTTGGTGTGATATGTCTGAGAAAGCGCAGACTGATGGGTAAGGCTGTAAGATAAAGATTTGGACACAGACTGACTGAAGTGAGCAGTTAAAATAGCAGCAGAAATTTCAGCAATGTGATCAGTGTCTAGGTTGTGATAAATTCTTCCACTGAGGCAGTGGTTTTGCTTTTGCCAAGAATTTTTGCATGTGTTTTTGCATGAAATTCAAACCGAATATTTGTAGAAGTGCTGTTAAGAGCGATCAAAAAAAAGTTCTACAGACGGACTTTTCTTCAGTGCAATTCCAAATCCAGGGTACTGTTAAATGTTAAAAATGTGCCCTTCATCATTGCCTCTCCAAAGAGAGAAGATCAAAGCCTTTGTGTTTTTACAGCTTGCGGCTAGAGAGATGGCGTTCAATTAAAACAGAGCAGAAGCCAGTCTGCGTCTCTTTTTCAAAGACAACCCCTTACATCCAAGAAAAAAAAAAACATACATAGGTATCACATTCATATCTTTTGATTTATTCATGGGCTATTCTTTTCTTTCCTTGTTGTCTTTGTGTCTGACTACCTGTCACGAAAGAATGGCTGCTATGCACTGGGCGATAAGCCATTGCGTAAGAGAATGGAAAAAGAGAAAAGTTGAGATGGAGGGAAGAATGTAAGATGAAGAACTGACAGATGAGCGGAACATGGAACTGGCATGGGATTGATGTTAGCACATACTTTTTTTTTCTTACATGATGCTCCCACAGTGAACATAGAACAAGGAACTCATTACTGCCTGCTGAAAATTGTACACCATTAGAGAAAGGGGAGAGAGAGAGAGTTGCAAGAATACTGAGGGGGAGATGATAGACTTGGAAGCTGATCTTTTGGACAGGAATGAAAAGAATGACAGCACAGAATGAAGATATAATGGTAAAGGAAGGACATGTAGAATACTAAAAGTAATAAGAAATGGAGAAAATGTGTAATCATGTGAACAGTCCTACCTCAGTCTGAAAACCCTCCACTAAGATAGCGACAAGCAGGTTGAAGAGGACGTAGTTTCCAAATGTCATTAGAGCGATGAAATACAGAGCAGCCACAGGAGAGGTGGAGGCCATGCCATTATACAGCACCTTATTCCAGTCCTCTTGAGTGAGGATCTAATGGCAGGTTGGGAAGTTAACAAAACATATTAAGTACATGTTTAAAGGAATTGTTACAGGAAAAAAATATTTAGACAATTATTCATTTACCACAGATGTGGCTGATCAGCCATGACATATCTGACATATCTAAACTATTGCTTCAGTTTAGTTATACATAATCTTCCTCAAAACATTTCTTAATCCACTCAAACAGCATCTGTTCTCTTCAAATACTTGTCATTGTGGTACTGGACATAGTAAATTACTACAGTTTTACAGGCAGATGCATATCTGCCAGTGTTGACACCAGTGAAGTACAAAAAACTAAAATGCAGAAATTGGGACTGGATTAGAGTATGAAGAACTTTAACATATCAATCAAATCTAAACAGCTTTCCAATGCAATATGTTTTTTAAAAGGACTGTCAGTATTCACCAAAGCAGCCGTAAAGAGGACTGATCTCTGTATGCATTCATGAATAAGCCGCCATATTTAGGTCAAAAAACTGCTTCTAGATCAGCACTTCTACACCTGAGGTGGTTTTAAAAATAAACTCTAAAACCATAAAAACCTAACCCTAATTTTAGAATTTGTTAGAATTTGTTCATCAAACCCATCTGACGAGTTCATCAGACTCTTTGGTAAAGCTGGATATGGTCTGAGCGGTTAAAGAAAAGTTTTGGGACGCAGCTACAGAAACAATCTCGGTTTATGTCAGCATTGTAATTTTAGCACTAAACTGGGTGCCATTTTATATTAAGTATCTCTAATTACTGTGTAGTTACACATTAACAATGCATGTAACTACAGTGTAACTACTAAGGAAATAGACATTGTTACACATGAATTACAGTTTATGTAATTACACATGTGTATCAAGTTACATTTTGACCTGTGTAATTACACAAGTGTGCTTTGATTGTTGTAATAACACATTTTCCATACATGTAATTAATACATGTGTGATGATTTCTTTTTACATCAGTTTACAAAAAATAGTGGTCCTGAATTAAGCAGACTTGCCTGAAACACAGTGACAATGGCCCAGAGCAAGGAATCAAAATTCTTGCGGTCCGGCATTGTGTCCCCATCTCTTTCAGAGCCAAACTTACATCCAAACAGATGCATGCCCAGAATACTGTTTCAAACAAAGAAAACAATTTCAGTGCATCACAAATATTCATTTTTAATCATTTTAGTACTTGGAACAATGCATTTACAGTTGATCACTGATGCATACAATGAACTACATTATTTTAAAAAAAGTGGTCCAGTCTGCTAAAAAAAATAGGGCAACGTTGGTTAACCTGCAGGGTTTTTAAGTAAGAACCTCATGCCTCTAAAAATCTCATTAAAAAATGCCAAAGCCACAGCACAGGTTTGCACTCAATTAAATGTAGTTCAGCTAACTGGATTTAGTGTGTTGTTAACAGCTACAATAAGTATATGAGTGCAAAAACGATGTTCCTTGAACACAATACTATTTTATATCAATAGAAATCAAGTTTCATAATTCAGCTGCTACTTGAGTTTAGCTGACAGCACATTCTCTTTCATTTCAAAGAAACAAATATAACTTCTCTCTTTTTTTCATACATCACATCTAAACGCAAAGGCTGTCATTTGTGTTAAAATTTCAGAATGAATGAACAAAAAAGAAATGCCCCAATATGATTCATTTGAAAATGTAAAGGAATTTTGACCTCCAAAAGTTACAATTTTGAGATTCCTCTATAACTGTGACAATATATAACATGTCATCTTGTTCATTCAGAGAAACTGTGTTCATGCATTAACTATGTATTACTTCTTAATTATGTTCTCATGTGTGTGATGAAGTTCCTACATATGTAGCAAGATCTGGATTTGAATTTGCAAAGGTGACATCATGCATCACTGGCCTGACCTGAAGATAAAAATGAAGAGCATGAGGAGCATGCAGAAAGTGGCTACATTGTCCATAGTCTTCATCAGCACCACCAGCTGCCTCTGCAGAGCAGGCATGAAGCGTACCAGCTTCAGCACCCGCATCAGTCTGAAGGTCCTGAGCACTGATAAACCACCACCCTGCTGACCCACAATCTCCCAAACACTGCAACACACACACAGACATAAACATACATTTACACACACTTGTTTTTTATGCAATGTGGGAACACAAGAGCCCTTTGGGCAAAAATAATTGCAGATAAAAATTTACAATATCTGCTAAATGGTTCTGCACATTTGTTTTTTAGTCAGCTCTATGATGTTGATGGGTTTTCTCACATTTCTAATGGGTTATAGTCAAGACTGTTCAAAAACAGAAACTTTCTTTTTTCTTTTTTTAGTAGAACAAACTGTGGATTCAGTTCACTAACAAATGCATGGACATTGTCCTTTAGAATTCACTAGTATTCACTAGTATAGAATTCACAGAATTCATTGCTCTATCAATAATGGGAGGCTATTCTGACGCAAAACAGGTGAGATGTTCTAATTCTGGTATGCGGTGGTTTCCTGTTCTTAAATATAAAGCTTATCATTAAACCAAAAAACTTAACTTTAGTTGAAACTTGTTCTAACAGCTTTCTGGATTGTCCATTTGTGTCTTTAGAAAAGTGTAGATTGGCACAAAAGTCCTTTCTCTACTGTATCCTTGCAACCCTTGCATGCACACCATTGTTGTTTAACATTCTTCTGATGGTGGACTCATGAATATTAACATTAGGGAATAACAGCTTTAAGTGGCTTAAAAGTCACCCTGAGTTCATTTGAGTTCTCATGGATTATTAAGAAGCTTACCCTTTGTGTGATCTTTGTTGATTTGCCACCTCTTGCCTGATTTTTAAGCAACTGACTGAAAAGACCTGAATATAATATAGCATTCATTTCCCACAATAAATAAAATATTTTCTTATATGTATAATTGGGCTTGCATTATCTATATTTATGATCTGTAAGCAGATCTGATGATGTTTTAGGTCATATTTATGCAGAAATGTGGATCAGAAGGGTCACAAATTCTCCAACGCCATTATGTATATATAGTTATGCAGTCTTATGCAAAAGTTTGTCCATCTTTCGATAAATAACATTTTTAATTGAAAAGATGCAAACACAGTCTCTGAAATGGAGAAAATTAAGAAAATGGAGAAAATACAAAATATTTTTTTAGCAAACATTTATGCATAGTTACTTTTTATTGAACAAACATATAAAATAAAAACATTATTATGGCACTGTGCAAACCGTATATAATCAGTACTTAGAAACACCTTCTCTGGCAGATGACACAGCTTGCAAATTATTTTTAAAGCTAAAAGTCAGTTCTTGTACTTGACAAAAGGCTTCTAGTTCTGTAATAGTCTTTGGTCGTATTGTATGCACAGCTCTTTTAAGATCTACCCACAAATTTTTTATGTTTAAATCAGGCGACTGCAATGGCCATTCTAAAACCCTCATCTTGCATCTCTTCATCCATGTTGAATTTCGAGGTATGTTTAGGATCATTGTCCTGTTTTAGAAGTCATTCTCTTTTCAGCTTCAGCTTTTTTACATTACATTACATTTACTTGTTATGTTTGCTTCCAGAATTTGCTGGTATTTAGTGGAATCCATCCTCATGTCCAACAGTGCAATGTTTCCTGTGCCACTGGCTGCAAAACAAGCGTAATGGATCCACCCCCATGCTTAATGGTTGGAAAGGTGTTTTTTTCATGAAATGCTGATTCCTTTTTCTCCAAACATGCCTTGGCTGATTGTGGCCAAAGAGTTCTATTTTAACTTCATCAGTCCACAACACTCGTTTCCAAAACACATCAGGCTTCTGTTGCATACTTCTGACATTTGATTTTATGATGGGGCACAGGTAAGGTTTTCTTTTGACTCTTCCATTAAGGTTCACCCCCATTCCAGAGTCTGCCAAATCTTCCTGAAGGTTTTTTGAAGTCAAATAGAGATTTTGATTTGTCTTTCTGAACATTCTCTCAGAGAGTTTTCTTGGTCATCCAGATGTCATCTTGACCTCCAGTTTCCCTGAACTGCCATCTCTTAACACTAGGACTTCTCACGCTTCTCACTTCTTACATTTCTCACGCTGGAAACTGCAAGTTGACAACGCTTTGCTATCTTCTTGTCACCTTAATCTGCATTGTGAGCTTCAATAACTTTCATTTTCAGAATCTCACACAGCTGCTTAGAGGAACCCATGGTTGTTGAGTATCCACAAGTGTGTGCACAAGGCTTGAAGTGTCAGAGTATTTTGAAAGCTTTGAAATTGGCACCAGCTGACATTTACTGGTGACAACTGTTGCCATGCATCAGATCTAATAAGCTGATTATGGTTTGAAACCTTGTAAAAAGAATCTGAGACTTTGGAACTCTTAGGGTGCCCAAACCTTTGCACAGTGCCATAATGTTTTGAATTTTCCTTTTTGTTCAATTTATGGCATAAACATTAACTATGCATCAATGTTTGCTAAAAAATATTGTGTATTTTTCCATGTCATAGAGAGACTGTGTTAACATCTTTTCAATTACAAAATCACCAAAATCTGTTATTTATCAAGGGGTGCATAGCTAGATAATTAGACCTAGACTAGACCTTACATTGTCATTCTATTCAGAGTATTTAGTACATTACTTTAAATAGGACTTGTTTCTGAGTGCAACATTTTTGTCAGTTTTTTACTTTTTACATTCCACTGTAAGTGTGACACGACTTTCAAATAATGTATTGGTATGATGAATGTTAAAAACCTCAGGGATTTGAAATATATGAAAAAAATGCAATAGTGTCAAAGTCTCATAAACAGACAAATATGAAATGACCTGAAAATGAACTGAAATCGTCATGCTGACAGCTGACAATCAACCTTACAAACAGCTAGCAGATGTCATATCATTCAGTAATGGCTGCAATTTGTCAGGGTGCCACTATTGTGAGGTAACTGCCAGAAAGCATCAGAATAATGAAGATAAACATGACAAATTATGCACCCTTTTGCGTTGCCAACAAAGTGTTTCTAAAGTCTGTGATCACTGACACACACATACCTGATTACCACAATAATGCCATCAAAAATGTTATAAGGGTTCTTGATGTAGCCAAAAGGGCCATACACCAACAGCTTCAGGAGCATCTCCAGGGCAAACAAACTGGTGAAGACAATGTTGCTGATCTCGAGGGCATTGGTTAGTTCATCAGGCTGGAAAAGGTGGAGGAGAACAGACTGTCAGAAAAACTGCACATCAGAAAATATTCACTAATATTTAAAATAGCAACCTAAGAGAAAAACAAATACAGAAACTTCATTAAAAATACACAAGGGTGATAAAAACAATTTCTTGCACATTCTAAAATGCAAGTTAAATGCAAATGCAAACCAGTACAACACAAACCACATTCATTTGTTCGTTCATTTACAAATCTTCTCATCTATTTTGGCTTGTGGGGGAAACTGGAGCCGATTCCAGCTGACTACCGATATGTTCCAAGGCAAGATAGACCCTGGACAGGAGGCCAACCTGTCACAGGGCAACACAGACAGTAGGAGTAAACCGGAGAACCCACACGAACACTGGGAACCAGGCAAAGTCAATACAGAAAGGCACCTGTGGCCGACCCAGGGAATTAACCCAGAACCTTATTGATGTGAGGTGATAACACCTGCACCACCATGTTGGCCAACAAAAAAAAAGGGTCCACATATTGTACATGGGTATTTTTGTTAGTTTTGCCCCAAGACATATCCTCTATATGTTTATATTTTTAATAAAATAAAAACAGGGTCTGGAATGAAAATGTAACCTAAGTTACCATAGACAAGAGTGAACACTTTTACTGATGAACAGTGGCACCACAACAGAAAAAAGTGAAATCTGTGACTAATTCAAAAATTTAAGTATTATGAAATAGAAGATAAAAAAACATTGATTGATTTACAATAAACAAATATCATATTTAAAATGCCAGATAAAGCGTTAATGACAATATTAATAATACAAAAGTGTTTTACCCACCAGACTAGGACTGAAGTTCTAGCAAAAAGTACATTTTAACTAAACATTGAGCTAGTAAGTGAGAATGTCAATGAGAATTTTGAATCTTTTTGGAAAGAAAAGTGAACATTGGGTCTTTGTTATATAACATCTGTATTCAGACACAGCAAAAATTCTCAAGGAAATCAGGATGTGGAAGAGAACTGACAGCAGACCTTAACACTTTTGTTTTATTAATAATGCCAGAATCTCTATGTGTGATTCAAAACATGGCAGCAATTTTCAGTTTTCTTTGCAAGATGTGTAGCACAGAATCTACTGCACAAATACACAATGAAGCAACTATAAAACTGCTTCAATATTACATCTCAAGTGTTTATTGTAAGTGTGATGCTTAAGGGATAAATATAATACTGCAAATTTAACAATAAAGTTTTTACACTTTTTAAAGTTTAGTTACTTTAGTCAAGAATGTCAATTCAAAACATGAAATTCATTTCACATTTACCTTCATGATTTCCAGAAAAGTATATTTTTATAAAATGCAATAAAAACAAAAGTCAGTGAAATGTTAATTTCACTTAAATCTGTATCTAATCAACTAAAGTACAAAGAACAAAAAAATAGCAAGTGTGGGTTGTGACTCATCAAATGTTGCCATAATTTATGTGAGAATTTTTAATCAGTTCAAAAGGAACATTTCTCAATTCAAGATTGCAGAGTATTAAGGTCTTTCAGCAGTTATAGTACATAACATTGTAAAACGGTTAAGAGGAAATCATTGTCACAGCATCAAGACAGTTAACTGTTTTATGCAAAAAGGAAGCTACACTAAGCTATAATATCTCTATCAAGTTCTCTGGGTCAGAGATCATCACAAATGGACAAAAAACTGTGGAATCATGAGCAAAAACCAGCATCTGTGATGATATGGAGGCGCATCAATACCCACAGATTGAGTAAGTTGCATGTATGTGGAGGTACCACTGAGGCATATAATACGATTTTAGAGACACGTGTTACCATCAAGGCAACATCTCTTCCTGGGACATTGATGATTAATTCAGCAGGACAATGTCACACCACATTCTTCACAGACACAAAGTGCATATGCTCAACTGGCCAATTTACCACTGTGTAACATCACCGTTTACAGTTTTTGTCATTGTTTACTTATTTGGGAATTGACAAACCTAAATGTCGTAGGAGACAATCTGTATATTGATTTCTCCCATTCGTACCTGATATAAGAGCTCAGTACTCATACTCAACCTCCTGTAATGGTCCTTGTCTGATTCTCTTGTTCATGAAGTAAGGTGTCTCCATTCATTTTCATGTAGAGACAGATCTGAATGGCTGGCTTGCCAGTTGAGCACACACGGTGTGTACAAAGCCGCGTGGTTGTTGCACTTATACAACGAGACCTGCCATTGTCTTGCTGAAATAAGGACAAACAACACCTTGATGGCAGAATTTTTGAAGTGACTGACAAGTATCTACTGAAATATCTAGTAAAATTTGTTTGTTTTTTGATGGATGGTCCTTTAATATCTAATCATGATCCCCTCATGTGTTGCAAACTCACCCTTACCTTCATCTTTATTGCATCTTGGAAAATATTGTAACTTATCCGGAAATGGAGTTTGAATTATTAATATTTTTGCCATTCTTTTAATACCTTAAAATGACTGAACTGAATATTGCATATTGTGGGAGTCCTAACAAAAACATAATTAACACGGCAGAATTAATAACTGCAAGGGAACAAATGAAACACATTTAGTCGACATTCTCTTTCCCTCCAACATAGATAAACTACAAGGAAAGTGGGCTAGGATTCACTGGTGTAATTGATGGTGGTGCTGTGGAACGCAGACCGCGTTCTTTACGAGGTGCTGGAGAGCTGGACAGGAGGCATGTGGGCATGTTAATATTTTTGCCATGTTTTTTTTCTTTCTATTGTAAAAATGAATCCCAGCCCAGGCATCACACATTCTTGAAGAATTATGGAATGCTGTTTTAACAAACAGTCTTAAATGCCTGGAGATGTTCACTGTAAATTTATTTATTAACATCAATGGTTTTCTTTTAAACCCCATAGCTTGAGTACAACTGCCTTTCCTTGCCATAGCTTAGCTTTCACATGATAACAAAAATCTCATTTCCAAGAAGATTGTTTCTGCAATGTAATGAGAGATAAAAATAATTAGTGCATGAAATTAAAAAAAAATCTCAGAGGATAATTGTTTTTCCTTTAATCTATCTGAATTAAGTGTTGGCCCTTGGTGCGTTATGATACAATTTGAATGTTACAGTAATATGGAAAAGTTCCATAGTCAATCCCAATCCCAAGTCAATTTATGTATTTTAGTAATTTTCTATTTTAAAATATGTGAACACACCATTGACAGACAACACATAAAATATAGCATGTCTATGCAAATAGTTGTGCACAAGTTCAATTTATTTAAACATATTATGGGGAAAAATGTACATTATAATTGTTTTAATATACTACATTAAATTCAGCTAAAAATATGTTTGTTCTCCATAGTGGTTGTGCAGTTATTCTCTACTGAATGGGGCACATATACTTTTGCATACAACTATAATTAAGCAAGTGGGCAGTAACAAAGTCTTTAATATTTTGGCTATACGCTATGGCTTAAATCATGGCTATAATCAGTCATTCTAAGAAACATATATCTACACAGGCTGAAGCATATTGTAACCATAATCAATTTTATATTTACTCTGTTATTCCACCAGCAAATAACTGAACTGATAACAGTATGTGCTGTTTTCTTTCACAGACCTACAGTTAGAAATGTCAGTGTCACTGAAGTGAGGTTGAACAATCAGAATGAATCAATCAGAGACAAACAGAAACCAGTAGACATGCGGAAATAAATGGTTTGATACATTATTATTTTCCAGTATATAGACACAGATCTCTGAAAGTACTACAATAAAGTGATGAAAATATCAGTACTAAAGAGTGTGTAATTTTTTCTGTTCTGTTCCTAGAGAAAAGCAACATGTGTGCACACACAGAATCTGAACTGCTGACATCCAACTTACCATCACAAACATTAGTGTATGGCACATTACCTTGCAGTACAATTACCTTTAAAGTACTATAAAGACTGGCAGGGTAAAAAGTGTCCTGGACTAGGCAAGGCAAACATTTAGCATTCATTGCACTAGCTGAAGACATCACTGAAGGCAACAAGGCCCTGAATCAGTAAAGAAATGAAATCCAATTTAAGACTCATCAGCCATGAGGACGCTGTAGCCTAAAGGTTAAAGAAGCGAGATTTGGACCAAAGGTTGGCTGGTTCAATTTTCTGAACTGACAGGAAAATTAGGCTGGAAGAGTGAGTGAACAGCCCCCCACCCTCACCCCCACCCCTCTACATCCACGGCTTCCCCTAACTGCTCCCAGGGTGCAGCAGCTGCTTCGTGTGTATGTGCTCACTACCTGCTAGTGTCTGTGTTTGTGCTAACTGCTCACTACTTTCAGTGTGTGTGTGTGTGTGTGTGTGTGTGTGTGTGTGTGTGTGTGTGTGTGTGTGTGTGTGTGTGTGTGTGT
>JBBIGC010000104.1:30638561-30650918 GCA_037576955.1 Lepidarchus adonis | reverse complement strand
TGTCTCCCTTAGTGTCTGGTTTGGCCTCGCAAGACATTGCGGGAACATGGCGGCGTGCGAACCTTACAATAACATTCATCCTTGATGAGAAACATGAAATCATCTATATTGTACACTATGACATGAACAACACCAACTGTCCTTATGACAAATGGAAGAAATTCTCTTGATCAAGGCTAGAAGATGTATGAAGGTGGTATGACTAAAATATCTTTATATCAATATTCTCCATAGCACATTGAGGTTTGTTTCCCCACCCTGCCAAGCAGACCATGTTATACCAATGAGTCTTTGAGCTAGACTCTGTAACATTATTACAAACTGTAAGTTACAACCATAAGGGAATTTGCCCCAAAAATTTCAATGTATCAAGATTTTTACTTTTTTAGGTTTGCAAAAAAAATCACTAGCAAAACAGTATTGTTGAAATAAGTTGGAAGAGTTGGAATCAAGTGCAAAAAGGCTGAATTAAGACGGACTTTAATGCCTGAGACAAACAAGAACATTGACACATGCATGCAAAGTGTTCACCAACACCAGGACAAAGACACAGGGGTTTAAATCCACAACAGGAAATAAGAATCACCTGGTGATGGACGTGGACTAAGACACAACACTTGACAATGAAACAAAGAACACGTGACAATAACAAAAGCATATGGAAGAGAAAATACAAAGAATCAGACACGTGACATGAAGCACAGGGTTGTACATGTGACAATAGTCAAAGTTTTATGAAACACTACAGTGTTTAAAAAGTTAATTTACATGAATTGCACACTTTTTAATAAAGATAAAGCATGGATGAAACAAACTATCCGATTGCACATACTTACAAACAGATACTTGTTACTTTGCAAGTGTATGTAGTTACTATAAATTGCCTGATATTTTTCACACACAATATAATTAATATGAACTGCATGTGTTTTAAGACACATTTAGTGCTTGAGAAGTACTGCTGATATCCATGAAACACTCAGAAAGGCAGATTAGGACAAAACAAATCTCAATAAGAATGACGTTGTATTGTCCAAAGTGCTGCTATAGTTTGAAATTATGCTGAAAGTCAATGGATGGAAAAGAAAAGCTTGACAGGGATGAGTTACTGTGGATCAATAGTCTGTGTCAAGAAGAAGAACATTGGGATAAATCCCAAACCAAGCAAGTGGAGAAAATAGAATGAAGAAGAAAACTGAATTGCAAACAAAAGAGAGAAAGTGGTGATCAGAGAAAGAGCTGGGGCAGAAAGAGGGAGAGTGAGAGAGTGATAAAAAACCTCCAGGACAGTAAAAGAACAGATGCAATTAGGCAGGTTGGCGTCAAGTTTTATTTGCTCAGGGACTGGGTCAAAGAACCCGAGTAACCTTGTAAATCCAAAATTCCTCCTCTAGCCCTTTCTCCCGTTCTCCAGATGGTGCGCTCGATAAAGACAGCCTGCGCTGCCAGAATTCCCCAGGAGTCTTCAGGACGAATCCTGAGCGGGAGGGGAACACCGTGTGTGTGTGTGTGTGTGTGTGTGTGTGTGTGTTTAGCTTTCCCCCAGGCTACCGCCAGCACCACGGCAGCTCAGCAAAGCCAACGAAGAGCATGAGCTCACACTGCCTTTCTTTCAGGTCCAACACACTCACACAACAACAACAAGACACACGCTTGCAAACACGCACCGGTCCACTTAAGAAACCCACCAACTATCAGGCAAGGTTCAAAAGTTCACATGCTCGATGAGGTGACTTCTGGCATTTATGCAAGCGCTGCCTGTTAAATATGATTCATCCATTTGAAGAAGACAGGGCCATGATGAATGTTATCTTGCCTGCATCTAAAAAACTTGCAGGCTCAAGAGAAAAAAAAATCACCCGTGCTCATAGCAGTAAAGGAAAAACTATGGAACTCATCATTCATCAGAGCAGCAATATCCTGTGAAAGCAGATAATTTTCCTCTCTGTTTGTGTCCAAACACTGGGCAGCAACTTCAAGCGGGAGCGAGTGGGCACCGCCGAGCGTGGTGCGTGCCCCCTGAAGGATCTGGAAGACTGCAAGGCATGCGAGCACGCTGTGTAAACACGGCGCGATCACTTTCAGATGTGCGTCGGCTGCCCTCTCATCAGTTCAGCCTTCACACTTGTGCTCCTCCACCAGCATGGCCCAAATTACTCCCTCTACAGTAAACAACATGAGCGCAAGATGCGTGAAAAGCCTGGAATTCCACAACCCTCCAAAAAAGTTATACAAAGGGCAGGGAGCAAGAGACTGCCGATAGCGTGCAGATAGAACGGATCTACGTGCAGAACCAAAATTGCATGAAAAGTCAATAATAAAACAAATGTAGCAAGATTAAGACAGTCACTATCGATTAATTCAGGAAGCAAGTAACAAACCTGTTATTTTTCATAATTAACACAGTGAGTACAGCTTGAAAAAGAGGTCAAACAATAAAAATGACTGGAAATAAACAGCAAACCCTGCACAGTATTTGCAACATTAAAAGAAACATCTGTATGGAGTTTGCAAGCTCTCCCTGTGATCCTCCAGGTGCTCTGGTTTCCTCCCACTGTCCAAAGGCTTGTAGTTTAGGTTGAATGATTACTCTACACTGTCGATAGGTGTGGGTGTTTTTGTGTGGGTGAACCCTGCCTTGTGCCCATAGTCAGCTGGGATTGGCTTCAGCTTCCCAGCAAACAGAACTGGAGTCTGGGGATTTCCCTGCTTAAACATACTACCTAAACCAAATTACAGGCAATTAACAGGTGAGTTGAACCAGGTGTGCTTGAACAGGGACCTCATCAAACTCTTCTGGACACTGATTGTTCCAGATTAGATTTGGGGAACCCTAGCATACAGTAGGATGCTTTCAGATGATGCTACAGTGTTTGTCAGTGACCATTGTGGAGATGAGGCAATGGAAATTATGCAATCGGATGCAACTGTATTATTCTAACCACAAATTAACCAGTGACAACCAACAACCCAGTCCAGCAAATATGCCACGCACCTCCAGCCACCCAGCTCAAGCACAGTCTGAGTGCAACACCACAATAAGTCATTACTTCCTTTATTATTCATTATTTCCCACTCCTTTCATCATTCATTTATTTACGATTGTATGAAAAACTAATTGTGAAGTCAGAATAAGGAATTGAGTCATGGGCATTGTATTGTTGCATGCCCATTTAGTTTACAGATTAAAAAGATGATTGAGCAACACAAGGCAGACTATTAAAGTTCTGAAATCTCATGCCCTTGCAAACTGGGCAGAAGTAATCAGAGCCTTGCCTTACTCTAGTCTAAGAGAAAGAGTTATTGGGCTGCTGCCACAGACAGTGGGGCTGTGAATCAACTCCATGAGAGGAACTTTGAGAGGGTGAGCCATTGGGTTGTCTGAACTTTTAAATATAGGTCGTACATTACAGCCACCGGTACTGTTATTCCAAAGTGAAAGGATTAATACATACACACGCGTCCCTCTCTTCTCATGTAACAAAGAGGGACCTTTCAACTCATGGCAGCATGTCAGCACACAGGCCATTAAGCAGGTGAGAGATGAAGTACCTGCTGCTATCTATCTCACACACACACCATAAGCAGGACACCACAAAACACAGACAATCACTTTTTCACTTTTCCAATAATGTTATCCATCATGGAGCAGAATGAGAAGTTTGATTGGTGTAAAGTTATTACATTATACTTGACCCCATTCATGAGGTCAGATACCTGAAGATACGCAAGAGAATATTGTTTGCAATTAAGGTTTTGAATGATAGTCAATCAAATTGGATTTTATTCATGAAATTACTGTAATATGATTATTTTGTGAAACCCTAGAAATAAGTCGTAGAATCTCAGGAAGCTATAAAAAAATTATCAAACTGAGTTGATCATGCTTTGGTATCTTCCCAGAACTTTCTCCTGCTTTGTTGTTCATGTTGTTCTCAAAACACGACTTTTAAAATAAAATATCTAAAGTTAAAATGCTACTGTATATTACATAAGTATTATTAATATGACAGTTGATTGTAATCTGAATTACAGTATGCCGTACCACATTCTTTTAGCATATTTATAAAATTAAAGCATGCAGCCATATATAAAATTTTGAACAACTCTGGTCAAATGACTTTTTTTAGTTAAAGTAAGTTAACACACCCTTTGCAAAGAACAAACATTTTCTGCACAGTATAACAGTACAGCACCCCCCCACCCCCCCAACTCCCCTCCCCCCTGACAAATTAATTCAACCTATGAACAATAACTGGGTATTAAAAATTATGCATTTATATGTATATAACATGTATTTAAAAATATGTAATTTCATCAAGAATCAGTATAATAAGCACTGACCTGCTCGTGGTACTCAATGCCCATGCTCAGTGTGTTGATGAGGATTGCGATCATGATGCCTCGTCCAAAGTACTTGCTGTCCACTATCTTCCGAAAAGTGTCACACACGAGTCTCCAGAAGTGCACCACTTTTGCGGCTCGAGCTCCTAGCTTAAACTTCTTCTTCCTGTTAGGGTCTCTGTTGTCCCTATAATGTGCATCCTGGGTGAACTCATATACGCCCTCGCTGTCAGAGTCTGGAGTTTCATTTGCTTCTGTCCCCTCTGAGTCGTTACCTGCGGCTTTAGTACAATAAGGGCAGGTCTCAGGGTCAAAGGTCAAAGCAGCATCCAAATTTGTGCCACTGCAGTTGGTGTTGGAGAGCTTGCGGGGAACCTTTCCTGAAATTTCATTTGGGAAAAGATTAGAAAATTGAGAAACATAATATGGATTTTTGACTGAGGAACAGAAAATTCAGTTGGTCACATGCTTTTGCTTTGAACCTGTACATGTGTGCAGACATTGTGTGTATTAGCAAAATTATCTGCAAATGTGTGCAAATGATTCTAATTGTGTAATAAAATGAATCACAGCAGTGCAGCAATTACCACACCAAAATGTACAGAATACAAAGAAGAAATAAAGAAATGGCAGTATGTTTTCAAGTGGTAGGTGCAAAGAAATTCATTCTGTAATTAGGGAAGAAACCTAAAAATATGTTTTGGATTTTGCTCTTACTCTAGTAAAAATGTTTCCTTGCTCAACCAATAAGAATTTGTTTAATGAATAGATGTTGGGTTGACTTTGTTGGGTTGTCATTTGCAATTTCTGCTAATTCGGCTATCTACAATTACCGTTTTTTCTGCATCTTTATGCAAACACATTTATATACATCTCTACAGAATAATTCCTAAACTCTTTATATAAATAACTGCTTTTACTCATTTACCCATAGGCCCCTGTGTTTCCAGCAGGCACTGGGAGGTGTTTATGGGGTTAGGGGGGATGTTGAGGTTGGTCATGACACTGGCAGTGCAACTGGCTCCTCCTGGCTCCAGGCTCCTCTGCCGGAGGTGCTCCAGTGGCAGACAGGGCTGGAGTGTCGGGTAGTTTTTGTGTGTTGGTGCCGCAAATGGCACTGAATTCCTTTTATAGGCCTGTAATGCCGAGAGGCCAGGAGACGGTGTGCAGCGCAGAGGCTCTAAATGACAAGCTGTGTGGTAAATGCTGTGTACAGACTCTGCACTGCCAGGCCCTGGAGCCGCAGAGCAGGAAGGGTCCTGAAGAGGGGTGATAGAGGGCAGAGTGAGGCGTCCTAAGCCAGC
The DNA here is from genome assembly GCA_037576955.1 of Lepidarchus adonis. NCBI lineage: Eukaryota > Metazoa > Chordata > Actinopteri > Characiformes > Lepidarchidae > Lepidarchus > Lepidarchus adonis. The sequence goes on along the minus strand of JBBIGC010000104.1, from coordinate 30,645,270 downwards.
CCCTGCACCTGCTTCTATCTCTCTGGTCCTTTCACTGCGAACACTTCCATTGCCCAAGTGGTAGTGGTGGTGGTGGTGGTGATGGTGATGGTGCACCATGTGGTGAATAGACCCCTGTCGCTGCTTTTGCCTCCGTCTCTTTGCATTTGGAGGCTCCAAAGCAGGGGAGGCATGTACCCTTAGTCCTGCCCGGCGTGCAGCCACCCGGGTCAAGTGTCCCAGTTGCCTGGTGCCCTTTCGCACAATGTACACCAAGTATTTCAGGAGTTCATCATAGCAGCTGCCTGGCTCAGAGAAGCTGGCCAGAGTGCTGGCGTTCGACAGGAAGCGAACTCTCTGCTCTTTCATCAGCTGACTCTCACGCTGCTTCGTCTCTGAGAACTGAGTAGCTATGACAACTAGACACAGGTTGATCATGAAGAAGGAACCCACCTGGAGAAAGAAGGAACAGACTACTGTGAGTTTGGAGAAGCTTTACAAGACATTGACAAATTTCAGCCTGGGTGAGATGTACCAAAATAAACTTCTATGAAAAGTTACTGATGTCATATTGTTAACAACCTGATTGATTGGCTGATGTGTCAATTGAACGGTCAGCTAGAACCAAGCCCATACTGTGTTGTGAGGCACCTTCTTACTAATAAGCTGTCAATAGCTATGCCTAGTTGGCCACAGCTCAGAAAACAACAGGTTCAATTTCAGCTTTCTGTCAATTCAGCACCAGTTACTTGATCTTTCTCTCTTAGACATTTTACCATTTGCAACAGCACAGCACCATTTGGTTGGAACTGAACATACACTGTGGTTTGTGGCACTTCCTGGTTCTGTAGTCTGTTTACTAAGCTAACTAGAAGAGAGAAGCTGGCCAACATAAGCATAAACCAGTTATCAGCATTTTTACTATTTAGCAGTTGCTATTACATTTTTTGACATGTTGTACCCTTGAAACAGGGTTATAGGGCTATAGGATATACAGGGATATAGGGTTCTATTGACATTGTAAACAGATTTATGATATTAAGCTTTGATATTCTTGCAATTATTACAAATTATTTTTATTTTCTGGGTAAAAAGTCCAAAATTGCATTCAACCTTTTAGAAAATGCCAAAAATGGCAAACTATGTTTATTTATTTGTTGACCATGTAAGCAAATTGAAATAACACAGGATGAGACAAGCAACATACATAGAACCTAAATATCTATGTCACTAACTCATCTCATTGACCAATTCTGTGGCTCTAAACATAAAACATTTAGCTTACAACCCATGCTCATCATGGCTTAACTCGACACTATTAACTCTATGCTTACTTTATAACACCTACTGAATTATTTGTTTTAAGATTAATATCTGAATTATAAGCCAACAGCTTCAAAACGTTGCAAAAATGCAAATCAGGCATAAGACAAGACCATTGTACGATTGCATTAAAAGTTTCGGTGTATCACAGCATTGCTGTGCTCAATTAAAAAATAAACAAACAAATAAATAAATTACATATTGTTGCGGTAAGTTTTCTATTACAATGCAATCAAAGGTTTTGTAGCATGATTGCCACTACTTAAGAGTAAAGTCATTTCAGGATGAGAGTGAGCTGAGCATTCAGCATTGTGTCTATTACTTTACAGCTAATTGCCAGACAAATAAAACCCTAAGCACATAGTCCCTTTACAAATAGAATATGCATTTCTCCTTCTATAATTGTCTGCCATTTAAAAGTGTAAGTGTGAAGTGATTTCTCCTGGATCTTGGCTGGAGTCTGGATAAATGTATTTGAATTGCATCAAACTAGGAATAAGACACTACATCTTGTGTAAAAGAGCAGTGGGAGCAGTGGGAACATCTCTACATGCTTTCTCCTCAGGTCAGAATATGTTAGGGCCAAGAGCCTCTTACTATAATCAGGAGAATGAAGTAGATGAAGTTGTAAAAAGAATGTGCATCCATCACGAAGTACATGATGTCCACCCAGCCCTCCAGTGTGATGACCTACAAGGAAGAGACAACATTGAAGAGAAGAAATTACTGAAAGAAGAGGTACCTTGGTTTCCTAGCAATAAGGATTAGTCAGTGAAACATGCTGGATGGATTTTAAAATCTGCTACAGATCTGTTATCCAAAATGTCTTATGAAACACAAAGTAAAAGAATTAAAAACAGTTTGATTGTAAGACAGATAACGGGTCATATTAAAGGGCACATATCACAGAAACAGAGACAGATGACAGACCTTCAAACCAAAGATTAAACCAAAAGAGTTTAATGTGGAATTAAAATACTGTGAAAGGTCATAATGCACTTTTCACTCCAAAGTCCATTCAGTTCAAACACGGTGCCCCCATAATGTTTGGGACAAAGATACATTTTCCTTTGATTTGCCCTTCTGCTCCTCAGTGTAAAATTTGACGTGATTACAGTCCAGATTCTAATGTAAAGTCATCTGGATCCTTTTATCCTTTTTACACTATAGAGGGCATTGTATGAAAACCAGCAGTAAAAACAGTTAATTTGCTTCATTCACATTCACATATATCCATTTAGTCAACATTGGAAAATTATTGACATACTTTGTACATGTATATATTTTAAACCTGTGCATTTATTATATAAAAAGATATACAGATAAGTATTAAAAGTAAGTTATTAAAAAAATAAGTTATTAAAATAGAGCTTTTGACATTCCATTTTTCATATATTTATTTATATGTGTAAAGTTAAAGCAATGCACTCTATATGTTTGTTAGACACAGTATCTCTATGGTCAGTGGTTACTTTACACTGCTGCTCATATGGCCTAGTGCAGCTGTTGTTTTCTGAATCCAAAGAGGCATCATTAGGCAGTGGTGAGGTTCGCGAGCAGGACCTGAAGACCTGCAGGCTCAGATGAACATCTCTGAGGTGTCGAACCACCCCTTCTCCCACCGTCCCATCTGTCACTCCTCACACAGTTAGATGGGAAAGAGAAACACTTCTGCAATTTCGGGTCACTATTGAGTGTGCCAGCAGCAAGAGGAGCTGTCAGACGGCTAATTCATTTTAGAGCCAGTAAATTAGGAGTCTAGCACCCAGACCACGGTATTGGCAACTTGCAAACTTGAAGATTAAGTCTTCAATCCCTGCCCATCTTCAGGACATGGCAGCTTTCTAAATATTTAATAGATTTCTATTTTGATTCATTCCCAAAAAAAGTGACGAGCATCTCCACCGAGAGTTGCATGGCACTTTGTGTGTCTTGAATAGAAAATTAAAACCAGAGAAGCATAGCGTAATATACTAAAAAATTAAAAACTTTATCATTGCTTTGAGATAAAAGGCTTTACAAAGTTAATGGGGACAGCTGAACTCTGTCATCGTCTTTTGCCACTAAAATCCCAAGACACAGTCATTGGGCTCACGTTTAGAATACAGAATGAAGTGTCTGAGCAGAGAACACTGGAAGTTGAAAGTTGGTGAGTAAAATGACAAGACTGTGAAAAGTGTTGAGTTCACAGTCATAGTAAATTGTGGCTGCCTGGTTTCAGAATCTGCATAGTACTCTTACATACAAAGTAGATTTGTTTTACCCTGAGAGGTTCTGTCATTTAATTTGTAAGGGATGGCCCATATGTACAGAATAAATTATCTGTGTAATGTAATTCCATGTAACAATAGCACTAACAATAAGGTTTTCTTATTACATTACCACAAGCTCAGTTCTAATAGGACTAGCACTGACTGCTGAGGGCAGGGCTACCTCAAGTGGTGGTCAGGGAATTGCATAAGTTAATTTATGCAGGATACCTCTCTTAGCTACGCTAACCTCAGCAGCACTGCCCTTCTCCTCCTCCATGATTTTTCTGTATAAACCTATCCAAGGTTTTCTGCACTAAGATTCATTCAGTCTTTTTCTTCTTATTCCATCCATACATTGACTTCCTCAACTTGTCTTGGTCTCTGCTGTTTAAGGTCGAAACTTTGTTGCTGGACTTAAGTCTACAGCCTTAGACAAAAGCCCATATATCTATATGGCTGTGCTTCTCAAACTTTTACCCAAAGATATCTGGATAATTCACATTTTAGCTCTTTCTATGGGCTATTTCACCTGTAACAATAGTGGAATAGATACAGTAAAAGGGTTTTAGTTACAGAGAAGAAACAGTTCTTTCATTTATCATTTTATCATAGAACCATCAACTTTACTTAAGAACTTTTTTAAAAGTTCATGTTTTAAGGGGTAGACACAAAAAAGATACAAAATAATAACATATTTGGTCATTTTTATGACCGCTTTTATCAACAAAGCTGCTTTGTGACAACGTCAGTTATAAAAAGCGCTGTATGAATAAACTTGACTTGACTTGACTCTAGGAAATGAAAAATATTCAAAATATTTTCAGCAAACATTGATGCATAGTCACATTTTATGTCATAAATTGAACAAAAAAAAACATTATTGTGGCTCTCTGCAAAAGTTTGGGCACCCTACATAATCCGTACTTAGTAACACCTCCCCTGGCAGATATCACAGCTTACAAATACTTTTTAGAGCTAAAAGTCTTTCAATTCTTCTACTTGGGATTTTCTCCCATTCTTCTTTACAAACAGCTTCTAGTTTTGTAATAAAATATTGTATAATTTTTCCATGACCTAGAGAGACTGTGTTAATATTAAATTACAAATTCACCAAAATGTAGACATCAAGACATAATTAAAAATTACATGAACTGAGGGTGAATAACACACACACACACACACACACACACACATATATATATATATATGCTTTTTTTTCTATTATTTGGGTCATGTAAATGATCATATCTTCCGAGGTGAAATTAATTTTGTACAAAAAAGGATAAAGTCAAAAAAGGATTAAACTCACTTGAAAAATGGCAATCCAGGCATAGCCAATATTATCAAAGTTGATGGCTCCCTTGAAAGGGTTGACATCTCCAGCAGAGCAGTTGGTGTAGTACTGGTTCCAGTTCACACAGGTGGTGTTGTCTGTGCTGTTGTAGGCTCCCATGTCCAGCTGACACTGCAGACCCTCCTCATGCAGTGTGGGGATGGAGCTGCACTGTCGCATGCCGTTCTCTCGTGGCTGAGAGCAGATGAATGGACTCTCATCGTCATTCTCGGTGTGGTAGTAGTTGTGAAGGTCTAGGCTTTGGGGACTAATACATAGAGAGATGGTGCATGGGTGACTGGTATCCAAACAGAGCAACTCATTGATGACTTTCTCCAGCATAATGAATTTCTGATGCATGAGTTTGGTCTGAGTGTTGTTTTCAAACCAATTAACAATTAACTGTGATGCTGCTGTAGTGTAGTAGGAATCACATGGCATAAATGCATGGCCACAAGATTCATTATCCAAGGAAACATGAATAGTCATGAAGATAACTTTAAAGGTTTATCTTATTAACTAAACCCTAAAGTTAGAACATTAGGCAAACAGAAACATTAACTAAATGTACAAACAGAATTGAGGTATTTGCAATCATGGAATTGAAACTGTAATTATAGAGAGAGAGAGAGAGAGAGAGAGAGAGAGAGAGAGAGAGAGAGAGAGAGAGAGAGAGAGAGAGAGAGAGAGAGACATAGATATAGAGACAGTGGGGCAAAAGAGAATTTGGCAGCAACCAATTTTGCAAGTTGTCCCACTTAAGAAGATGAGAGAGGTCTGTAATGGTCATCATAGGTTCACTACACCTGTGAGAGACAAAATGTACAAAAAAAAAATCCAGGAAATCACAAATTTATTTGTATAATGATGGAGAAAATAAGTATTTGGTCAATAACAAAAGTTCACCTCAATACTTTGTAATGTAACCTTTATTGACTAAAAGTTTCCTGTAGGTCTTCAAGAACTTTCAACTCCCTCCACAGATTCTCTATTGGATTAAGGTGCAGAGACTGGCTAGGCCACTCCAGAACATTTAAATGCTTTTTAGGTAGTCACTCCTTCTTTGCCCAGGCAGTGCTTCACAGGGGGTATGGTGTTCTTGGGATGCAACTCAGCATTCACACGGCGAGTGGCATTCCATTTTGGTCTCATCTGACCACATGACATCCAGATGGTCTCCGGCAAACTTTAGATGGGCCTGGACATGTGCTGGTTTAAGCAGGATTTTAATCCATGACAACGTAGTGTGTTACTAATAGTAACCATTGTTACTGTGGTCCCAACTGTCTTCACGTCATTGACCAGTTCCCCCCATGTAGTTCTGGGCTATTTCCTCACAGTTCTCAAGATAATTTGTACCCCATGAGGTGAGATCTTGCATTGAGTCCCAGATTGAGGGAGATTGTCAGTGATCTTGTATTTATTTCAGTTTTTAATAATTGCTCCAACAGTTGATCTCTTCTCACCAAGCTGTTTGCCTTTTGTAGATTGGTTCATCCCAGTCTTGTGCAGGTGCACAATCTTGTTCCTGGTGTTGTTATACAGCTCTCTGGTCTTGACCATGGTGGAGTCTGGCTGTTTGAAGGTGTGGAAAAGTATTTTTTATACAGATAACAAGTTCAAACAGGTGCCATTAATACAGATAACGAGTGGATGATAGAAGAGCTTTTTAAAGAATAAGTAACAGGTCTGTGAGGGTCAGAATTCTTGCTTGTCTGAAGGTGCTAAATACTTATTTTCTGCACTATTATACAAATAAATTATTTAAAAATCATACAATGTGATTTCCTGGATTTTTTTAAAGTCTGTCTGTCTCTCACAG
>JBBIGC010000104.1:30590118-30604108 GCA_037576955.1 Lepidarchus adonis | reverse complement strand
AGAGAAAGAGAGAGAGAGAGAGAGAGAGAGAGAGAGATAGAGAGAGCCAGAGAAAGAGAAAGAGAAAGAGAAAGAGAAAGAGAAAGAGAAAGAGAAAGAGAGAAAGACAGAGAACAAATGAAAAGATAGCTCTCTTTTAACCTTCAGGCAAAACACTTGTCTGTAGTATAAAGCAAAAGGAATTTAGAAGATTTAAACCAAAGTCCATGTCCTTAAGCTGAGCCCTGCTCTCAGCAAGTAAAAGATAAAACAGTGCAGTGTTTTCGAATTGTAATCTGCCTTGAATTACTGGAGATCACCACATAAGGTTTTGGGCATTTGTTCTGGAACCGATTCAACACAACACGCTTCAGGATATCTAGAGAACCCCTGTGTTCTGTGCAGAGCAAAATACTGTGTGAACAACAATAAAGCAACTTTTCCAGTCAGAAACAAGCTGAAGACAACAGGCCTAGAGATTAACAACAAGCTGCTTTTACAGAGGGAATGTATTTGTACGTTTGCCTCTGTGGGTTATAGTAGTGATGGGAATTGTAACTCTTTTCAGTGAGCCAGATCAGTTGGCTCAGATTTACAATGAGAGTGGGTTCCTACAGCTTTCACTGAAGTAGCACTGACAGTTTCTTTAAATCAGGCACAGTAATATTACAACCGTTGAGTGTTTTTGCTGTTAGTGTAGTCGATTAGCTATTATCTATTATCTATATATTATCTTGTTCTACCTTTTAGTCACTAAAATAACATTTAATCATTCTGTATTGATAAAAGAAAACAGTTTTCCAAACAAAAAAGTTGGTTGCATAATTTCTGTTACATGTCTGCTTCCTTATCAACAGAATCAGTCCTGTCAGGTTAAAACTACACCAGTGTCATGAGCTCCTGCCTATTTCAGCCCCTTATTTCATAAACTGGGTGCACATTTACAATTGCTGGTGTGTCTATTTCAGTTTTTCATATTATTATTATAATTATTTTTATGATTATTGTGATTATTATTGTTGTTGTTGTTGTTGTTGTTGTTTTTAGTTTGCTTGTTTTTTACTTTATTCAGATTATGTGTCACTCACACATTGTGAACTGTGAATTTAACTTATCTGTGACACATGTACATACAGGTACATCTAAAAAAAATAAAATATTGTGAAAAAGTTCAATATTTCTTGAAATTCCACTCAGATAGTGAAATTTATTTATTATATAGGTTCATTACACATAAAGTAAAATACTATATCAAACCTTTGTTTCTTGGAATTTCAATTATTATGGCTTACAGATAATAAAACCCAAAATTCAGAAAATTTGAATATCATAAGATCAATAAAAAGAATATTTTAAACAGAAATGTCAGGCTTCTGAAAAGTATGAGTAAAATTTAAAAAAAAAAGTATAATTTCTATGAATCCAATACTTGGTTGGGATTTGTTTTGCATAAATTACTCCATCAATGCAACATGGCATGGAGGGGATCAGCCTGTGGCACTGCTGAGGTTTAATGGAAGCCCAGGTTGCTTTGATAGGTTGCGTCTGCATTGTTGGGTCTGGTCTCTCTCATCTTCCTCTTGTCAATACTCCATAGATTCTCTGTGGGGTTCAGGTCAGGTGAGTTTTCTGACCAATCAAGCACAGTAACACCCTGGCTGTTGAATTAGCTTTTGGTACCTTTGGCATTGTGGGCAGGTGCCAAGTCCTGCTGGAAAATGGAATCAGCATCTCCAAAAAGCTTGTCAACAGAAGGAAGCATGAAGTGCTGTAAGATTTCCTGGTAGATGCTGTGTTGACTGTGGACTTCAGAAAACACAGTGGACCAACACCAGCAGATGACATGATCATGACTGACTGTGGTAACTTCACATTGGACTTCAAGCAACGTGGATTCTGTGCCTCTTCACTCTTACTCCAGATTCTGGGATCTTAATTTCCAAATGATATGCAAAATTTACATTCATCTGAAAAGAGGACTTTGGACACTGAGCAACAGTCCAGTGCTTTTTCTCATTAGTCCAGGAGAGATGTTGTCTTTGGTTCAGAAGTGGCTTAATAAGAAGAATGTGACATCTTTAGCCCAAGTCTAGGATTCGTCTATTCATAATGGCTCGTGATGCACTGACTTCAGCCTCAGTCCACTCCTTGTGAAGCTCCCAAATTCTTTTATGGATTTTTTTTGCCAATCTTCTTAAAGCTGATTATCCCTGTTGCTGGGACAACCAGCCTCTTTAGCAATGACCTTTGTTGCTTACCCTCCTTGTGGAGGGTGCCAATGGCTGTCTTCTGGACATCTGTCAAGTCAGCAGTCCTTCCCATGTTTGTGTAGCCTCCTGACCCAGACTGAGACCATTTAATGATTAGGGTGTGACACCAGGACTTTCCAAGATTTAATGTTTTCCACAATATTCTAATTTACTGAAACAGTGAATTTTGAGTTTTATTATCTGAAAGCCATAATTATCAAAATTTCAAGAAATAAAGGCTTTCTTTTTTCATTTCTGTGTGTAATGAATCTATATAATATATGAATTTCACTTTCTGAAAGGAATGTCAGGAAATATTGAACTTTTTCACCATATTCAAATTTTTTAGACTAGGAGCAGGAGCAATGGGCAGCACCTATCTGCACTGGTGGCCAACTAAAAGGTTTGTTGCCTTTCCCAAGGGCACTTCAGCTGGGTTTGTGTGAAGGAACATGAGATGCCTACTCTTGCACCACTCCCAAATTTTTGATGCTGGTCCAAGTTATCAAACCAGTGACTGTCACAAAGAAAATGAGCTCACTAGCAGAAACTGATAGACACATGGGTTGTAATTAGCTAGAGTCATGTGCATGGGAAATGGCCATTAGCTACTGCCCAAAATTCTTGTACTTCATCAAATGCTAGCATAAAGGGACATGCAGATTAGGGAGTTTTTCCTTGCCACTGTCACCCTTGACTTGCTCAAGCGCTGCATAAATAAAATTGACTTGACTTGATATGCCCACAGTCAATCAATAATGATGAATGTTTGTGTCTGTGAAATCGTAACAGGATCTAACTGTATGTTCAATCTTCTTTTACCAAAACCAAGCAACACTCATTCAAAAGCAACAGCTCAAATGATACATCAGTACAGTATAACCAGAATAACAAGTGTGTGACCAGTGTGTGTTTTCAGCAGTACTCACCTCCAGGATCTTACAACGCTCCGAATCACAGTCGCTGTCCTCACATGGATGAAACATGCCCAGCGTCACACAGTTCAGCAGGATAACTAGCATACTGGCCCGCTCAAACCACGTATGGAAGATCAGTCAAGGAACAACACAGTGAAACAACACAAAAAGACACTTCTTAACACACATCACTATAAAGAGCCTGTCTAATGGAAGACAGCATTTCCCTATGTTTTTATATAAAATTTCATAACATACAAACACTGTTGAAGTTTCAAAACATCCTCTTTGTTTCCAAGTCCATATAGCACACATATGGAAACAAACAGCCTGTTTTTATTTCACTACACATACAGTATCTTCTTATTCAGCCCACAACTCATAAGCAGTTTAGCTTATTAGCAGTTTGGTCTCACCCATTCACAATAAAATTATGTTTTAGCCTGAACTGCTATTTAAAAAGGCACATATACAGGAGACCAAGCATAGAGGAAGTCATTTACCTTTATCAGTCTTTAAAGCACATTAACACATGTTTTTAGATTTTACATTCATCAAATCCAACTACTCCACTGGTCACATGATGCCACCTGCACTGAAAGGATGAGGGCTGGCATGTGCTTCCTCCACATTAGGTAAAGCCACTGCCTCTTTACTAACTGCAGTGTGACTAGAGAAGAACAATGAGTGTCATTTCTGTTACACCAGCTAACATGCTGGCTATGCAGAGATCCTATGTAGAGAGCAAAGCCAGTTGTGCTCAATGGACTCCAGGTCACAGAGCTTCAACATCACACAATAACCTCCCTATGGTAGGACCAGTGCTTAGATGGCTTGGAAGGCCGAAGACAGCCTGTTGAGATTTTTTTTTCATTTGTTTCATATCAAGAAATGGTAAACAAGGCGATTCCAATAATAATGCATTATGTCATTTTCTACTTATGAAATGCAGGAGTGACTGAACATTTTTAAAGTGAACTAATGACAGAATTTCTCCACGTGTTTTAGGAACATCAGTAAATCTCACCATGTTTTTTTGCTGGCAATGGCTGTGAATCAAAGAAAAGAAATGATGGTAATGAATCCAAATAACAGTAGGAAATGTAGGATAAATACATTTTTTTTACATATCATTAATCATAAAATCATAAAACATCATAGTCTATAGTATCAGTTGTAATTATACACCTTTGAAAAATGAAAGCTTAATTTAAAATCATATTACCACAAAATATACACAGCAACAGGAAATGTCATTACAAATGGCCCTGTCCAGTCGGCAGCAGGGTCACTGCAGTTAAATTGGTTAAAAAGGAAATAATGGTTTTGTCATTAAGTTAGTGACTATTTCTCTTAATTTAATTGCATGCCTATAAACGATCCTCTGCATGTGTTGGGTAATTGATCACCAAGTAGGCAAGTGTCGCCAGTCCACAGCAGGCCAATGCCCAGCCAGGGGTTGCTCTCACACATTTACATCTAAATTAAATACAGCAATGCTAATCCCCAGGTTGGGTGCTGTTGGAACACTGTGGCACCAGACAAAGAGCAGCTCGTTTTTCTCAATTACTGACAAAGACAACACCAAAGGGACACAATTAAAACAGCAAAGACGACAGATGAGAGGATATGACATCAAACAGGAAACTTCTAAAGGGGAGCTTGCTGAATTGAAGCAATGGACTGGATGTCTCAGTGGTCCACAACAAAGCCATGGGCTATATTGTCTTATTGGTATCATAACAGAATAAGGAAAGGATGTAACAGAACTGCTGTTTACAGAGCAAAGCCCGGCGAGGATTTCCAAGCCACTTATATGACTCATAATTTCCTGAGAATCGCTTTTATCACTGTTCGAGTAGCCTTTTTTAGCAAGATAAGGCCTCTAGCCTTCCTAAATGTAAACGGATGGAGAATGAACCACCTAGCAGTTAGCAAGTATTATTCCCATTGCAAAAAGCTAAAATGCCTTGTTTTTGTGATTACAGAATGTTACAGTTGCCGAAAAAGAAAAGCCCTGGTTGCACTGAGCAGCTGAAACTGTAATGTATTCTTCATGAATAATGTAAAAAAGACAGAGGGTGTCTTGCTCCAGCAGTCAGAGGAGGAACTAATTACAAGCTGCTAAGTGCTGATGGGCCTCATTGATCTCCACATTGCATTAGAGCCTCAACTCGATGAGTTTTGTTGGAGACCGATAGAGCTACTGGGTGAGCACAATTCAGCAGGTGATGAAGCACCTTGAAAAAATGGCCTAAACGAAAGATCAACATTAGGATAGCAGAACTTCCTCTGCAAAGCCATCTTCTCCAAATTTGACAGTGGGAATATGGAGGAAATCTAACCCTTAGAGATTAATTTTATTGTAATTTTATTACCAGTTTAAAGTAGATGCCCAAAACTGTTAAAAATTTTTAATTTTTAAGAGTTAATTATTATTCACAGCTATCAAAAGCAGACAATCCCCAGTGTTATTCCTCAGTGATGCCACAGCCATTGCTGTTTGGGAGACCAAGAGAGCGCAGGTAGAATGACCTTTACTCTTCAGCAGGATGCTAGCCATGGTTCTCCCTCATGAGCATTAAGGTGTCCAATGGCATTGCATTGATGGCAGCTCGAAAAGATGGTTAAACTCACAGTGTTGGTAATACAGTAGAAATCCTAGCTAGTGGCTACAGCTGGACTAAACTGGTGTAATGTTTTGTCCTGCCTAGTCCTTATGCTTCTCCCATGTTTAAGTTTCCCAAAGTTTGTGGCTACTTATAAGGGAAAAAAACATTTGACAAAAAAAGCTGTGCATCCAATTACATAATTCTGCAGTCTGCATAACTTTGTATAATCTTTTGTATGGATTTAAATGTGAACATACAGCAAGATTTAAATCCAGCACACTCACAGTAAAGCCAGAGAGAACAGAACATCTTAAGAGCTGTGTATCCTTTGAAAAGCAATGATGTCCTCTGGTATGTGTTCAGGCAGCAAAGGTACATACTACATGGATGTGTTCTCTCAGAAGGTTGATTGTATACCACATATCCACCCCCCGCCCCTCAACTCCGCCAACCTCACACCCCCACCCTCAATAAATCTCCAAGTACAGACACGGTCCCTCATGTGTACGCCCCCTATAGCTCCTCCATCACTAAGAGTGTAGGTGGAAACTCACTCATAGACGACAGCTGCATCAAAACCTCATCAACACCCCACGCTCTACAGCCAAATCCCTTAATGGGGGTCTCTTCATGCTCCAAAGCCTCTTTTTCTCACTCCTCTAACAAGGCAAGGGGAAAAAACGGCCACAAGATTGGCATGTCTATGCTGCTATCTCCAGCTAGGTGCCCATTTACAGGTGAGTTCTGTGGGCTAACACCGGAAAACCAGCTGGGAGGTGTAATTGAAAAAAGTGACAGGAGTCAGGAAGGTCAACTTCTGCAGAGGAATGTACTTCTATCGGAATAACAGTAAGAATGGTTATGCCTGTTGAAACCCCATATAAGAATTAGGATCAATGCACATAAATGGAGCAAAATGATGAAAAAAATTCTTGTTAAAAGCAAAATTTGGAGTTAAGTTTGGTTCCTGTCCTTTCAAAAACCTCAATAATATTACATTCCATTAACTGCACCTGATTAATTGAAGTATTAGCCACATTAAGTCTTGGGTGGTAGCCGTAAATACTGTGCTGGAAAATAGTGAACAGTCTGACATATATCACTTTACATTTAAATAATTTTTTCTTTCTTTTCATGAAAAAAAAAGTTTATAGTACAAATACATATGTTCATCTGTCACCATCTTCAGGATGCACATACTCAGAAATTCTATAGAACTGTTGGGATATTTGACCTAGTTCTCAAGCATCTTATTATGTCTGGTAAAATTTACACTTGTTAGACAAAGGCAAGCACAATTTAAAACATGTCATTCTAATCTGAGCAGGATCTTATTGAGAGAATATCATATAATGACAAGCAGAAATGATAAAAGCAAGTGCTGACCTAGTTCTATCTACAGCTATTTTGTTCATGCATTTTACTATTTCCCATGGAAAATATGCAATATGTGGACTAAAGCAAGTGTAATATGAAACATCTTCCAGTCGGAACAAAACCTATTGGATGAATAAGGTCACTCTAACCAGAGCAAGTGGAAAAAGTGGGCTGGTTAGATTTTTGTGACCACATATTCAAATGTAAATTGGAATAATACACTGACCTTTTACTTCTCAAAACAAGTAAATCACAAAATCAGAACAGTACTGTGAATTCACTGCTCTGAAAAAAGAAAGCAAGAAAATGAAATAAAGTACTCAGGTTTCAACACCCTTAGCCTTGTACTGAAATCTGACCTTTGTATTTTCTTTTCACATTCTCTGTCTTTCTAAAATTTTATCACTATACAGTGTGTACATGCTGCACTGTCCTCACTCTCAGTGGCTCTGGTGGCTCAGTGCCATTACTGGCTGATGGCTTCTTCTTTGGGTTGCTCCTTAATTGAAGGTTCTTGGCACTAGCTGTGTTTTTGCCTCAGGCCTCACACTTCCTGACCTCATCGGGAGCCAGACCTTGGCCATGTTAAATCCCCTCAGTAGCCCTGTGCTGTAAACAGGGCACAATCTAGGTTTGTTTCATGAAAACCTGACAAATATGTGACTATTCTCAGGAACAAATCTCACAATAACAAGCAGTTCATTAGTAATAAGTAGTCAGTTCACCACATTGATTCGTTTCAACTGTCCATTTTAACGCAACAAATGCTTTAAAGATTCAATCATTCATAAGCCTAGTCAACTTTTATGAACAGGTGGTTCTAATTCTTATACAGCTCATACCACACGTGTAAACACTGGGCTTTTGCAAAAACATTTGTTTTAATTTGTGATTTAATTTTATTTCTTGAAAATAACTGATTCAAACGAACAATTTGTTTGACCAGAAGTGGGACAACCCAACAAAGCACCATCCAAACCATCAGTAAAACAGCAAGATTTGCATTATCATGTCATGAAAGTCTCAGAGCGAGTAAAAAATTAAGGCATTTAATGAGAACCAAAGAAGAAGAGACATGCTCACCTATTGCAATACTATTTTCTGTACAGAAGGACTCAACTCAAAGTCATCAGTACTCTACATCATAAACCTTTTTTTCTGTGCTGATCAATAAGATCTAAATCAGTGTTAAGTGAAAGTTGTGATGGAGAACGTTTTAGTGATTAGTGCAGCCCTCCATGGATTAAGATAAACAAAAAGTAGTTTCTTGTTACAAACCACTTTTCAGAAAAGCTGGGATTTCTTTTTGCTGACCACCTTTGATGCATTTTTACATATAAATATAATTTGAATCAGATGCCTGCAACACACTCTAAAAAGTTGGGAAAGGAGCTACATTAGACATAAGAGCTACATAAAACATTTTATTCAAGTAACATTGTTTTGAAACATTCAGTGGGGTCCTATGGATTAGGACCTTACCCTTGGGATCTGAAGGTCACAACGTGGCCTTGCTCTTGCCATTCGCTGTATGCATGTGTGGGTCATGTCTTTGTGCCAAACTTCACAAGAGAACTGACAATCAGTTCAAATAAACATTTCTCAGTGCAAGATTGGGAAGAATTTTTAATATATAACATTGTGAACTTTCTGTATCCTATTTCAACTTTTTAAATGTGTTGCATGAATCAAAATGTGTTAAGTAAATTGGTTGATCAGTAAAACACCTGAAATTTAGTCTTTGTATATTATCTGTTAAATAATGGTTCAACAATCTTTTTGTTTTTATTGTTTTTTAGCAAATTTCCCCAACTTTTCTGAAAATCATTTTGTAGTATATCTTATTTGTTAGTTTACCAAAGTTTGCTTGTTCATTGTTGGGGTTAGACTTTTTTGCCTGTCTTTCAGGTAAATTTTCTATTGTTTCATCATGTTATTTATCTTATAAACAAGCAAGTGGTTTGGCTAATCTTAGCTAGCCAGTAAGCTATCTCTAGCTGTTGCACAGCAGTTTGGAAATGAAAACAGCAATGTAGACACTTAAAACACATGAGTGTGAATCACAGAATTCAGAAAACCTCAGTGTAATCCTTCCTTTAAAGCAGCAAATCATTAATGGGCAACTTTCCAGACCAAGATTAAGTCTAAGTCTAGATGAAATGGAAGGTCCAATGGTGACTTGCTGCTAGCTCTGCAATTAAGACTCTGCTTAATCCATGTCCTGAAAAATGCCCTAAGAGCGCTTCTTCATAGACTAAGACACTGAGCCAATATGTAAATGGCAGCTTAGCTTAATAATGCAACACAAATAACTCAACTGTAAATATCTGAATAATTTGAATACATCTACCAAGATTTAGCTCCCTATTTCTTCCATTTTCACGCTGGCAAAGATGGATCAAACAGAAGATGGGGCTGGCTTTAGTCAATATTTCATGAGATATCTGGCTCACTCTCTTCTCTCCCTGACACATTCTCACTTTTCCCTTCTTAAAAGAGCAAATGTCTGTCAATCTTACACAGAGAAAAATGGTAAAACGGCAGAAAAACGTGGGTCTGCAGAAGTTTGGAAAGAGATGGGAGGTCTGTGTGGAATCTGCACGTTTTCATACCATGAGGACTAAGTTCTTCTTCCTTGGCACTTTGTAAAGTTTCAGAGCTGAATATAGCTTCAAGCAATGAAAAAACAGAAACAAGAAAGAAAAAAAACTATGAGTGGTTTTAACCCTGCACCTTTAACTATTTCTAAAAATACTGTAAATAAGTCAAGTCAAGTCAAGTGGGCTTTTATTGTCATTTCAACTGAATACAGTTCAGTACACAGTGAAACAAAACAACGTTCCTCCAGGATCAAAGTGCTACATACGAGTTTTGTGGACGTTGCAGTTATCTTTGACAGTGATGAGAGATGTAAAACGCCAGTACTAGCAGCGAGTGGAGTCTCACTTCGGGGGTGACGCACGGAGCTTGTGGCATGGGCTGTGTACAATCCTGGACTATAAAGTCAAAGACACAGCGGTAGTGAGCACCAACTCTGCCTTCACGGACGAGCTCAATGCTTTCTACACCTGTTTTGAAGTCCATCAGGCAGCGAGTGCAAAAAACAGCCTGACGACCAAGGATGGTGACTTGATCTGCCTGGTGGAGCATAATGTGCACACGGTGCTGAGACGGGTCAACATCAGGTAGGCTACTGGACCAGACGGCATCCCCGAATAGGTGTGTTGATGCTATCTTTAACAAGTCCCTGGCACAGTATGTGGTCCCTATGTGCTTTAAGCATGCTTTTAAGCATGTGCTTTTCACCATCATATCAAAGGTGATGAGAGTTGGTGACTGCACTTCCAGCAGCATTACCACCAACACAGGAGCTCCACAAAACAACGCATCATCTCAAAACAACAGTGAGGTGCCATACATGGCAGAGGTAGAGAACCTGGCATTATTTGAGGTATCTTCAAAGATCCTAAAGACTTTCTACACAGGCACTGAGACACTGTGAGGCACTGTGAGACTGTCCTGACCCAGAACATCATGTGCTTATATGGGAATTGCTGTGTTCAGGACCGTAAAGCCCTGCAGAGGGTGATTCATGCAGCAGAGAGCTGCTGCAGGTCATCTACACCAATCGATGTAGCATCCAGACCATCAGGATTTTCATGGACTCCTTAAACCCCACTAAGAGTCTGTTTCAGCTGCTGAAATCGGACAAGAGGTTAAGGAGTATAATAGTCAGGACTGAGAGACTCAAGGGAGTTTCTATCCTCAGGCCATAAGACTCTTGAATTGGGACATTCCACCAAACACACCTCACACACTGATCACCTGAACATCTGAGTACACTGCTGTCTGTGCACTTCATTACTCTACAAACATCTCCCGATGTTTGCACATTTGCATCTTTTCTGTACCTATTTAATTGCTTTTATTCTCACCTGCTTGCCCCACTAGTTATTTCTCTTTTTCTACTTCATTTGGTCTTACTGATAACTTAATTTAGTTTTAGTTTTAAGTTTTATCTTAGTATTTTTTCTTTAATGCCTTAATCTAAAGTGGATCAGGACAAATTTCACTGCTTGTTGTACTTGTATAACTACGCATGTGACAAGTAAACATCTTGAATCTTGAATTTTGACTCTTGAGAGTTCAATTGGCTCAGGTATCAGTTTGGGAGTTGAGTAGAAATGTATGATAAATGACTATTTACAGTTAAAGTGACGTCATTGTGAACAAATCCCATCAATCGAATTGCACCACAAAGAAATGTGACCTTTACATTTAACCCATCCAGGCTTTTTGATTTACACAAACCCTGCAGCCATGCAACATGACTTTCAATAGGAAAAATTAAATGTACAAATGATAAAGGAGATAAAGGTGTACATAATAAGTTCTATATAAAAATATAGAAACATTTATAGAAACAAAATATAATAAACTAGATTAGTATAAATTAGATTAGTACATACCCTTTATAGGAAATCTACATTTTTATATATTAATGTTTTAAGCTTAAATGTTTTCCAGTTTGATAGGTCATACTTAATTTTGATCTCTGTAAAGGATGTGTGAGTTCTTTTTCACAAATTCAACAGGATATGCAACAAGACATGTAAACGTGTCAGAAGGCTCAAATTTTAAAATTCACTTCACAAAACAGTGATAAGAAAGGTATCAAGAGAGGTATCCCAGCATTGTGATATGGAGCAGTGGTACTGTCCAATGGAGCTCCAATTAGTTTATGGAAT
The DNA here is from genome assembly GCA_037576955.1 of Lepidarchus adonis. NCBI lineage: Eukaryota > Metazoa > Chordata > Actinopteri > Characiformes > Lepidarchidae > Lepidarchus > Lepidarchus adonis. The sequence continues at coordinate 30,592,226 of JBBIGC010000104.1, read as the reverse complement.
GAGTTATTGACCTAAAACTAATCAACACCAACACCTGCCTTCACTTTTGATTGAATGCAATTAAATCTCAGCTTTCCGAGAAAAGTAAAAATTGTTATTCCAGCTAAAGAGAAAGAGGACACACTTCTATAAACACCCCTGATTTGTGAAGAAACTTTGCACAATGTTCAAAAATGCACAGTAGAACATGGTAAAGATAAAAACTACTTTTAAAAAACTTAAATAAGCTAAGCTGATGCTTAAGTGCCTACAGGTCAATCATCTGAACATATATGTCATGCCTTCATAACAATCCCAAGTGCGTCACTTTGCTATCAAGGTGACCAAAGCTGTTACAAAATGCTTTGTAGTGTCTCCTCACATGGTTAGAAATGAAAACTCTTCATCTCTGAGCTTTCTAAACCGTCGGTGTTGTAGAAAGAAGTTTAAAGGTGGAACTCTGTCAGGAGGGTTCCTTCACTGCTGCAGAGCTTATAGAGCTGCTCTGGTGTCTACACCAGGGACCACCTCTCAGCCAGTGCAAAGAGCTAATGCAATACACTTCAGTAGAGTAAAAACGCCAAACCTTCTAAAAGCTGTGACTCAACTCCCAAGTTGAGCCGTCAAAATTAGAAATTCAGTCTGCTGAAAAAAACACAGGCTCAGACATGTGCAGACAGAAAGGTAAAGTTCCACGATCCAACAACATGGACACAGGAACACGTTCACTCACATTCAAACTGACCAATAAAACTATTTATTACATAGTTGTGATTGAAAGCTTTTAGAGCATCGGTCATTGCACCAAACTATAGGGGAAGTGCAGTCACAGTGAGAACCAAAAGATCACACTTGAGAGTTGAGAAGGCAATAAGTGGAAAGTGACAACCCTTTTTACAGTTAAACACTAACCCTGGGTCAGAAGGGGGCTCTGTACTTTGTGAGTCCAAGGCATTCTGTGCTCATATGCCAATGATTTTCTGTCACAGGGTATTAGCTTCTTTAGTCACTGATGGTATAGTATCTCACTGTTGCCTCGTTGTATTTTACCAGTGCCTTCACTTTTCTCCCATGCTTCTGAGTGTTTTCACACTGCTGAGTCTATTCAGTCCAGCAAAGTTCAATTATCCACAAGGGCATGGACCCCATACAAAAATTTCTAAGATCAACTTTAGCTGCCAAACTATTCTCAGAACAGCAGTGATGTCCGCAGTCTCTATATGGTTATGCTTTACAGTATCTCACAAAAGTGAGTACATCCCTCACATTTTTATAAATATTTTATTATTTATCATTAAATATGCTAAATGGTGCGTGTCTGGGCTTGTTTCTGGTTCTTGCCAAGACCATACAGTGGTTTAACAATACAGGTTCCACACAGGACAGGCCTCGACATGGTCGACCAAAAAAGTTGAGCGTACATACTCACTCAAGTATATCACACTTTATCATCATAGGTTGTCTTTTGAAAATAGAAATATGAGTGCTGCCAGCATTGCTGCAGAGGTTAAAGGGGTGAGGGCTCAGCCTGTCAGTGCTCAGACCATACACCACACACTGCGTCAAATTGGTCTGCATGGCTGTCGGCCCAGAAGGAAGCCTCTACTAAAGATGATGCACAAGAAATCCTGCAAACAGTTTGCTGAAGACAAGCAGACTAAGGACATGGATTGCTAGCTAACATTCACAGCTTCATGATGTCATGGAGGATTTCAGTGGCAACCTTTGGAGCTCTTGTGAACTCCATGCCCAATAGAGTTAAGCCACTGCTGGAAAATAATAGTGGCCACACAAAATATTAACACTTTGGGCACAATTTGGACATTTTCACATAGGGGTGTACTCACATTTGTTGCCAGCGATGTAGATATTTATGGCTGTGTGTTGAGTTAATTTGAGAGGACATTAAATTTACACTGTTACGCAAGCTGTACACTGACTACTTTACATTGTATCAAGGTGTCATATACTCAGTGTTGTCCAATGAAAAGATCGAATTGTGAGAGATGACTTTACTTTATTGTATATTATGTATTATATATTCAATACTTCTTCAATATATACAGGTCCTTCTCAAAAAATTAGCATATTGTGATAAAGTTCATTATTTTCTGCAATGTACTGATAAA
>JBBIGC010000104.1:30555609-30566432 GCA_037576955.1 Lepidarchus adonis | reverse complement strand
CGCACCTGCAACCACTCTGACATGCGCAGATTGGCCACACAGAGCGTCACAGAGAGCACGAGACTCACAGAGAGCACGAGACCAACGAGAAATTTGTATTGGCACTGAGAATGCATGTTAAAATAAAAGATCAGATCAAAAAGTGACTTGTTTGCAATTATTTCTTCTTCTTCTTCTTCTTCTTCTTCTTCTTCTTCTTCTTCTTCTAGTTTTGTTATACTATCAAAATAATCCCCCTTTATTACTTGATTAAAATCTCTATGAATCAGCAGTGATTACTTGACAATTTGCATGATAATACATACGTTACAATTTGGTTGGCTGTACATTGGGTATTCTCATTGTTTTGCTTCCTTTTTTGTCTTAACATGATTACCATCAATAACTGTTGGATTAGTTCATTACTAGTATGACTGATAGCAACAATAATATTTATCATCACACTGGCACAAACAGTAAATTTTTCCCAAGAGCATAGGCTCAAAGTGAACATTTTCTCCATCTGTACTTAACAACACAACAAACACAATACAATGAATCATAGTTAATGTTACCTCAGCATCACCTCACAAATATAAGATAGCAACTATGCTCAAGAAGATGCAGGAAAAATAAATAAATAAATAAATAAAACACACATTGAGAGCAGAATAGGAATGACACAAAAAATATGTCTCTCCCTGGCAACAGAGTACAGAGCTTCAGGGGGAATCCTGGGACTGCAGACTAATGAAAGTGTGAACAGGCAAGAGAGGTAAGTGAAATGTATGGGGAAGACTGATGACCTCTGTCTTAATAAAGGCACCTGGAAAACACACATGCAGTATGTAGACAATAACACACGTACTGGGCTTGATATAAGGTTAAAGAGAGAAAATCCAGATAAAAACCAAGACTCCGCTAAATTATAGAGGGCTGAAGAAATCATGAAATTCAAATGTTATTGCCTGAAGCTCTTCTTGATTTGAGCTGGATTTCATCATGCAAGATATATATCGTAGCCTGTTCAATTCTTCAGCAGTAGAAAGTTTAAGCTTCTGTCCTTAAACTCTGATAGAGCAGTACTTATCACACTTTTAATCTCAAAACTTTATTCCTAATAAATATCCCGTAAAACCCACAAGCTACTGCAAGAGTGCTAGCCGAATGTACAATGCTCTACCGTGTATTTTTATCATTGTATATTCAATATAAAAGTTATTCCATGTATGAAGGCACAGAATGAATTGGATGACAATGTCTAATTTAAAAGCTTTATAAAACAGCAGAGAACAATTGTGGCTTTTCATCTATTGTAATTTCCACACTGTCTAAGAGCAAACAACTAATTCAAAATGAGGCATGGTAACACACAAAATCCATTTGCTTTCCACACAGTAGAAAATGTCAAGAATGCGCCTCTGCTGAACAAAAAAACTGTAATTAGCCTGCACTTGATTCTCTTCTGAGTGTTCCTCATTAACGACTTATCATCACATCCTTGGCTTTGAGAGAAGCTGAATGTTTGATTAAAGCTGGAAACGCTGAAGAAATTGCCTTGATTAATATTTCAACCAGCACAGGAAAAGTGCGGTTTTAAAGGAGCGCTCTTCTCTGTGGAGGATCCTCCACACTTAACGAAAATGCAAGGCCTTTCGTTAATTAGCGCCACACATGCTGACTTCATCTGGTTTGCGTTACTCTAGAATCATCAGGGAAGTGCAGAGATTCCTTGCCCTCATTGGCTGAGAGAAGCCAGGGCCTCTGCTTCTGATTGGTCTCTCAGTAATGGACCCCCTCTAGAGCTGCAAGGGTCTTTTCTGGAACGCTGAAACAACAGCCAAAATCCTAAAAGTTCAGCTAATTGGATTGGGGGGCAGGGGGGATTGGGTAGCACGTGTGTACGTGTGTGTGTGTGTGTGGGTGGGGGGGGGGTTCCTGGTGCGTTCACAAATAAAGTTCACTTGCCTTTTAGTTGGCAAGTGAAGTCTGTACAATTAGCACAGCTATTAATACCCTCATGTAGAAAAAATGGCCTTCAGCTTTCTGCAGAAGATGCAATAAGCTAAGTTGCTTCATAGGTCACCCTGAGGCAGCCTAGCTAACACACACACATCCAACAGCTGGAGGCCACATGTAGAAACCAAAAAGCTGAACTGAGGTCAGGTGCTACAGATACTAAACCTGGGGCCCCTCTAGAGTGGGAGAGCCCTTATGGGTTTACTTCAGCTCAGCATGAACTGAGGGACGTGGAGATGAGGAGAAGTGATTTCCCAAGGAGTAGAACATGCTGAAAGGCCTCCAGAAAGAAAGAAATAAAGGTTTTCCTTTGCCTCTAGGAGCAGATGAAATGAGATCTGTTTTCAAAGGATATAATTACTGGCCAGTGAACAATATTTCTGATGGTTCACAGCAGAACAATAATTCTTCTATGACTGCCCTTAGATGGATATCAGATTTATTGCATGCTCATAGAAAACCTTGTGTTATGCAATGCTATAGTGTAAAAATTGCTTCTCATCAGCCACTAAAACACGGGTCCAAGCCAGCCCAGAAAACAGCCCAGAAAACAGCCCAGAAAACAGCCCAGAAAACTCCAGTACTTCCACTACTTTCAGATGAATTGACAGCTCAGCATTTGAGGGATGTCTGGTTGAAACTGCTGCAGTTAAATGGTGCTGAGAGTGAAAAGCCTGCCTGGCTATCATGTTATTCTAAGATTTATACCTCTCAATTCTAAGCCCTTCTGAAGCAAATTACGCCAAATCTCAGATCTCACGCAATCTTTATATTGAGTTATAATAGCAAGCATTTCTAATGATAATGTTCTGGCCTAATGAATCATTAAAAGGCAATTGGTTCAATGAGGACCTCACTCTAGACAATAAACCCTAACTTCCATTTTTTTGGTAAAAAGCACAGGAAAAGGTAGAATGCATTACTATTTCATGAACTTACCACTCAGCTTCTCAGGAGAAGTAATCAGTGTAATCTAGTGTACTTCTACTATTTGGCAATACATAACCACCTCTAAATGATTCAGAATTCAATTACAAAGATGAGTGCATTTCAGTGGAGGCTAAGTAAATCTCTCATTTAGATACAAGCATTGACAGTAGAATATGATTTGGAGGCATAGCAGGGGATGAAAATGCCACTTTAGAAGATCCAGATATGCAAAAATGGGTACCTGAGAGTGTGCATCAGTTCATACAAAAGAGGTTCTGTGTGTGTGTGTGTGTGGGGTGGGGGGTGTATTTTGGAGGCAGCTCTTTGAAGTAGAGGCTGGGGCAGAGCAGGAGACTGCCTGGTAGGCTCTAATGAGGCTGAGGGGAAGGCAGGCTGATGGGAACTGGGTTGACAGCGGGGCTTTGGTGGCGTTTGACTTTCCATAAAGTTCAGTATGCCCGAGGCCCCTATAATGAGACTACAACGTGCTTAAGAAAAAAATACAAACACATCACACTCGATATGTCTCTACAGAAACAAAGAAGCACAAACTCCCTTTCTGTGCTTAATGAGCTGAGGTGAGGATAGACTGAAAGTGGTCATATTAATAAGCGTAAAGATTCCCTATTACTCAAACATTGCAAATTTCATAACTTCTACACATTTTGTGTGCAATCATTTATAAAAACATGAAAAACTAAAGCATAATACTCCAAAGCGATGGTGAACAATAAAGCATCGACATATGAAGGAAGCACAAATTCTTGTTTTAGGGCTCAATTACAAAAAAAAGTTACGTTGGGTTAGCCTACTATCTAGAGCGTGCCTTGCCTTGGCCTGTAGTAGGCTGTGATTGGCGGCAGCTTCCCCATAAAATTTAGATAATGAATGAATTAAAAATACAAACTTGTCTTGTCAATATTCAAATGAAATAAGAAAATTAAAATATACATGGTGATACATGGTTTCATTAATAAAATAATATCTGAAATTATCTGAGTGGTCTCTCCTATAGCACTTATTTCAACATTACTTTAATCTCCAAAATAATTCAAGAAAGAATTATCTTGAATCCATTCTGGAGCAATAGATGGTTAATCATTGATAAATGCACTTTTATTATTGGACCTTTTCTAAAACTAGACTCAGTTTATTTACTGGTTACTTTATTGGTTACTTTAATTGTAACAAATCATTTATTTAACTATTGATAATATATTCAGATACTAATATAATGGAAGGTTACAGCCCTAGGTCTTATGTACTACATATGCACGACTGGAATGTGGCTTTCTTTCCACTGAAAAACATTATTAGCAGTTGCAGTTTGCAAAGCTACAAATAGTTGACAGCTGTTCTTTGTTTGCCTTGTCTTGTTTTTGAAACATTGCTGTGCTGATTCTACTGCATTAAGCCACAAGAGCTTTAGTGAGGTCAGGTACTGAGGTTAGATAATTAGTTCTAGATTATAAATGCCACTCATCTCATCCTCAAAGTATTGGATAGAGCTCCATTAGTCAAGGGAGCATAGTTCCACTGATGCACAGATCAATACCGAGGGGCTTTATACCCTTCTAGCTGATGCTTAACATTGGCTCATGGTGACCTTAGGCTCATATGTGTCTGCTCCAGGGCATCTTGCTCTATTGACAACACATGTCTATGGAGACATGAATGCCTGCGTCAGCAATAGGTGCACCTTTATGACCTACTGTCATTTTTATTATTTTCCTTTTTTTTAATAAAAGTGTAAGGTTGTATAAAATGTACCGGTGTACGTTTGGGAAATTTACAGTGTGTATAACACTATTTCAATCTCAAAAAATGTCAGTCACTCCCTAGATTACACAGTCCATAACTGATCTGGTTTTGTGAAGTTGTTACGGGAAGTGTTTAACAAAGAGACTGTTTGAAAAGAAAGAAAGAAAGCTTGAAAATATGTCCCTTAAAAATTAAACAACTGTCTTTGATGTCTGAAACCATATAATCATCACACATAGGGCGCAGGGAAAAGTATGTTACAAGGAAAGCGCGGGATATTGGCTCTTTAAAGTAGAGGAAAGCAGAGGTATCTGGATATTTTTGGATACAGAGAGTACCAGTACAGCATGTGAACAGCTATTGGTGTTGAACTGTACCTAAATAATAATAGCTCATTCATATGAAAACACACAGTGCACTTGTAAGTGACCTATAATAAGTGATACTTGACAGACTGGGAGAATGAGAATATATCCAATAAGTGCATGATGAGCTCTGGACACACAGACGCCAACATGCTAATTACCTTTGGAGGTCAAAACTTATTGGATAGCCCAGAGGATAGTTGACTGAAACCATCTCAACCTTCTCGATCATCTTTCTCTGCACAGCACAATAATACAATAATCCCACAGCTGTATATTTATATATGTATATACACTTTTTTAAAAACAAATTTGAATAGAATTACTGTACAGTCATCAGCATCTGTTTGTATTGAGTTATTGTGGTCAACAACAAATTCGACATGTTTTTACCCCTGTGTGCCATAGTTTATGGCACAATTTTATGCTGGTGGTGAGGTGATGGATGCTGCTTCTTCAAATTCATGAGCACAGACCAGCTAGTAGCTGAGAGGTTAACGTCTGTGCCTTTCTTTCAAACAGGGAAAGGGCACGCAAACATATAATGTAACAAATAAACCCGCAGCTACCTATATCTTCACCAACATAACATGCAGGCAAAAAACACCCAAAACCTTGCCTTTCCTGAAACTGATACCATGAACATCGAGGAGGGCACCTAAAGCATAACGTGCTATGTAAAATGAGAGCTAGACAAGTGAAAGCATCTTAAATATAGTCAATACATCTGCAAAGTTTTACATATCCTCAAGCCATTATAAAGCTATTCCTAGCATTCTGAACATTCCAAAAGGGGGAGCTATTGGCACCCAAATCACGTATTTGAGCACCAAACAGCTCAGCTGAAAAACATAATTTAAGATGCATACTTTTTTCTGAAATGTTGGTGTGGGGTTTTAACAGGGTTACAGTGCACCTGTAGCAGTAGTATGGAGTGACCTCTCAGCAACAGTGAATCCTGATTTTGGCATAAATGAGAATCCCAGCCTCCATTTCTGGATTTGTAAAGAGGAGGGATGGCTGACAGAGGGATGAAAGACACAGAGGTAATTAGTGTGCAAAGACAGAGTATTAAATGAGCATGTTTTTCGCCATGTCATGTGCGACTGAGCACAAAAATAACACCATCAGCAGCCGTACTGCTCACTAGGAGTATGCTGACAGCCCACCATTTCATGCTTGCTTTTTTGGTAGGCTTTTCCTCTGTTATCCTAATAATAGGGGAATAGTGAAATTACCAGACCCTCAATACTGAAGGTGTTTTAAGGAGATGGGATGCATATATAAACATATTTATAGACATGTAATGTTTTTCACAAAGCTGATTTCTTTACAGGATATGAACTCTTTGGCATACCACACACACACACACACACACACACACACACACACACACACACACACAGTTTTTATATGTCTGCATAGTAGTTTTTGTACAATGTGTGTACAATGTCTAAAACATTTGGCAAATTTATTAATGACAAAATACACAACACTTATTAGGGAGCAAATAAGCTATCACAGAATTAATACGTTCTCTAATAATTAAAATTTTGTACTGGTTTTCTCAACAAACAAGCAAAAAAACTTTAAAGTTTTTAAAAACCAGAAATAAGAAAAATGACAACCCTGACTTCGAAAACCAATGCCCTACTTATAGGTCCACTTATAACACAAATCTGTTTATGGTGCCAAAAATGAATTTTTCAGTGAATCTTAATGAATTTTATCCTAAACCTTTCTCAACTTTCTTTGTCCAGGCTGTTAAACAGGGTGTTTTTGTTTCTGCGCCTTTAAGACTGCTGTATGTAAATCACCTCTGCTCTGATTCATGACCATGAATTAAAAATAAAGATGCCAAAAAAGTCCTCTGCACAGAATTCTGAGGGATGAGATGAGTGAATCTGGAGAACTCTTTAAATGAGTAAAGAATTTCATAATGGAAAAATTCTCGGAAGAACCCTGAAATTGTTAAATCAGTCATTATATGGAGGTACTTTAAAGCGCTCCTCTCACTTGCAAATCCCTGGTTCTTGTGAGAAGAAGAAGTAGTTACTTTATTTAAAACAATTGTTGGGCACCATATGCAGAAAGCAATTTAGGCTGAAATACTCCTTATAATATGTGGCGCCATGTCAGACCAGACGGACTAACCTCTCACATTAATCAATGAACACTGGAAGCCAATGACATTGTCACTGATCCATCAGTTGTCCTTCTTTAGCCCATTTTTCCTGCTTTCAGCACATTAACTTCAAGAACTGACTGTTCACATGCAGTTGAAATATTTAGTTATGAATGTTGCTTATTTTCCCTGTTATGGCAGATCTTTGGTCTTACATACAGTATATCTATGTATTGTCATTAGACTGGTGTTTTTTATTGCTGTTATTAATATATTTGCTAAGCCACTAGAATAAACATATTGATGCTCTTGCTGTTTCCTCTAGCAGAATAGGACAGGCTGCTCATTTGAGACACACACAGGCTGTCTACCATAATAGCAGCACGAGACATGTGAAGTGTTGCCATCCACGCACTCTTCTAATAAGCACCCATTCTCACCCATCATCACTTTAGGCTGTTCTAACTCACTCCTCTCTCTGCCCTACTTTCCACCACGGCTCCAGAACACCCATACCCCCCTCCCACCACCCCTCTTTCTCCTCCTTCCTCTCTCCCACCAACTTTTAGACTTTCGTACAATATTTATGAGCAGAGGTCTAGGGACAAGAGGAATCTCTTTCAGTCTCCAATTCATCTTTCCTCTGAATGAAAAACAGCTATTTCCAGCAGCTATAGGGAGACGACAGGCAGCAGTCTGTGCATCAGGACTTGTTTCATGACCTTTAAGTCTTATTCTGGAGCTTCATTCAGAAATGTGGTCTCTTGAAGAGTGTGGGGGCGTCTGCGAAACAAAAGATCAACCTGAGGGAGCGGAAGAAAGATCAATGAATGAAAAAGTCAATAAAAAAAGATTCAATATGACGGAGTATATCTGACTGCTAGGCCATTCTTGTAATAGCTGCTAAAACGAATTGGCGCTGTAAAAGTGAGCTCGCGTTTCCACAGTGAGCCTACGTTTGTCTGTAAATGTCCAGCAAAACACGAAGAACAATAGGTAAACATTACTGTAATTTATTGGAGTAATATTTCAAGATACTGAGTCTGGCTCACTCGCTGGGCCTAATTTTCTTCATTTGAATCCAGCTTTAAAGCCGCCCAAGCAAAACCTGAAACTACACAAGAACATGAATTTTAAAACCATCAGCCTCAAAATGGCAACATGATGCCAAATGTTAAAATGTTCTGGGCATATAATTGCAGTTAAAAGCCAAACTGGCACACCTGATGAACCACACAGAGAGATGTTTTGGAGAAGTGATTTGAGTGGGGAAGGTTTTGCTCAGCCAAAGAATTATATTTCCATGACCACACAAACACAATAACAACACAAACACACTAATTTACTGTACTTACTGGCAGAACTGTTGTTTGTGTAGCAACCAAAGGGCAAATCGTGCTTTCGTGCTCTGACTGAATCATCTCAGCTCGACTAAAAAGTCTCAAAAATCAGCTGAACACTCTTTTCTCCCCTTTTCCTGTTTAAAAACCAAGATTGGCCTCACTCCTTAGAAGAAGAACAGCAATTAAAAAAGGGGAAAAACAAAAAAAGCATCTATTTCTTTTACCTCTCCTGAAATATTCGAGAACATTATTTCAGGCTGGGCGAGAGCACAGTGTTCAGGAGAGAACGATAACAAGTTCACTGAGATTGCAAATATGATGTGCATTGCAAATGAAATCAAAGGCAAGTTTGAGCGTGTTCATTCAGCGCATTAAGTCTAAAACGGCAAAATTTGGTTCTCATTATGCGATTCATCTTCAGGAGCGCCTCGGTCTCTCTGAATCCTTGTAGAGCGTTTATATCATCAGCCCAGCGAGCAAACACCTACAACAGCCACTTCTCGCTCCCCCTCTACCTCTAGCCAGAGACATTTATATCTCCTCCGTCCCTCCATCAGCACAGGCTTACAGATGCAAGCAGGTAGGGCAGCAAGGCCTCCAGTCTCTGGACATGCTCTTTGGGCAGAGGTAGAGAAACAATAACGGGGTTGGAGGGAACCGAAAGGCAAAATAAACAATTTTAAACTGTTAAACTGTTCTGTTCTGTGTCTGCCCCATCCATTTACTCTCTACAACCAATGTCTCTTGGTTTAAAGACCACTAGCATATCACACACACACACACACACACACACACACACACACACACACACACACACACACACACACACACTGGTAGGGATTTTTGCAGACATCTGTGCAACTTAGGGATTGGTAAGAAAGCTTGTATAGAGCCAAGCCACCATCTCCTTCAGCAGCAGAGTTACATGAAAGTGTAGGTGGCATTTTCACAGCAGCACTTCGTGTCATCCTAATATAGTGCTCTCCAGTTCTTCAGTATTCTTAGATAAGAAAAAAAAATGTCCACTTACAGTCACACAGATGAAGCAATTAGTCATTCTATGGTAGAGTACAGTTTATTTCTGGAGTAAAGGGTCTCAGAAAGATCCAGCATTCTTCATGCTCAGGTCTAAGAAGTTGGGACTTTACTTCTACTTTCCTACATTACTGAAGAGTAATTAAGTCATTACTTTATTTTTGATCAGATTATGTTTCATTGTGGACAATGAGCAGTAAATTTGTCCTCTGCATTCAACCCATCATTCATACCCATGAACAAGAGAGATGGGTTAGTTGTCGTTCCAAAGTGCACGTTCAACATGCATGTGGAAGGGGGAGAGTCCTACTCACTTACCCCTCCCACATTTCTCATGCCAATTTCGGAGGTTGAACCAGTGATTCTCAGGTCACAAGCTTCTTCTCCATCCATTAGGCCATCGCTGCCCTAGTGAATGTGATTACATAGGAAATTACACAATGAATTACATTAACACTGAACTAAAATCTGGTATCAGCATCTTCAAGCCTACATTCCTTGTTGCTTGGATGTAAAAAATGATAGAAACACATGGATTTACATTTAATCAAATTCAGAATAGGATCTGACATATTAGGATCAACCCAACATTGATTTAGCATCAATGATAGATATTGTCCATCTGGTGGTCTTTACTGTCACACAAACCTCACATTGCTGGTGGGTGTCACCTGCTAGCAACAAACAGCAGGCTGAACGAACAGATAAACTGACACCCCCCCCCCATTTTAACATGGAAGAGATATGGTAAGACCTTAACAACCTAATCAACTCCCTTGCAAAAACCAGCTGTGAAACAATCCTATCCAACTGGCATCCAAAAAAGAAAGAAAACTAAAGAAATGTCTGATGAGAAGCAGGTGCTGGACATAATTAATAAATCATAAGATAAGGAAGCTACACCTGTGGCTGAAGTTGCTACTGCTTCACAGTCAAAAGGCTTGTATCATGGAATTATTTCCTTACTTTTGTACAATGAAAGAGCAGATGTAACAATATAAATGGTTAAAGATTTAGGATATGGACCCTCAACCTCTAGATGAGGGTTCTTTGTTATGTCCCACTACTTTGGTCTGACATTTGACTCACTGAGATGGAGAATAGAATCAAAGTTTTTGCTGACGGCTACATACTGACAGCAATATGAAGCTCTACAATGTATTGAGCTTTACACTAAAATCTAATGTGGTTATATCGTGATATTATTGTTATCGTGGGCCACATATCACATATCATATCGTATCGTGAGATACCCTGCGATTCCCA
>JBBIGC010000104.1:30526246-30547023 GCA_037576955.1 Lepidarchus adonis | reverse complement strand
TAATGTTTATCAGTACATTGCAGAAAATAATGAACTTTATCACAATATGCTAATTTTTTGAGAAGGACCTGTATATTGTAACATATATATGTAAAAAACATTTTTAAAATGGTTATTTTACACAATATGTCAAAGTCATTGCAAAAAGTCACAGTTTTGCATTGTGTGAACATGCAGAAATACAGAAATGCTTCAGAATCACTTTGTGTTAGGCAGAGGTGCATAGCTCTCATTCTGGAGGGTCAGTGTCTAGAGCTGATTGGTTTACTGGATGTGTTTGAGTATAAGACCCACTCAACAGTGCTGGACCCTTAGCATGTTCCAGCATAGCTTTAAATTAAGAAGGTTTTTGTAGCTCTTTATTTTGATGATTCACTTTTCAGATTCACAGCTTGCCTTTGATTCATATTCAACTAAATATCCACATATTGGACAGTAGAGGCTTAGTGGTTAGGACCAGGCTCTTGTGAACAGAGGGTTGCAGGTTCGAGTCCTGGCCCAAGTACCCTTGAGTAAGATATCATCTCGCTGCACTGCTGCCTAGTCATTGTCGACTTGTGCAAGTATATAAAATGTAGAGGTTACATTTAGTTGGGGTGCACTTTGTGTGATGAGGTGTGATCACAATGACAAATAGTCACTTTCACTGAAATAAAACTGAACTTGAACATAAAATGTAGCTAATTCATGCCCCAACCCTAGAGAAAAACCTTTATGCTTTTTCAACAGATAGCTTTTTAAAAATTAAAATATGAAGACAATTAAATTATAGTGAAATAAATATTAGTAAATATTAGTTTCTAACAGCAATTACACATTTAAATTAATGGCCTATATACAAACATGAAGCTTATCAACACTGCCTATCAAATCATCCAAACCTCGTGTCACACGCCAATCCTGGGGTGCCAAAGAACTGCAGACTTCAGCATTCCTCCAAATTAAAACATCTGATTCAACTCATCTGCTAAATAGCAAGATATTTGTAAGTAGAATTGGGATGGAAAGGGCTAATCTCTTCAGAGCTGTGAGCTGGAAGGAATCATCCCCTTAGATGACCTCACATTGGGATCTGACCTCACATTATGTCACTTGAGGAAATTCAGCTTTGTCTCTTTGCTGGTCACTTAAACTTGCACATAAATTACATTTTCATTAGTCTACAAAGGTTCAGTGTTACTGAGAAACAGCAATGTACCCATAGGAAAGAAAATCCACAGGCTATAACTGAACAGTGTGATGTACCTCCTGACTTTGTCCTGATCACTGACACTCCTTCAGATGAGTCCAATCTTTGAATAAAGCTCCTCAAGAGCTGAGGAGCAAAGAGCTTCACTGTCTCCAGGGAGATAGTGAGAGAGTAGAGAGCAGGGGAGAGGCAGTGGGATATCCGGCCCCTTTTGATGTGCGACAGCATAAGATGTGAAAATTTGGGTGGTAAGTGCAAGGAGTTGATTAGCAGAGAGGTTGGCTGTCTGCCAGTAATTTCTTTATGATTATTTCAGCTCAGTTTTCATTCATCTTCACTCTGATGAGCCAGTGTCAGGCGCCATTAGAGAAGTGGCTCAGCAAGAGCGCAGATGCTTGAGACTTGATGATGGAAGACGCATTGCATGATCATGAGCCATGACGTCACATTTGAGCGATGAGCTGGATATGACACCATCTGGGCAAATGAACTACGACATAAGATCTTAATGACACCGAACACAGCCTGAATGCATCTGTAGACAGTCTGTAATGACGATGGTTTATGATCGCTGTGTGATAGAGCTGAGACATACTGTAGGTCATGATTACAACAATGATATCATCATGTTTCATTTTATTTGCTTTGATCGGAACATGTTGTGGAAATCTGAAGGTTCGTGGAAAGCTCCAGCTATGACATCATCTTGGCCAAGGAGATGCTTCACTAATGCGAATGGCCACAAGCCAATGATCATTAACATAGCTGTAACTTTAGCACAGGACGAGCAGGCAATGGGATGACATGAGAAATGGTGAAAGTGCTCTTCTTCTGTTGCTCAACACCAGGGTTTTTTAGAGACTGTCCTTTCAGAGCAGAGAAACACTATTCAAGGTCAGAAAACACCTCTTCAGAGAAACTGAGGTTATTGCCAGAGAGTGACTAAGCAATCATTCTTGTGACTGCAAATGTAATAAGCTACTAAAAGAACATGCTGTGAGGTTCCTGTAGAGAAATCTTTTGTGGCTTCAGAAATCCTTGTGTGCTATAAAAATCAGATAGACACTAAATTCAATCCTAAATAACATTTGAACAATTTATTAGAGCAAACAAGTATCAAACAATTATTCTCAAAATGATCTGTTTAGACTTAATAGAATTTCACAAATATGTGTGTTCATTTGCACATTTTTAAAAGTTCAGTTATATAATAATATAATAATATATTAATAAAATAAATACAATAAAATGAATAAATATACCACGTCATGCTGTAAGTTAAAATAAGACATATGAGTCTGACTGCGTTTTAGGGGTCTAGATTTCAGTCATTACAAAGGAGTTTAATACATAAATCTTTTTTTTAATGTGTCAATGTTAAGCAACATATTTTCAATCTCAGATTAACTGGTTTACCAAATGAGAAGCCAAGTTTACATTCCATCACAATTTAGTGTTAGTGTGTTAGTGTATCGATTTCCTGCCCCACCTCAAATGGTGCACCAGCCATAATGTTGCATTGCATATAACATTGCTTAATAAACAAAATAAAAAATTCCATTAAAGGCAGAAAGGAAAAGTTAGACTATCTATTATATATAAATCATGTTGTATGTAAAGTAGCAGCGGTAGACGAGTATCAATATCAATGTTTACTATAGCTGTGTACTAGCTGTGCTGCTATGTATGTTTATCTAAGTCTTTCAGCTCTGTGGCATTTGTAAAGAACAATCTGAATATTCAATGAGAAAACAAATATCAATGTAACAAAAAAAATATGGCAAGAACTGAATTATTTGAGCCACCCCTACAATTTATAGTAAAAAAAATGATTGTGTATTTACAGTCATTCAATATTAGATTTCCCATTACGAATATCCAATGCTAAGAGTCTTGGGTGATCATCAACAACCAGCTAACCTTCAGGAACCACATTTCAATTCACTCTCTACAACATCTGCAAGATAAGGCCATAACTGAGAGAATAAAGAGGAGCTTCTTCCCACAGGCCATCAGACTCCTCAACCAGGACACTGCATAACACACACACTGCTACAATACAGGAAACTTTCAAACACACTCCAAGCCCTACACCTCTAAATTATTTTACATTTGCACATCGGACAATACAAGCTGTTTGCACTTTAAATACAATACACTTTATGCAAATAATCTAATTCATTTATTCTTATTATTCAGTGCATATATGAATGTGTACATATGTATATAAACATATATTTCTCTTAAGGATTACTTGAGTTTCTGTTTCTGTTTCTATTTCTATTTCTATTTCTGTATAGTCCCCCAAGCACATCAGGTTACATTTCACTGCTTGTACTTGTATAACTTGTATAACCTAGTATATGATGAATAAAGCATCTTGAATCTTAAATCTTGAAACCTTCCAGAATACACAAATAAACTCATAGTCCAGGTACTGGTGCTCTCCCACCTAGACTAATGCAACTCGTTGTGGACCGGTCTACCTCCAAACACACTCAAGCCACTGCAAAAAATTCAAAATGCTGCAGCTCAGGTTTTCTTTAACCAGCCAAAACACACTCATATAATGCCACTGCTTGGTTCCTTACATTGGCTTTCCATCGCAGCATGAATCAAATTCAAGTGCTTGATGCTTGCCTACAGGATCATCAACGGATCTGCTCCCAGCTATAAGGGAACACTGATCCAGACCTACACACCCACCAAATCGCTAAGATCACCAAGAGAGAAGCGCTTGGAGATTCCATCCCCATGTGGAATCAAACATCATTCCAGATTCTTCTCCTTTGTTATTCCTCACTGGTAGAATGAACTGCCCAGCTTCATCAGAACTGCAGTGTCTCTCTCTTTATGAAGCCCCTCAAAACTCAACTGTTCTGTGCCCACCTCAGCATCTAATCCCAGCAGACACACACAATCAATCTCCACCTAAATACTGCCTAGAGAATGTTCTCAGATAGTAATGTTCCACTTTTAGCTCATGTTATAGCACTTGCCTTACGTAAGTGAATAGCCTATAACATGAAGCTGTACTTTTGTGATACAGAGTGAAAAAAAGTGTCATTTATAATTAATAACACATTTCTAATGTCTAAACCTCGACAGGCTAAATGTAATCAAAGGTAGGTGCTATAGTGAAATGAATGCAATAATTACATTCCAAATGTTAACATGAAGAAACTTTTCAGTCTGTTAACCATTATACCCAGGTGAATATATTTAAAACAGGCATTACTATGACAATACACTCTCAATCTGATTCAAGAGTATAATGTCTCTATAAACAGAGTGATTCCTGCACATCTACTGAATCCATTAATGCAGGATTCTCTGCAGGGCCATGAGCGCTCTCTGAATGTATATAAATACTGAAGAGCATAAAGAGCAAATCAGGACAGTTCTCCGATGTGTACTGTGTATATATATACATTGGTAGATTCTCACTGAAGGCATCAAAACTATGAATGAACACGTGGAGTTATGTACTTAACAAAAAGGTGAAATAACTGAAAACATGTTTTATATTCTAGTTTCTTCAAAATAGCCACCCTTTGCTCTTGGCATTCTCTTTGGCCTGTACTGTATATATATATAAAGACGTCTAGTCTGAATATGACACTTCATCATCATCTGCAGCCCACACAGTGGCCCTTGCTGTGTCCTCCCTGCTCCTGCAGCATACACACTGAAGCACATAAAATGATTGAGCAAGTGTTTATATTAACAGAATGTAATTCAGAGGAGTCAGTACACATCATCCTGAAACAGAGAGGGTACAGAGTTAAACTGATCAGATAACATTCAATAATTTATTGCTCTATATTGGTCAGACACATTGTCTGGCAAAAGGCCATATTTATCAATAAGGTCAATTTGGTCAGCAAATCTCATGCCAAACTGAATCTGAAGAACCTCCATTATTTGTCTCAAAGACTCAAGGTGGAATCAAAACACATACTATGTAAAATGTGACTGTGCAGAAAATACATTTACATTATCCCTTGGATGAGGTTGAGCTAACATTCACATAGATTTATTAAATTGATATTGTTGATTATATCATTATAAAAAATACAACAAAAAGATTTTATATTACATACATTTATATTAGCTAGAGCATATACAGTTTCTATGTTTAATTTCTATTATCTTTACTTTTTACTGTATTTATTGTAATGTTGCAATAGTAATAAAAGGAGGCTTAAGTTCAAGTAAGAATTTCATTGTAACTTTTTACACACAATAGAATTTTAAACCATTTTATCTTTCATTTAAATTACCATTTTATTTATCAAATAATTAACTGATTATTTGGATGATTAATTAAGAAATATGAGACACTAAACAACATAAACCTGCAATAACAAAGCATGCATAGCCTTGCAAAAATTCTAAATATTTCTTTTTTTAAGTAAAGTGATTTAAGTTAAGTGAGTTAAATGGAATGCATTAAAATGGGTGTGTCTGATTTTGTGTTTTCTGCTGTAAGAAAGACTATAGAATTTATAGGGCCCATATCATAGAAAACAGAGAGTTTAATTTGATTTGCTAAAGATGTAAACATTAATAATGTTTAAAAAAAATACCAATCACTCTCCACTGCATAGAATCCATGTATGGAAATTAAGGAGCAAAAAATAAACTACACATTTATAGGTTTTATAGACAAACAGAAAAGGAAAAAAGTAGAACATGAACATTTTAAAATGGAATTTTAATGAATAATTTTTCCACAACCATATTTAATGGAGTAGTTTTAAGTCTCCAAGTTTCAAACTTATACTGATAAAGAGCAAAACACACAAATATGCATCAATTCAAGCTGGAACCCATGCAAGACAAACCCAGCCTTTGTACCAAACAAAACATTCTCATTTCCAACATGCCCTAGCCTTTCTTCTAGCCTCACCCCCACCACACTCTCGCTCTTTACCTTCCAGACCTCCTCTTTCATACTGTAAGTCTGAAGTGGAGATTAGACTCCTCGACCCCCATAACATGCTGTTAAGTCAAAGCTGCAGACAGACTCCTAAGCTGTAACATATGCAGTGTGTTAGTGGTGTGCAATCAGTCTGCTCCAGCCGTTTAGCATGATCCCCACCGCCATACATTACCAAATTATTCAGCTCAGCTTTGATGCTCTCATACTGCCTGAGGAATCCTGAGGCTACTGGCCATAATCGCAGCCTAGGCCTCTTCAACATCACCAAGAAGCACAACTGAAACTGTCACCACTAGTAGTGTTTTAGCTTCTGGCAAGTTTCACCCCCCACACACACAAACACACAAACATGTTTTATAGCATACTCACACTGAATAAAACTATTGTATGTTTTTTGAGGTGACACATTCATTTTCACTTGTTCAAGCTGTCTCAGACAAAAACAGAAACAACACAATTTACTCAGATCAGGTTTTAGACTGGATATTATTCATCAAAAGCTGACTGTCATGTAGTACTTTTTATATAACAGAAACCTATGCATACAACCTAAAGTTTTATGCATAAAAAGCTGAGGTGAGATTTCTGCCAAAGAGGACAATCAGAGTCCAAACTTATGAGTCTTTTATAGTTTCTGATGGACACAGATGTAATTTTCCTGACCAGACACCATATTGATTAAAAAGCACTTGTTATTATTTGTGAGTCCATGGTCTATAAATGAGTTGAGTTCATAATTAATATACTGCGGTTCTAAACCCAATGACAATACTTCAGTGTTATAGATAATAATATGCATTATGCTTCTTGAACACAGGAGTGCACATTCAAAACATTAAAAATAAAAAGGTTACAAAATGAAGGATTTTTAATGTGTACAAAATATATTCAATTGAGAAGTGATTTTTTTGAGGAATTATAATAGCAATCTGCAATGATGCAAGCACATCTTGCTTTTTAAGGACATAGGAGATAATTGTCTGATTGATCTATTGGTATATTATACCCAAAACACACCCATTATTAATGAAGAGACTTAAAACAACTGCTTTGAACCATGTGCCTGGTACGGAGACCATGTGCTCCTAACATTACATGTGTTAAAATAGTGCCTTAGGCACTTAATGAAGGTTTTCTTTCTTTTTTACAGGAGTTTGGCATCTAATATTAATTTTCAATGTTCAATTTAATTTGCACAATTCTTGACACTGCTTGGTCTTTTAACATAAAAAACAGCTTCTTCTGCCTTTTATGATGATAAACATATTTCCATTTCTTTTTGAAATAAAAGAGTTAGATGTATTTCATAAACACTGTAAACAATTTTCTAAAACAAAACAAAAAATCTCTCTACTCCAACAGTCCTTTTTGAATTCACTGTTCTTGTGAGATCAGGAGAAGTAGCACATTTACATATAAAGACCTACATAGCCTACATAGTTCTAGCTGGAACTGCAAAATACATGGTGGGGCATTTAAAACAGATGTCATTTATTTATAATATTCTTAAAGACACAACAGTGGCCTTTTCAACTCTAACTGATAAAGAGAAGATTGAACATGAAGAAGACATAAAAACGATTTACAACTGATGCACATATTAAAACAAAATGGTGAAAATAAAAACAAAAATTTAAATAGAGGACCTAATATAATAAAGCTGGATTTTACCAGTGAAGCAGGTAGTGAAAGTATGAATGGGAATATATTTCTCAGTTACACAAACAATTGTGCAGTACCCAGTTCTTATACAGAGTGATAGAAAACACAGTGACACACACATGCTTTATACTATGATCTTCATTGCTTGCATGGGAAACAGGCAAATCCTCTTTATAAGGTTTTATAGACAGGGTTAGGTTCAACTGTAAGTTCAAAAGTACCAATGTATGCGTTTACCTTCGTAAAAATAGACAAAAAGTTCTTTGAATAATGAACTCAGCTCTCACCCTACCAGACAATTGTTCCTCAGTACAGTCATAATCACACGTCATATCAGGGAGCTGTCCAAATCGAACTATTTCTAACAGGCTTTTGGGAGAGCGTGATAATGATTCCTGCAAACTACCTCTCGCTCACTCGCTCAGCTGAAAATAGCAACCATAGCATTACACCAAGATGGTTTCTGATGGCAGCAGACATTATATGTGGCAGGAGGAATAAAACAAAGCCAAAAGCCTGTTTAAGGTACTTATCGATGTGGAGAAAGAGAGAGAGAGAGAGAGTCAGACAAACAGACAGATAGAGGGAGAGTGAATCGTGAGAGAGAACTAAAGCAGATGGAAGAGCTCCTCCCTGAGGACATGGCACAATGTTTGTGCTCGTTCCCTGTATCTATCAATCTCTCACTCTTCCCCATCCCACTGCTCGCAGTTCACCTAACTCTCCATGTCCTGCACCCGCTGGCATTTAAAAGAGGTACCAAGTGGATTTTCTACTCCAGAAAGTGCCAGTGGCTAGAGTGCCCAGCTGGTGGTCATTTAGAGGACAATGACATTCAGATCACAGCAGTGGACCTCAGCTCACTGCCCAGTGGACTATCAAACTCAAAATGGGAGGAGAGGCACACAGGGAACAGCAGAAGACCTCTGACATCGGAGTGCTTGAGTGCGGTACAACCACTCACACCCTCATATACGCTAAGCACATTAACTTGGCAGTCTCAGTGACGCATAGCACCAGCAATAAGAAAAACACATGCCACATTAATCATTTACCAGACTACACACTAAAGGCAAGGTCTCTGAAAAGGCGGGATGCCCAAAAATCATCAACATGTGTATATTCTAGCATTAAATTTTCATCAGGTTTGGTCATTTCTATACATTGAAGGAACAAAAAGATGGATGTACAGACTCAAACCTGTCAGCTGCAAAGAAAAATGGCTGTAATAACTTCTAAGAGTTAAAACCATTAGACTGAGTTGATGAACTGATGAAGAGAAAGCCCAATGTTTGGCAGGTGAAAGTGCTGTACTGGCTAAGTGCTGAAGAAGCAGAGCAGGATTTGACTTTAACCCTGCTTAGCTCCAACTATTTACACTTGTGCTGTGCTCATGACATGATAATCCCACTGAGACCGCTGTGTATACTGCAGTGCATATTGGGAGATGCCAAGCTCCACGAGTGTGCTGATGCGGAATGGAGAGGACCGTTTCGTTAGTGAACACGATGGCTGAGGTGACTCAGCCTCTAGCACGTATATTTCCTCATTACAGTGTTACACAACACAGAAGAGTCCTGTGTTTAAGCCATTTAGTCAATCAGTATAGATTCACTATGCAGGCTACAGTAGCACCATACATCATAAACTGTGAGAAAGTGGAATGTGGCTATAATGAGGAACAAAGCTATCAATGATCCTATAATAACTGAGGAAGATACATGCATCAAGAATAAAGTTTTAATAAGAGGAACATCTCGAATATCTTACAGAAAGCAAACCCTGAAGAAGGCAGTTTCACAAGACATATACAAAAATACATTTACATGATATTACACTTACAGCATTTGGCAGGTACTCTTATCCAAAGTCACCCAAGACATGTGATCCCCTAACACCTTCTGTGATTGTGATCACACCTCCACACACAGTGCACCACACTGGGTACTGGGCAGTTTTCAGTCCCCTGGACACAGTGTAGTTAGACATTACCTTGCTCAAGAAGTACCTGGGCCAGGACACGAACCTGTGACCCTTTAAAACAACAGCTATTGATGTGACAATGATTTGCGATTAGTTGAGGAAGACAGAATTGTAGCCAATAAATATTTTCTTTTCTTTTTCTTAACCTCACTATATTAAACTAAAAAGGATTCATGACATTAAAGAAGTTGCAAATCAGTATAGCCCATACATTGGGGTTTCCAGACCTGTTCCTATTATGTTAGCCCACATGTTATAAAAAGTTTTTCAGTCAGTTTTTTGTTTGTTTGTTTGCTTGTTTTGCATCAGATGCATCAGAAAAGTATTTACAGTGCTCCACTTTTTCCACAATATCCTATGTTACAGCCTTACCCACAATACCCCATAAGGACAAGGTGAAAAAAGTTTGTTTGAAACTTTTGCAAAAAAAACCCAAAAAAACAATTAAAACAGAAAATAAAACATTCACAGTGCTTGCTCAGTACTTTGTTGAAGCACCTTTGCAGGCAGTTACAGCCTCAAGTCTTTTTGAGTATGATGCTAAAAGATTGGCACACTTATTTTCCCCCCATTCTTCCTTGTAGAACCTCTCAAGCTCCATCGTTTTGGATGGGGAGCGCCGGTGCGCAGCCATTTTCAGATCTCTCCAGAGATGTTTAATCAGGTTTAAATCTGGGCTCTGGCTGGGCCACTCAAGGACATTCACAGAGCTGTCCTGAAGCCACTGCTTCGTTATCTTGGCTGTGCGGTTAGGGTTTTTGTCCTGTTAGAAGATGAAGCTTCGCTCCAGTCTGAGGTCCAGAGTGTTCTGAAGGAGGTCATCAAGAATATCTGTATACATTGCTGCATTCATCTTTCCCTCGACTCTGACTAATCTCCCACATGCCACCACCACCATGCTTGACCATAGGGATGGTATTAGCCAGGTGATGACCAGTGCCTGGTTTCCTCCAGACATAAAAGTGTTCCATCTTTGTTTCATCAGACCAGAGAATTTTATTTCTCATGGGTTGAGAGTCTTTCATGTGCCTTTTTCTTAGGAGTAGCTTCAGTCTGGCCAATCTGCCCTACAGGACTGATTGGTGGAGTTCTGCAAAAATGGTTGACCTTCTGGAGGGTTCTCCCCTCTCTACAGATCATCTGATTCTTGGTCACCTCCTTGACTAAGGAGTGTGCAAGCTCTAGGAAGAGTCCTGGTGGTTCCAAATTTCTGCCATTATGAATAATGGAGGCCCCTGCGATCATTGGGATCTTCAATACTGCAATAGTTTTTCTACAGCCTTTAATCTATTTGGGAATAAGGCTGTAAGAGAAAAAGTGGAGTGCTGTGAATACTTTCCAGACCCTGTCTGATACATAAAACCACACAAATGTTGTATGTGGGAAAGCAAAATGCAAGAAAAAGTGTAGGATAGGGCTCTGTAGTGGATAGGTTGAAAATGGGCTGTGGAGGTGCAGTAGGCTGCCCACTCCTGAGCATTAGGTAGCTCTACTTGACTTATCTGAAATGGCTGGTCACCCTGGTCAACAGTAAGAGACGGCGCAATGTCCAGCTCATGTAGTGCTTTTAAAAGGCATTCAGATAAGGCCTAAGAGATAAAGCTGTGCAACACAACAGAAAACAGATACATCATTTAGAGTGTAGAGGTTAAAATATGAATTTCAAGCATTAAAAAGCAATGTAACAATACAGTTTCAATTTTCAATTTTCTGTTCAGCACAAACTAGTAGAAACATTCTTTTTTGATCATACAATTAATTTAATAATGCTATTTGCTGTTGCTTTAATTTTGTGTTAATTTATCTTCCAATAGTAGCCCAGGCATTTATTCAACAAATAATTTGGACAGCCTTTTAATAGAGACAGGCATTTGTTGGAGACGGGCCACTATTCGCCTCACACACGCGATCACAGGGCCCTCAGAGTTCAGCAGCTCTACCCAATCACAGCTGATCGCAGAGTCAGCACAGGGACAAGAAAATCATGTGACAGCGTTCAATCTGTAAAGAGGGCGGCGACATGCGACAGCTGAGCACTGCTGAGAGGTTTAAACTGCACAGCGTGTAGATCACATACACACCCACACACATGCTCTCGCTATTGTGGGAGTGGTTTAGCAACAAACGCAGGGATGTTTAAACAGAGCCGCTTAATATAAATCAAGAACCCTCAAATATCGCAACAGAAATAAGTAATAACGCATGTTACACTCATATACCTGGTTGCTATTGGAGACCGGCGTCTATTTGTCGCAATATTTCTTCAAACCCGGCATTTATTGGAAACGGGCATCAATCAGAGACAGGCTATTATTAGAAGATATACGGTACACTGGATATGGAACGTCACTGTATAGACAATAACATATTTCATGAAACAAGAGATAAAAACCTGATGTTAATCTCACAATCCATGCTCCCCAACTTTAGTCAGTGGAAACTTACATGGAACTTAAAAAATTAAAATAAATTTTAATTCAGCTTCAAAAACCGGAATAGTTTCTAACAGAGTAATTAACATTGTGACTATTATATTACCTAATATTGTGACTGCAATTAAATTTTAATTATTGTTTTTTAATGCTTTATTGCCTCTCATGGGGAAATGTATTCGTTCCTTCTCTAAGGCCACAGCTTCCCCAAAAATTATTTTTACCCCAATTATTCTATGTAAATTCTATGTAAAGTCCCAGAAGACTGACTAGAATATTCATTTCTGGCTTAATTCTGCAATGTATTGTGTATATTAGTTTCTGGTTGCTATTGGTTGGTCTAGCTTCATGCTATTTCTTGCAATTTATGCAACAAATGCATTCATAACTAAATGCAGCTGGCTGTTGTGATTTAAAAATTACACTCATTCAAATTGTGATTTGTACAGAATTATTATTTAATTATGAATTATTCATTTCAGGCCAACTTCAATCTAAAAGCAATGCCTTATTGGATATGATATATTCCTGACTGACTCCCTATTAAATCAGTAGTTCTATATTTTTTCAGTTACCTGATGAGATTAACATCAGTGAACATTTCTGCAACCAAGTCACATAACTACAAGGCTAAGAGTAAAGACAGTAAAAATGCACTTGTGCCAGAATTTATTCTGCTTTTGTAGTTGACCGTGATCATAAGTAGCTCTTCTCTTGTAGCTCCCTTATTTTACACACAGGGCAGGTTCCTTTGAGAATCAAAGAATGAAAATGACAACAGAAGGGGAGGCAAAGATACAGTCCTCATTGAACCTTCAGTGTTTCTAGGACAGGATGTGCAGAAAGCTACAAGTATAACTGTAATAGCTCCTTAAACATTTACGTATTTTAAAAGACTTAACATTGAAAAGATAGACTAGACACTCAAATACATGGTGAAGGACCACAAATAGCAGTGATAGAACGGTTCTGAACTAAACCTCAGCAGTCTATGGTTTGGCTCAGTGTGCATGTAATGTGAACTACAGACTTTTTTGGTCTCACTGAGACACTGTGCTGCTCCATGTTCAATGACAGCACATAGGTACAGGGCACATACAGGCTACATAGTTACATGAACCACTATGATGAACATCAAATGTACTGGAGCCTTGGAATTCAGACCTAGGCTCAAGTCATGGTAGAAAACATGAATGAAGAAATAAAGGTAACACTTTGCAAAGAGCTGGGTAAGGTATAAGTATAATTGCAGTTGACAAATAGCTGGTCTTCCTGATCAACAGAGTTACTCTAAATAGACAGATTAGAAAACTTGATCAAACTATCAACAGTTTGCATTTCTGAGTGGAGCATGGACGAGTCAATGACATGCTCATTTTGATCAGTGTGATTTCACACTCCCAGCACCACAGGAAGAAAACTTAATTAATACGGGGTCCTGGGATAGTGAAGTGTCTCTGCTGCTTTGGAGGATACAGAGGGGGCTGGTTCATGTGGAAAAGACTTAATGGTTATGCTGAGAATCCCCCAGATGGCCCTAAAATAATGTCCTTTGACCTCTCAGAGGACATTACAGTACCAAAGCAGAGACGTGACGTCAGTGTGAGAGAGCTCTGGGCGCTGAGAGCTCTGGGCGGACTCTCAGACATAAACACAGCTTCCGACAGACCCAGAAAAAAGAGGACCATGGATGTATGCAATCCAAAAACATGCGGCCAATCCCTTATTATTTCTTTCTACTCATGTTTTTATTGGATACAGAGCTTCATTCTTTACTGGCTCCTGTACTTTTTAAACCTTCACAACAGTAATACTTGTTTTAAATTGTCTGCATCTATGCCACTCATTTATATGAACTGAACAAGCAGCCATACACACCTGTGTTAACATATTTCCCATAGGATATGGCATGTACTGGCTCAGCAGTTCCTTTATTTGTCATTTGTCACTCACCTTTTATCTCATCTGTCTGTACGATCTTGTCCCAGAACATTTTATACACCTTTTAACAGGCTGCCCTTTCCATTACTTAATGATTATGTTGGAGTAGCGATGGGGACAATTTGACACTAAATTCTTCACTAGAGTCATAAGGCAATGCAGGCAAGTCTCAAGCCATCATCCATCCATTAAATTTCATTACAGCACAAAACACCATTAAAGATGAATGATAATTTTAAAAAATGACAATTTAACTTTTTGCTTGTTTTAATTGTAGAAGTTGTTCAATTCCTTCAGTTAGAGCATACTTTTTGTTCAACTACCCTGAAGATAACATAAGATAAGATAAAGGGAATACCCCCAAAATTATGCAAAATATGTTTACCATAGTCACTGGCAAATTTTCTGCTATGGTATCTATATCAAATATATAATTCACCAATCAGTCAAGTAAAAATCTCAAGGCTTTTCTAGTCGTATCACTTAGGTCCGAGAAAATGAAATGCAAGGCATTTTGTGACTTGTGTGACTTGTGTGTTATATTTCAGGTAATAAAACCTGTGATGTCGTGCTCTTGTGTTCTTCTTTTCATGGTACTCACTATGTTTATCACTGTTTATCTAGAATAAACATTGGCCCCATTTACACCAGGTATTTTCATGTAACCATACAACCACCAACTGCTCCTTGGTTTGTTATTCTTTTCAAGAAAACATCCCAATTTTGCACAGCACTGTTCATTCTTTTATACCAGCAGCCAATGTTTAAAAGAAGACAGATGTTTAGAATAATTACTCCATTACTGATCATCATCACCATGAGCCATGATTTATATGCACTTTGGGTGCATTAACACCAGCATTTTTATATAGATAAGCTCTATCCAGACATAATACTGATGTTCAAAATGTATGAAGTGAACAGGTGTTAACAGGGTTCAAGTCTTCCCATCTTTGTTCCACACACAAAGGTGTATTTCTTAGCAATAGTTGAACTTTAGAAAACACCAACTAAAACACACGTGTAACACACAATTCAATGTTGGCCAAAATAACTAAATGTATTGTGTAATTATTTTAAATATAGAAATTATTATTACAAAATTAAGTCTATTTGTAATGATTTTCACAATGTTACACCACTGGCATGAATTAGTGTTTGTTTTTGTTCTGTAACAAGCTAAAGTCATCAGAGTGTGTTATTAATTGCATGTAAATGCATCTAAAATTAACTATGTTTGTTAGTTATATTATGCAAAAATCATGAATGAAAAACCGTACAATTGTGCAAGGACTCATGTTAAATAAGTACCTGCTCAGTTACTCATAGTTAAAACTGGCAATCACCACCAGCACAACTGGTTTTCTTTGTTTTGGGATCTGTTTTGCATAAGAGAACAGAAGAACATAAAATGATAAATAATAGACAAAAATGCCAGAATCCCACAGTATGGGAGACACAGCAGTTGGGGGCTGCATACCAGGCAAGCCCCCTGGGGTATGGAGACACTGCCTGCACCAGAGAGCCCACCCTGAGGCTATTCTCATGGCTAACATGAGACAACATGGCTGGCTTTTAGTGGAAAGCCCACTCTCTGTGTGTGCACATTAGCAAGGATGTAACTGCAACTGTAAGCTGATATAACAATTGACCCCATCACACTGCCTCTCCACTCTAAGAAAGCAGGAGCTTCAGCAATTTTTTTATGTGTTTTGCAGGAGATGATGTTGAGTGTGATGAGTCAGTCACTCTGTTCTGAAGCCACCAATGCTCCACTGTACTGTACTGTACTTACTGTACCCGTCTTCTGTGCAACTGGGGGAGGCATTACTATCTATACCGCCTTATCAAAACAAACAATAACTCACTGGCTTAACCGCCTGGTTCCCATGCCTCTATAGCACATAGCATGGAAGGGAAGGAGGTGGCAAGTGGGGAGGAAGAGAAAGCAAAGGAAAAAGAGGAAGAGTGAAACTTAAGACTGTAATGTTTTCAGTATAACATTGAAACCTAATAAATAATGAATTTTAAACTGTTTATTTAAATTCAGAACACCCCTCACTAAATCTATACATCATTCCATTGGTTCTTGTTTAGTGACTTTGGTGGATATTGAGGTCAATGATTAAAACTATGCATTTAACTTCATTCTTCATCCATAGTTAAGTGGGAGGGGCTTATGTTATGAACACAGACACACCCAAATGACTTGCTATATATTGTTGACATTGTGACTGAACCCTGCAAAACCAAGTCCGCGTTTGTTCCCCATTTTTCCCAATTTGTCATGTTTACTCCTACCTGTTAATTAGGACATCCTCAATCAAATAATACTAACAACATTTGATGGGTGAAGGCTAGCATGTGCTACATCCTCAGCACAACTAATTGTCAATTCTGTTCCCTCAGCTAGCAGACCCCCACACTGGTTAGCATCATGGTGAATGGTGGGGCAGATAGCTGACCAGCCTATCTACCAGGAGAGAGCAAGGACAATTTTGCTGTCTTGGCCACATATTACTATGGCATTACTAGGATCGAACTTACAATCCCCTGATGATAGTGTCAGTGCTTTGACAGTTGGAATCGAGCCTTTTTAACAAAAGAAAGATAAAAAAATATTTTTCAGAATAAAATATGTAGCATCTCAAAATATACATGAAAACAAAAGGAAAAAGAAACAAAAAAGTCAAGAGAAAGGGTGAGAAAGTGAGGTGAATGGCACCACATCAATCTTTAACAAAGTGTAAAAGTGGGGCACATCAATAGGATAAAGCGAGCCAGGCAGCGTGTGCATCACCCAGCTGCTAGCTTGCTGTCCCTCATGACTGACTGCTGGAGGAATCGATTAGTGGGAGGAAAGCTGGGTGAAATTCCAGCCAGCACACACAGAACACGCACTGTGGGCTCACCACAAAGTCAGCCGGAGGGAGCCCACTGCACAGCTTCCTGACACCTCCACATCCCACACTCATACTCAGTGCCAGAGACATGATGAAATGACTGGTCTTTTACTTTCAGAGAATAGTGTTCAGACCCTGATGTGAGGTTAAAACTCACCACAGACAGTATAGATCTTGAACTCCAGCTGACACTAAACCGATCTTCTTTATAAACTACTGTACTTCAGAATTAGACACTTCTAAATGAGAACATCACTTAAAATGGCAATCCAAATGAAAAATGCTCAAATTGCTCAAACTATTTGATTTAAAATAAAATAACTGAAATTCTAATGTAATATTTCATTTGTGTTATATGTTAGGCTGCTGTTCTTTCATGACCTACTTTACCTCACTGCATGTTATGTTGATTTATATGCAGAACATATCCCACACCAGTGTTTTTCTATAAACATTTGACTAAATGTGGCTACGATTGTCATTAAATAGTCAACTTTACATTGTGCTACAAGAAATTTTGTGATATTTCAGACTCGATGTGCGGCAGTGGTGGCCTTGAACAAGGGTCCGTCCTGGGTTAAATGCAAAGGTCACATTTCACTGTGGTCCACTTTGTGTGATGGTGGGTTTACAATGACGGTCACTTTCAATTCATATTTCAGGCTGTGATATTACAGGGCTCCAATATCTAATCCAGCATAATTTTCTTTGTTTGAGCATGGTGCAGACACTGGGAACTACAAACACTGCCATCTCAATGTAGTCATTATGTACATTTATAAAAATAGATAAATTAAAGGAGATATGCAAAACATAATGACACCATTGGATCTGTTTGTGTAGTGTTTGGGTATTGAAATGCTAGTTTCTCACACAAATGTCTAAGGCATATTTTGATTCTCTGTGCAAATGTATCTGCAGAAACATCTGTTTTTAGTCAAACAGATGTCTGTCTTGTACCCTCATCAGATCGGTGTTATTACCCTGCTGCTGGGAAAAAATCATTTTAGCCAGAGTGCCCTTTAGCTCCTTGACCCCTGGCACTGACAGGTTTTGGACATGCATTCGATTTAAAGTTTTTTATAAATAACCACTCAGTCCCCAAGCAGTTAGATGACAGCCCCATTACAATAGTAAAAACACTGAGGGGCTGTTGGGGCTACTAGGGAAAACAAACCTCTGCTCTATTCATGTCAGATTCATCGCTTGGGACTGTCCCTGCTCCTACTCTGGACTATGAGCCATGAATGAACAAAAACAGGTCAACAGTAAAGTAATGGATTATATTGGACATTAATAGTGCGTGCAATTGATTAGTGGAGGTTACACAAGTAAACTGTTCAATACCAGAATCATGCGCTGCATGTAGATGATGAATGAATTGTCTACAAATGAAATGACTGCCTGTGAACTGAGAAAACAAATAAAAGTATACTAAATGTGTGTGTGTGGGGGGGGGGGGGGGTGTCTTTTGTTTCTGTGTGTGCATATTTAACATATAAATAAATGTTGTATAATTGTTATAAATGTAATTACTAAAAATAATTCATATGGAAATTAATTAATAAACTATATTATTGTTCCACATGTTAAAAAAAGTAATTTAACATTAAAAAATGTGCATGTACATTAAAAAATAATAAATTAATTGACGTATTCAATAACAAGGGCACTTCTATGAAAAATATGTGTCATCCCATATTAATCAATGGCAACTGTTATGTTATTGAGATATTTCCCAGCAAATTACATGACTCTTTCTCTAAACACTAGAGGTGCCAACTGAACGCATGCTGCCATTTCCTTCTCTGCTCAGCAAGGAGCTGAAGTGAATGGGACTAAAATAGGGCGATTAGACCCTCTTACTTTGTTTTCACCCTCTGGCCAAGGAAACACCAAAATGAGTTGTTGTTCTTGTGCCATAGCCAGAAACTGTTCAATGTCGCTAATTTAAACAATCTTGGCTCAGCAACCAATCAGATTGCCCTTCATTTTTTCTTCTCATTGTTTTTATCTCAAGAATGTTCAGCTTGCTAAAGTGGCAGAAGGTATTTCCTCATATCACAGACTGATCTCAGAGGTTCATGACAGCTGTGGCCAAGAACTGCAAAGGCAGAAAGTGCACTAGTAGGACCAAAGTACATCACAACCTGATCTAGAGCTAATCACATTAACAACATCTGCGTTCTATCAAAAGCTCACTAAAATCTCATGCATACCCCAAATACTGTCCTGCATTCAGCTTACAGCAACAGTCAACACAAAAGTGCATTAAGAGCAGATTAGTGGATGAGTAAGTATACTTTGCTAGAACCCGGTGTGATAGCGACCTGCAATCTGTGAGAGTGAACACTGAACAGAGTTTTAATAAGATTCCAGTGGAGTGACAACGAGAATTTAATGGGACTCTGTCCAGTATCAAGAGAGAAGATTAAAGACTGTTAAAAATGTTCTACCAATTCAAATAATCACATCTCATCAGCTGAAGTTGATCCAGTTTACTCAAACATCATTATAATGTCTATGTTTGGTAATGCTTTACTTGAAGGCTACCAACAGAGGGACTTCCTCACTCCTGCACCAGTACCGGATGACTTTTACAAAACAATATTTGAATTTTTGAAGCAGCTTTATCATCAAATGACATGAGATATTTCATAAAGGCAATGACATCATATTAACATAAGAGGCGTCTGGTTATGACACTGATGATACATTGCATTAAAGGACACAAAGTGATAAGTGAATAATCACAGAAATTAACATACAAGGGGATAAAAACACAGCAAGAGACTAAGGGAAGAGCGCATGCTAGTTTCTCTTTTCAGAGAGGAGCTGTGAGAGGTAGGGGCCTCCGGATGGGAGGCACAGGCAAAAGATCTGAGTCTTCAGGCATATGAGACTCTTTTTACAATCTGCTCTGGAATTTCACATTCCCTTTTATTGTTCTTTGGAGGCAACACTGAAGCTACTAGTCACTCACCATCCTCCACCAAACTGCCTGCACCATAAGCACTGCTGATGTCCCACCAGCACTTTCTGTTTCATGTCTCGCTATAACTGCTTCAGAGAACAGACTGAGATCCTGTTGCTGTATCATGGGCTAATCCTGTGATGTAGATCTTGGCTCTAGTGCCTATGGTTACTGACTGGCACGTGTAAAGGAACTTGGCCTTGTCTTTGTTCCCCCTGCACTGCCTAAAAACAGCAAATGAACAAATCAATAGCACAGTTTTAACAGTTATTGGTAGTGAATCACAAAGCTTCTGTCCTGTATGAGAATGCTGCATCCATGTTGAGAATGAAAATATAGACTGACTCATATTATCAGTTGGCTGACATATTGTCCTATATTTAAGTGGCAAGGATTTTTTAGTGTGAAGAAAAAATGCCTAATATATACTGTATAGTGGTTTGGTTTACAAGTTAGAATCTAACTCAAATAACAAAAAAATGGAGAAGCTACAGTTCCTTATTCAAGTATGATACCACAAATATAAGCTTTTTATTTGTTCATTTATTTATTTAATAAATAAATACATTTGACGTAAAATCCTAGTTCAGTTCTTAACTCTTTGGTTTGTCACGGAAAACAGCATCAGTATGGAGAAAGTTTAGTGTCAATATTCACGAATATAATAACATGATTCACAAATATAATTACAAGATTCACAAATATAATTACAAGATTCACAAATATAATTCATGACTTACAAATAAAA
>JBBIGC010000104.1:30454506-30474729 GCA_037576955.1 Lepidarchus adonis | reverse complement strand
TGGGCACCCCATGATAAATAAAGGATTTTGGTGATTTTGTAATTGAAAAGATGTTAACACAGTTTCTCACAGTTTTCAGTTTGCTGAAAAAATATACATTATTTTCAGTGAACACTGATGCATAGTTACTTTCTGTGCCATAAATTAAAAAACAACAACAAAAAAAAAACAACAACATTATTATTATGGCACTGTGCAAAGGTTTGCACCTTAAGAGTTCCAAAGTCTCAGATTCTTTTTACAAGTTTTCAGACCTTAGTTATTATTAGTAAATGTTAGCAGGTGCCAATTTCAAAGCTTTACAAATACTCTGACTCTTCAAACCTTGTGCACACCTTGGGTTCCTATAAGCAGCTGTGTAAGACTCTGAAAATGAAAGTTATTGATGCCCACAATGCACAAGAAGATAGCAAAGTGTTATCAGCTTGCAGTTTCCACAGTGATAAATGTAATGAAGAGATGACAGTTCAGGGGAAGTGTTGAGGTCAAGATGAGATCTGAAAGACCAAGAAAACTCTCTGAGAGAACTGCTCGTATGCTGGTCAGAAAGACAAATCAAAATCCCCATTTGACTGCAAAAAACCTGCAGGAAAATTTAACAGACTCAGGAGTGGTGGTGCACTGTTCCACTGTCCTTCATGGAAGAGTCAGCAGAAGAAAACTTTACCTGCATCTCCATCATAAAATCCAATGTCAGAAGTATGCAACAAAACATCTACAGAAGATTGATGTGTTTTGGAAACAATTGCTGTAGACTGATGAATATAAAATAGAATATTTAGGCATACATAGGCATGTTTGGAGAACAAAAAGAATAGAGGATGATTTCTACAACAGGGCAATGATCCTAAACATATTTCGAAATCCACCATGGACGACCGCAAGAAATGCAAGCTGAAGGTTTTGGAATAGCTATCACAGCCCCCTGATTTAAACATCATTGAAAATTAGTGGGTAGATCTGTGCATGTAAGACAGCCAAAGAATATTACAGAATTAAAAACCTTTTGCAAGGAAGAATGGGAGAAAATCCCAAGTACAAGAACTGAAAGACTTTTAGCTCTAAAAAGCATTTGCAAGCTGTGATATTTGCCAGAGGAGGTGCTACTAAGAACTGATTATGTAGTGTGCCCAAACTTTTGCGTAGTTCCATAATGTTTTTATTTAAAATTTTTGTTCAATTTATGCATCAATGTTTGCTAAAAATATTAATATATAATATATAAATATATAATAATTTTAAAGATTTCTATGTGCTAGAGAGACTGTTTTCAATGACAAAATAACCAAAATATCTCTCCGTCTCTTTTTTATTTATTTTTTTATTTTTTGTGTGTTTATATGTTTTTATTCCCTTTTAAATTTCTTTCTAATTTCTGTCTGTATGTGTAAGGTGTTGGTTGTTTGTGTTGAGATATGGAGATTTCTTTTATTTATGGAAGTATTTTTTGGGCTGCTGTAAATAAAGTGTGGTTCAACCTCAACCTGAATATCTCTCTCTCTCTCTCTCTCTCTCTCTCTCTCTCTCTCTCAATTGTTTGGACTGGTTTTTCTACATGTGGAGAGAGGAACGGTCATTGTCTTATATATTTCTAATGGATATGGCACTTGGTAACAGTGCAGCACTCTGCTTCATCAAAGCAGCTGAACTAGAAATGAACTGAAGAAAAGAAAAAGTGACTACAGCCCGGCTATACTCCTGACAAACGTTGAGTGAAGTGAGGACACGACAGAACTAGAGCAAAGCCCCCTCCTCACTGGCTTCCTCTGCAAAAAAGCTCGTTTGCCACATTTACTGGGGGAACGTGTCTCCCAGCGGATCTAGCAGGGAGGGAATTGGCAGTCAGTATCCGCGTCTACGGACGGCAAATTTGTCTGCTTCAACTCGCTATGCCATTATGCGTGGGCAGGGTGGATTTTCTGCCTGCCTCTCACTCTCTAATGCTCACTCTCTCACTTTCTCCCTCTTGCAGCAGATAGGATTGAGGCAGAGTCACAAAGGCTGAATTTTATTCATTGTGTTCTATTTCCTTGCTTTTGTTTCCAAAAAGACAGTAGCACTAGTTTGCTGGCAGCTGCAATGCCATTCTCCCATCTACAGCATGATTAAGCCCAGAGCTCAGATCTTCCACATACAATTCACAGGCTGGAGAAAAAAATTGATGAATATTTCAGAACGGTCAGCCTTAATACAGGAAAAGGATGTGATTATACAAATGGCTTAATTTTGTCTTTCTATGTGGATGGATGAGGAGGAAGAGAAGCTGTCTCTGTGTAATGTGAAAGAAGCCTCTGAGGCTCCTTTTAAATTACCAGTCATGCTCATCCTAACACAGCCTGTTAAATTCCATTCATCAATAGATAATAAGCAGTACAAACACAAAGGAGAGACTGTACTTGATGTTACTCAAGGAGTATTTACTATGTTTTGTTAAGCTAGAGCTCAACGTATGCATACATGGTATGTTTCAGTGCTTTAAATACTAAGATCAAAATATTGAGATCTGGTGTGTAGAACAGTGGGCTGGTTTTGCGCATTCACAGTGCATGGGCAGGTTCAGAAAAACATTGAACATTTGACTCTTTGTACATTTTCACAGCAGTTAAGCTCATGTAAAATAATGCTAATGGTAAGTTTTACACTGTGGGAAAAGATGTCATTTATAAGAGTTGTTATTCATAGACTTAAAATGTCTACTATGGCTTTTGTACTCATGTACTCAGTCAATATGACAATATTTTTTTGATAGGTAAATGAAACACTGAGTTGCCAGCTCATTAGGTACGCTTGGTAAACTATAATAAAAATGTACATTTAAAAAAAATACTTAGTATTGTGTTTTCAGGAATAACTCATTAACTTACTATAAACTAAAACACTAAGCTAATTGTTGTGGCTAATGATTTGGAGATTATTTTAAATATTTTTTAATAGTTTAATAGCTCTTTGGGAAAATGAAGTTGTGGGATGGGATGAATAATATACTGTTATTATTTACAGTAATTTTTGTCTTCAGCAAATATGAGGGATTCCATATTTACATTTTAGCAACACTTAATCACCTTCAATTCTGATTCAGTGATAAATAGCTTTCTATCATCATTAAATCATTATACAAGTTTCTGCAAGAACATTAATATTATTGGAAAGAATGAATAAACAATGAACTGGTGATGTATCTTTAGTCTACACTTGGCTATTTTATTATGTACTTGCATTTACTGACTATAGCAGTCTGTTGCCATGAATGCCAGAGTTTTTCTGAGGCTAATTTTATTGTCCTTTTATCCTTATTAGTTAAACTGTGATTTAAGCCTACAATACTGAGCTTCAATTTATATGCAAAGTCCTTTGAGTTTAGAATATTACTTGATATGTGGACCACACTCAGCACAATGATGCTGATATGCTAGTGGAAAGTTGGTGGGTGTTGCAGCACAGAAGTGTTGCTGGGATTTTTGGACAATGTAGAGGGTGGGTGACAAATTATGCAGCAACACCGTCAGTACTACCATCAGTAACTTTAAACCTATATGGTGCGCCATATAAGACACATTTAGTGCCAGTGTGAGGTACATGTACTGAATAAACTGAAAGCTCAGTGTAGATTTTTAAGTGACAACCCATGCAGTCTTAAGAGATATTCAGTCACTATACAGTATGTGCGACTATGGAAGACCTATTGGACGACCTATGATGTCACTCAAGAAGCAGCCTCCTGAGCTCTTGAGGGCAGGTGACAGGCAGGGCACAGGTGAAATCCTGACAAACGTATGCAGTTGCTTTGCCATCTTGCTGAACAAGGGAAGCGAGGACGGGTAGCTTCTGATAAAGGAAATCTTCTGTATTCCCATCCGCCAGTATCAAAACCTGAGAGAATATGGAGAAAAATACCAGAGAGAGGTTAAAGATAGACGACAGGAGTAGGGTAGAGTGAACAAGAGCATGGAGAAAAAAGGGACATACAGAGAGGGCGTGTGGAGGAGAGAAATAACAATGATTGTCATAATGATGACAATTAGGAGGAAAAATATAGACAGCAAGTGGGAGAGGGAGGCTGGAAAGACACACAACATTAACCCAGTGTAAAATATCCAATTCTATATGTCTTTTTTGTAATAACCCATGAAAGAGTGCAGCAAGGGGTGATTACAGTGACAGTCCCATCACCGGGTCATTCCCAGTTGGCAGTGTTTATATATGGCTCTCCCTGCCGTGAGAGTCAAGCAGTGAATGAAGAAGCTACTGCAGGGATGGCCGACCTGTCTGCCTGGAAGCCTTCATCTGATATTTACTAGAAAAAAGTTTATGGAGCATAAGAACTTTTAACAGAAACTTAAAAACGAATAAAAAGAAAATCACAATTTTTTTTTGTTTTTTCCAGAAAAGACAAATGTAGTAGAAAACTACACAAAAAACTATATTAAACTATAAAATATTGCGCTCTACTCCCTTTCATATTATTTTGTAAACCAAATCAATTGCAGCAGTTATTCCAACAAAGGTTGTTCCCAAAGCAGTTACTGACACCATGTTAAAAGCTTGTTCAAAGAGACACTACTATTCACACAAGCAGCTACCAATGGTCCCTTTGCTGCCTCATTAGTTTCTTTCATGTGCATTTAAAACAGCTGAAGAAGAGAGCTCTGAGGAGACTCAGTGGGTAAAATATGTACTGAACACGCTACCAATTTTCTAAGTAAATATTTTTCTAAAGGTGCTATTGACATAAAATTCTCACCAGATGTCGGTAACAACCACCCAATCCACACATACAAAGAAATCAAACCATAGATGCCCATACATTAAGCTATGTGTAATAAAATAGAATGACACAGGAAATGTATTTAATACTTCATACAAAGGCATTTGTTAGTGTCTTCCAATCCTGAAGGTCAGGCCCTTTCTATACATCCACCCCTGTTTCATCTTCATCATAGAAAATATAGATAAATAAATCTCCAAAAAGTATCAAAAATGTTGAAGAAAGGATGTCTAATAATCATGACAGACCTAGCAGACCACCAATATTGCTCCCATCAGATAACTAGTTCTTAAACCTTTCATCTTTGAGCAAATCAAGTTCTGATCCATAATGATACTTCAGATCTATTCTTACACTCAAAGAAGACATATTGAGAACTGTGGCTCTAAATGTATGTGTAGTTGTAAAGAACCTGTAACCTATTAATAAATGAAAGTAAGTTAGTAAATTTCACTAGAAAATCAGAGAGACTAGAGACGTTTTATGGACTCTTGAGTGTAAACTGGTAAATTAATGGTGAGAAATATTCACATATTTACAAAAAGCACAAATATATCCAGGCAGAATTCTCTGGATGGATGGATGGATAGATAGATAAAGAATTTGTGCAACAATGGTCATATAAGCAACAATATGCAAAGCCCAGCCTTCAGCAAATCAGCTCTATTGATTCTCCTAGTCAGTATTTTTACATGACTCCATGTTTCCAACCCTCACACAGAGAGAGAAGCCCGAAATAACTCAATCAGGGTCGAGGGCAGTCGGGGTGGGGTGGGGGAGCTGGGGGAGCTGACAGTCAATGGTTTGTTGCAAGTCCAGTTAACACAGCAGCAGAGATAGACAGTGGGGTGATCATGCTGGGTTTTGCTTCCATAACAAGAGGGCAGAATTGACTGGCATTCACTTTTCACCCAATAATACAGCAGCAGGAATAAAGGCATGAAGCACAAACAGGACATCCTAATTAAGCAAAGACATAGACTGGAATCAAAATGTTTGATAGGAGAAACCTACTCTTTAGTGAAATGCTGCTGTCTAGCCCAAGAGCGTCACTACAGACAACCCAAAAGGCAGTCACAGTTATGAAGAACACATTCCACTATATGACAGAGGTTACATTTTGGGACACCTCTTCAGACGCAGAGAGAAAACCCAGTGAGCTGAAGGATGTAGTCTGCCACAGCCAGCAATTCTATTTGC
Organism: Lepidarchus adonis; assembly: GCA_037576955.1. Classification (NCBI taxonomy): domain Eukaryota; kingdom Metazoa; phylum Chordata; class Actinopteri; order Characiformes; family Lepidarchidae; genus Lepidarchus; species Lepidarchus adonis. Next base: position 30,468,764 of record JBBIGC010000104.1, on the reverse strand, counting down.
TTTCTGTTAACCTCTTCTGACCGTGAAGAAGAAGCTCCATAGTGTGATTTTTCTGACAGTCATGGTAACAACTCAACCCTGTAAAACCTGTTCCCAGTCACCTAAGCGGCACAGCCTTTGCCTGCTGCAGAGGAGGCTCACTTTATTGCAACTCGGAGGCCATGGAGAATTCCGCATCATTACCTTCCTGCAAGTAGCCTGGAGCAGGATCCTGTCAGACGTGTGGGGACATCACAAGGGCTGTCAGCATCCAGACTCAAAGGGCCATGACAGTCCACCAAGGCAACACATCAATAACAACATGCTAACCAAACACGCACTGCAGAGAAACACTCTGGAGTTACGCAAGGTGACTTTTTCTTTAAAGCTTGTCTTAAGAGCCTTGAGTAACTCTACAAAAACACCTAAACATTCTGTCTCACACTGTCTCTTGTGAAAATGGATGTGTAATTGGCTCTTTGGATCATAGTATATAATTATTAAAGCTCAGAAAAAAAACTGATAACCATGAAAATATACTTAATACACTGAGAAAAAACAGACCAAATGGAAAGTACCATGACACAGATAACATTAGATTTTTACACATGTTCTTAAAAGAAGCTTCAAAGAAGTTAATGAAAAGGGTAAAGAAACAAATCCATGATAAAAACCCATTATTATATACAAATTGGTCTTGTCCATAGGCCATAATTCATATGGTATATGAATATGAATTTTATTTTTCACTTAACAAGAAAAGATAAGTTTATGTAGAAACTTTATTGCATTTCTATTGTTTTTTTTGTGTGTATAGATACATTAATTTATTAATAAGTATATTTATACTTATAATTCATGGTTGTTTTCCAAGACAATGTTTTAGATATTTTGTTATTGAGATCATGATGATGTTGCATACAAAATCATTTGTCCTAAACTGTGTTCTGCTGACCAACAAGATGATCATTAACTAAAAGTAATAATAAACCATAAACCTTCCTGTCTTATGACTCATTCGGGTTTCCATTACTGATGTAGGAGAAGAAGAATCCACCCCATTCCTCCACTACATTCTCTATCTGACCTCACAACAATGCCTATCTCGTAAACTGACTCCCATCTCCAAGCTGTCATTATGTCCACACAAAACACACAGTCCTACCCCTCATTTCCCATGAGCTTTCTAACCCATGATTCCATCACTAGAAACATGTACTGATATCCATCTTCTAGTCTGTCAGCTCACTCTCCTGTGCACCTAAACACACATACGCACACGCGCACACACAAACACATGGTTGATTAGTCTGGGGAATTTCATCAGCTTTGTCTCCTAGCAGGACAGAGCTGCTCCTGAGAGCTTGAGGCTGTCAGCACACGCAGGTGGAGCACGTAGCCATTACTCATTCAATTATCTGCTGCAAGTTTATTTCGGAGCACAACACATCGATGGAGCACGTCAACTTCGTTCCTGTGTCTCTGTTACCTTCTCCAGAGATGGAGGCTAATGTGCAATTATGTGCTGTTTCCTCAACAAATGTTTTAATGGCTGAAAGAAGTACACAGCACTTTATAGAATTACACAGATATCTTTAATACTTCAGTCAAAAACAAAACTTAAATTTGATGCAGGAAAAGCAGAAACCTGCTAAGACACCATGTTTACAATGTCTATACAGTTAGAATAGATGAAGACATGATTTAACAATTAACACATTTGGTGTAAATAGCTCTGTAACAGAAATGCTGCAGTAGACTCTTGAAAGGCTCCCCTACTTAAAACAGCCTGAAGGTAGAAGGAAGGTTTTTTCTTACATTTAAAGTTGAGCTTACATTGCTTATTTTCTCTGGCTTAATCAGCAAACATATTTTATTTATGAGATGAATAAAATCATCAGATAAAATCATTGCTTTATGGCATTTTTCTTCTCTTTTCATTAATGAACAAAGTAAGTAACATTTACTAAGTTGGTTAGAATTATTAGCCTACAAATAAGCTAGCAGAAAGAGATGGTTGTATATTGTATTTTGGGGAAAAAAACCTTCTAGAATGTGTACATTATATGTACATTCTTTAAACTCCAAAAATTGAAGAAACTTAAAAAAACAACAACAATAGATTATTTTTTAGCATTGCACATACAATAAAAGTCCTTTTTATACTATGGGATATTGTGAATTATGTTAAATGTAAACTTTTTGCAACAGTTTAAAATATCCAGTAGATCTTTTCCCTGATCATCTTCAAACCACAGTCTATGAGGGTTTTAATCATGTAAGATGGTTTGGACTTCCTTACACAATCTGTGCAAAGGTTTATCTGCACATTCCTTTTGGCCAATCTAGAGGATGGAAGTGAAACTATTTCCTGCACTGATTCATGACACATACAATTAGAGCACATACATAACAAGAGCAATTCATGACCTGGCAAGTTTTCAACTAACTTAGTTTCAAACAGGAGAAGGTCCAAAGCCCTGTCTTTCTGAACTCTTGCTGCTCTTTACTGTGGAGTTATCTTTTAGGCTCCTTGTTATTATAGGGTTTTCCACTGCAGTTGCAAAAGCACCTTTTCCCCCTGACAAAGAGCAGTTGGGGTAAAACACTCTGGTGGAAATAATCAAAGCTTTGGCACAAATCTGGGGTTAAAACCAGGTCTTTCCTTTCCCTTTCACAATAAAAGCAGGAGGTTCACAACTAAGCTATAGTGATTGAGCTGATTTTCAGTGAGGTAAACACTAAAATAGCATCACTTTAACATGAGATGATTGTAAATTACTATTAATGTTGAAATAAGTTACATACAGTGCAGTCTGTAAGTCATTGGAATACAGTGCTTTGTAATCTAGCAGATCTAAGTTTCACTAAAACAATAGCTAAGAGGTTAACGTGAGGATAAGTAAGGCATTACAGCTTTATTTACATTTGTGTGAATCAGATTTTTAGACTTGAGTGTTCAGATTTCAATTTACAAGTGGCTGAATCTAGATTGTACAGTCCGACTGTATTTGCCTCATCACATATCCCCATTGGTTGCCATATTAATTATGCACATGTCAGTATACTGACTAGGGAGGGCAGGTATTTAAAATCATAAAATCAAATCATATTTAAGCTAGGGTTTGAAAGGTTCAACAGTATGGCCCAGATATGGAATAGGCCAATGCCTGTAATCAACTTAGTTTTATTGTCTCCATAGCCACTTGCCAAAACCCAGAGTGAACCGACTCAAGAATTCCATGTAGTAGCAGCATAGGGTGAGCATCATGATGTGTTTTGGTATTCTTTTCCTGATAGTCAACACAAAACCTATATGTTCCATTTGGTTCTGGCATTAAGGCAACCAGTTAAGACAAAGCTGAAAAAGAGAGTTCATTGCTTTTGTTTTACAGTATCCTTTGAACATGATCTTCAATTATGTTTTGCAATGATGCTCAAAAAGTCTGACACCTAACAGGAACCTCATCAGTCTTATGAATGTTGTACAATGTCACAGCCCAGGTTTTTTGCCCACACAAGTATTACATCTCTAGCTGTACTCACCTTATTAGAATTAGACAGTGTCTGAGATTTATGGTCTATAAAAAGACAATTTTTCACAAGTTTTCTTGATTTCCTTCATGTCTGTGAGTAAGGTTTGGTCAGATCCAAATATTTACATACTCGTACTCGTGCACAGATGTCCAAACATAGATAGAGAGAAAATGCAAGACACTGGTCCTAAACATTCCAGATATTGTCATGGAAGATGATTTTCTAAAGCTCTAAAGTGTGGTTCTTTGCTCTTGTTGAATAACTACTACACCATGCTACAACAATTCCAATCTTTTTCTAAAGTAGCTTCCATTAAAAAAAGATAATCCATGGTATCAACAGCTTCTTACAAACAGGCTGCAGGTCGCAGGTTTCAGATATTCAGTATTCAACAACAATCTCTTCATTAGGTATGTCAGGACGCCCCTTGCAACACAGTCTGATAATCCTAAGTAAAGTCTTGTAGGTTCTGATTAAATAGCTGGACTTCAATCTCATTTACATAACAATTGGGTAGAAAAACAAATCCATGCATTTCTTCTTGGAAAATGTTTTTGATGCTGGACTACAAAACATTACTCCTAGCACCCCAATAAGTTTAGGATCAGTCATACATCTGAAGGTATGGAAGGCTTCAAATCCCTCCATGAAATCAATGACAATAGACGAACCTTGTGGGAGTTCAACCTTATTAGAGGTGCCACAGAAAGAAATTGCCTATATAGAGAAGTTTGGGCCTGAGAAAGTTGAGCTACTCTTACATCAGGAGTAGACATAGTAGTTGGACCCCAAATTAGTCCATCATTACTATTCTAGCAAAATTTCTACTGTCGGTGGAATTAAAAACGTGCTGATTTGACATCTCCCCATTAGTATAATCTTGCAAATAAACATGCAACTTAAAGTCCTTCCCGTTTTGAGGAAAGTTTTTTTTTTTTTTTTAATTAACCCTTACCTCTCAGCCTGAGAAGGCAGCCTTCTGTGAAATAATAATAATACGGATCGGAAAACAACAGAGTACAAACCGTTAAAGTATTATATGATTATAAAAGATATAGTCCTGTAATCAATTAACATACATTCAAAGACAAGGACATTTGGAATAATGGAGTGACCTAGTGGTTAGAACCTTGCCTTTAGGATCTGAAGGTCACAGCCCAGATACCACTGAGGTACCTTTGAGCAAGGTACTGTCCTGCTCCACTGCTTCACAAGGTCACATTTCTTTGCTATGCTACTTGGCATTTATGGGGTGTGTTCACAATGAAAAACAGTCACTTATTCAATCACTTGGAGTTGTTTGGTCAGAGTAGAAGTCCACATGTGTGGCGAAGATCATATTTTTAGGCAAAGAACCTTGTACAGCATGGTGGAGCAAAATTACAGTTTAAACTTAAATTGCTGCCATAGGGACTGGGGGGTGTGCGGTCACTGTCTGATTGACCATCTGTCCAAAGATTAAAGTTGAATCGGGTGTGAAACCTCAACATCAACTGAGGGAATTTGGCATGTCAGCGTGTTTAAAAATTTCAGCAAACCGATGTCAGACACTGATGCACAATTATGCAAAGCAACTATAAATAGTTATTTCTGCTAAAGAGGGGAGAACTAGCGTCCTAGGCCAAAAGTGTAGAAATGTACCCCACAGATAAGTATATGTGTTGATATTTTTTGAATAAATCATTGAAAAGTATATCACCTTTTTCTGTACATACTCCATTAAAGAGAATAAAATCTTTGCTTGTGTAAACATGATGAAAAAACCCACCACAAAATTCGATTAAAAAGTACTTAATTTTTTACATACCTGTATATGATACCTGAAACGGATCAAATGAAAAAAGCATCTCATCTGTATGACTCATTGACTAAATGAATAAAAGCATAATGAAAATTAAATGAGTTTGAAGAAGAGTTTGCATCTGTTATACGGTCAATAATATGGTCCAACAATAAATAGGAAAATAAAATAGCTTGAAAAAGTTACCTAACTATGATTAGAACAAGCAGAACTTGGCTTAATAAGCACAGACATTACTTTTGACAATGACACTATAAAACTGCATCTCAGTAAATTTAATTCGGCAAGTACGATTGTGAAAATCCACACATTCAGCAACAAAACAAAACAGTAACAAACAATGAACAAAAATGTGTTTAAGCTTTTAAAATAAGCGTTTTCCCCCCACAGGAGCGTTAGCACCTGTTAAGTCTTTCGAAAATTCAACAGACAGATGGTACTCGAGGAAGTGAAAGGGCTGTAATATAAGTGGGTAGAGGCATCAGCACACTCTTAATGACATTAATTAACAGAGACAAAGAGCCTGTTTAGTCTGACAGAGGCTGACATAAAAGAGAAGGACAGGAAGATGACACTTCTCTTCAGCAGCACCAATCTAGATCATAGTCTGACACACCTGAGGTTATGAGTCTCTACTACCTTCACCTCTATTGAGCAGGATGTGTAAGGTTGAATTTGAGTGTGAGAGTGTGTAAGACATGACAGCTGTAAGCATGAGGACATACAGAGTCCCTCGACTGGTCTGGCACAAAATGTGAACAGGGTCAGAGCCACTGGCTATGTTTAAACTGAGTAAAATGTACTTTCAGTACGGCTTGTGCTTTTCTACATGTGCAAGCTGACAATTCCATAGGCACAAATGCATCCCCATACCATCAGAGGTGCAGGCTTTTGAAATGAGTCGGTTAGTCCCTCTTTTTTCATTCTGGAGGATGTAATGTCCATGTTTTTAGAAATGGATTTCAGATTTTTATTTGTTTGACTACAGTTTTCCACTTTGCCTCAGTCCATTTTAAATGAGCTTTGGACAGCAGGATGGATCATGTTCACATATGGCTTTTTCTTTTGATGGTAACCTAACCTGCTTTGTAAATGATATAGCAAACTGTGTTAACAGACAATTATTTTTGGAAGTGTTCCTGAGCACATACTGTGATATACATGACAATCATTTCTGGTATTAGTGCAGTGCTGCCATAGGGCCAAAAGATCATGGGCATCCAATATTAATGTTCAGCCTTGTCCTTTGCACACACAGAAATCTCTACTTTTGGTCACTGTTCAACTCTTTTATGATGATTACTCAGAGTCAACTGAATGTCTTTCATTACACATTTAAATATTTTACTCTGAAATCGGTATGACATTTATTTGCTTTAATTACACTGGTGATATATGAATACTCAGTTTGGTTGGTCTTTATTCTGTCCTGACCAATCATACTTTAGAATATTTCTAAATTTCCAGTCAGAGTGATATAGTACATTACCCACACTTAAGAAATTTCTCATTTAACTTGTTCCATCACTAACGGATTATTTTATAGCAGACTATGTGGGATCTAACAGACCGGTGAGACATTTATTTAATGTGATAATGAGTCATGCTCATAATTTTCAAATTTCATTAAAAAGAAAATTATGTATGAAAATAAGGTATGTAAGAACAGTTTCCTGAAAGTATATTTTGTTTTTTTAAATAAACTGTTTAGTATAGAACACTAAATCAGTGCCTTCTGGTCTGAGCTTGTAATCCTTTGTTTTGTTGTTTCAGAGTTTACGAGCTCTGCTTAGAGTCTTGCTCCACTTGTCCTCTCTCTCTCTCTGCCTCCCTCCATCCCTCCATCTTTGGCTACTGTCTTTTCTCCAAGGTCTTGTTAGAGAATCAGGGTCATTCATCTCTGTAATCAGACTTAGTTGAAAACTCTTGGCAGCCTCAAAGGCCAAGCCCTGTGTGTACTGTACTACCCACATATGTGCCCAAGCCAACCACAGAACCACCAACACACAAAATGCTCTTTTATGCATTACTCTTACACGCTGAAAAGAGTGTTTAGAAAGCCTACGACCTACTCTCAGCCAATAGGTGGGACATGTGGGAATTCACAATGCATACATTCTTCCACATTATTTTTTTATATGCTGGCCTAGATGGCACAGAAAATTAGCAATTCAAAAGACAAGGCAATAAAGCAGCCATTTCCGCCTTTAAAAAACTTCTCATACAATAAGATAAATGTCCCAGTTCTGTTGTTGCATTTACTGCAATATGGAAAGAGCACAGTAGGCACTAACTACAGCATACCTGGAACACTCCATAAGACCTGCCATTTTGTAGAGGACTCCGTCATCTAGTCATAATAATAAGGCTCTTCTCAAAGTAGCTCAGAACCTTAGACTCACATATTTTTCCTGATTCTGGTACATCAATTTCAAAAATTGACTGTTCATTTCCTGCCAAATACAAAGGGTAAAATAAGTACTAAACATGACACCAATTTTCTAAGTAAATATATTTGCTACTGACATGAAATTCTCACCAGATGTTGGTAACGACCCATCCAATCCACACATTCAAAAAAATCAAACCATAGATTTCCATACATTATGTGTAACCAAATGGAATGATACAGGGGAAAATGATTGAAAACACTTACTGAAATGTATTCAATAATTTAACACTGCACAAAAGCCTTTGTTGTTGGTGACAGCTTCAAGACACCACCCATTCCTCCACACAAACAGTCTTCAAATCCTAAAAGTTCTATAAACTGAGTTTTATTTTTTCCTTAGATTTTCTACATGAATCAGGTCAGGTGACTGGCTGGCCTATTCTAGCAGCTTTATTTGAAATTGAAAGTTTCCTTAGCTGTGTGTTTGGGATAATTGCCTTGCTGAAATGATCCTGGTAGATGGCAGGGGTCAGGTTAAAGGGGACAAAGCAAAAGCAAAACAGTTGGTAGGGTAGGGTTAAAACCCTCAAAAGCATAAAGTACATCATCAATGAACATCCCTACAATATCAATGCTTGTCTCAGGAGATAGAAGCCATATTACTTCATTGAACAGCTGGCTGCAATCATCAAAGATATGAAGCAGTCATTACAGTGAATGTTCTTCTGAAACCATCCCCATGAGGCTGTTTCTATGCCTCACCACCTTTATTACCACAAATCTAAACTCAATTAGAGCACAGGAAGCTTCACCTCAAGAAATTTTAATCCATCTTTATTTTCTACCCTGTGATTTGTGAGTTCAACTCATTTGGAAGAGGGTCTGGACCCTTCATGCAAACCTGAGAAATGAGCCACAGCGAGATTGAAAAGGCTGAGGGTTCTTACACAGTTCACAATTCTCCACAATTAAACCTGTGTGTTCTACAATGAAAAATGCAGATAATACAGTTGGATTTTTAGAAAATGTATCTTAGGTAGATAATGCACAATGGAAAATGTCCAATCAACACTCTAAAAGTTGAAATTCATTAAGCTTCAATACAATCTGGCTGACTGTGCTCATGTGTAACAGTGCCGATGCATGATTAAGTCCTTGGAGTTTTCATGTTTATTATAAAAGAGCATTTTTTACATTACTGAAATTTAACTAAATCATCAGCTTTCATTTAAGCAGATCAAGCCTTAATGAAGTAACCTACAAAAACCTGATACTGAAATGATGCTTCAGTTATCCCAAGGCCATACAGCACATAATGCACATGAATAAACACTTTTGGATTCCCAAATCCAAAAGGAACAGTCGATAGAAGCATGGGATGCTAGTTTAATAACACTCAGTATGTTCACATTTAGTCCATCACAGGCCTGGTCTAAATGACAGTTGGCAGCAGGGTGCTACAGGATCATATAAAAGGTCACAGGTTATTGCTGCCCAGCTGCAAGTGTAGTAGAGAGACCACTGCCATTCTAAAGTCAACTTATGGGAGAAAAATCTCATCAACTGCATAGTCTCTGGGCTTCTGACTTTAAAACTCAATTTCCTATTCTGCACATGGAAGCAGATCTCCATGGCTTTAATATGTGGGTATATTTGTGTCTCTGTGTGTGTGTCCTGTGATTTCAGAGATATTGATATATTGACGCATTTATATTTCTTCCGTAAGAAAAGATATGACTGTAATATATATTGACTTGACTGGATTGTCTTTTGTTTAGATACTTCCACTAGTGTTGTAAAAGTATGTCCAGCTGATTAGGTGATTAAATATGATTAGTATCATAAATATTTTTAGTGCTGAGACTGCATGGAAGACTATTCCTGTTTCAAGCAGGCTGCATCTCCTTTGTTTTACTATTGCAGCATAAATGATTAATAATAAAGAGCTATTATCTATGTTTAAGTTATGCATGAAGTCTTGACAGGTATGTTCTACTAATAAGAGCTACTAATAAGGTTGCATATGATGCCTCTAGGGTATTATAAAGGACAATTTGTCTCCAAAATATGATGCTGCAAAGCAGCACTTTCTCCAAGTCTCTAAGAATAGCTCTATCCCCAGAGGATTTAAGGTAGGGATGATGATTTGACTGCAGGCTCAGCTCAATAAGAGAAAGTCATCTATTTTTCAGCACGCTCTTCCGACTCTGCAATCAACAGGGTGATGCGACTGGCTCTTTCGATCATGTCCGAGTCAATTAAACAAACAATTCAGTGCAGGGTCCATCTGAGGCTTAGTCGCTGCAGAATGGGGCCACACGTGGGATGCTCATTTCTTTATCAGTGCCTAGCCAGATGAAATTCTGTTCCGTCCTTTAAAAAAAAAAAAAAAAAAAAATCTGCCCTCACCAACACTAACTCATTACTCTGAGCTTCGTCATCCTTACGCCTGGCTGTGTCTAGGCAACAGGCCAAATTCTCCCCTTCTGCCACCAAACCTGACGGAAATGCAAGACCTGTTGACATGTGGACAAAACACATGAGGATATACAATTGAATTATGGCTGAAAATGAAAACCAGTGCAAATATCATTTTTTTCTGAGATAACATTCACATAATGCACCTGAAAATAGGCCTGTAGGTCTCATAAGCCCTCAGTAGTTGGCTTCCAGCTAGGGACAAATCACCAGGATGGATTTAGTTGACCTCAGTTGCTGCCAGAGCAAATGCACTAATCGCTAGTCATTGAAACATTTACATAGTTTTCATGCCCTGCAAAAACTGGCTTACTTTGGCTGCAGCAAATTCATTTGAATTGCCTAAGTGCCTATGAACTAATTCCATGTGCAAAAAAAGTGGAATACCAGAGGAAGTGACATGTTAGCAGCACAGACCTCCATCGCTATTGTTGTAGCTAGAGTGTTTTATACGGGTAAGACCACCAGCGATGGATAGGGCTAATCACAGTGACAGCAGCAGGATGCTGTACCAAGGGACAGCTCTGTGATTCTGTCACTACACCACCGCCAGCTTATAGAAGCTGACACTCCGTGTCCCACATAAAGAACACTGGCACTTATGAGTGAGGTCAAAGCTAGGATTCAATGTTTACAACCAAAAGACAGCTAAGGGTATAACATTTCAGAGCTTAAGCAGGCTCAACAAAGTTCTTCCTAACTTAACACAATCAAGGGAAAGAATATAGCAAGAAAATGAAAGAGGAACACTGAAGAACACTGAAGAATAAATAAAGAGAGCCTCTCTCTTCTCTGCTTTACAGTAGTTTATTTCCCTGGAACAAGTACTGTTTTATTAAATATTATTCAAGTCCATTAATTCAAGTTTACCAATGGCTAAAATGTTTTATAAGTACTTTTGTGGCCACTGTATATTTTGGATCATTGTCCTGCTGGAATATCGAAGCATGAACAAATTTCAGATGTTGCATTTAGAATCTGGTACTTTGTGAAGTCTATGATGCCATCTTTCCTAACATTGTACCAACAACCTTCAGATGAAAACTAGCCTAAATGCGTGACAAATGTTGGTTTATTGCCAGAATATTCTATTGTTGTCTCATCTGTCAAAGTTCCAGTAACATCTAGAGAAGTCCAGGTGCTAACATTTGTGGTTATTAATGGTATGGGTGTGGCAAGTAATGTTAAGTTTGGAGACCTGGTTTTTCCAAAATTCTACCATCTTTAGCAAATTTCCATCTATTATTCATTTAGGAAAGTTTGTCTTTCTAAGCATCCTCCTCACTCCATTTGAAAGTTAACACACCCAATCACACAAATCAGACCATAACAAAATGTGACCTCTGCTATTAACCTTCACATGGAGCAACAAGCAGATATCAACAGCCCCCGGAGAGCAGTGTAGCAGGAAGGTAATTTGCTCATGGGTACCTCAGTGGTATCTGGGCCAGAACTTTGAAACCTGTTACCCTCTGTTCACAAGGGCAAGTTCCTAACCACCAGGCTACCACAGCTCTCTTCCAGATATAGTTCACTACAGTTCCACTTCTTTTAAATGTCTACAAAAATTGGCCTAACAGTTGATATGGCCATTTTCAAGGGTGAAGTTATTTTTATAGATATTACCAAATTTATGAAGGCCAATACATTTCTCATTTTAGCAAAGTATTCTGAAATTTGTAAAGGAATTTGGCCCCTCTGTTGCCTCATACTCATACCCCAGAGACATCAGACATAAATAATATAAAAATTAACAGGATACAATAAAAATTTGCTAGAGGTAATAATTGCGATAATTAGTTTTATTACGAATATTTTTTTAAGTTTTATTTTCACTCTTTGTTTCTAGGATTACATTTAGCTAAATGTAATGTAATTAGCTAAATGGACCACAAAGGATGCCAAAAATCATGGTTTGGCTGTAAATGAGTCCATCAGGTTGATCACTATTTTAGTATTATTTTGTCATTAGTAGTAGACATTAGACACATATGAACCTGCTAAGTCTGCACAGTAATAGAACAGGATACTGTAACAGATTGCAGTTATAAAGTAAAAGGCTGGGGGATGTATGACCAGCTGACCTCAGCTGGTCCTCCTCATCATCAACCTGCAGACCCACCTGCTCTAACAAAGACACAGAGAGGATCAATGTTCTGGCCTACTTTCCAACTCTAAAACACTTGATCTTTTCACTTCAACTCTTGCTACATGTTCTCACTAATAAGGATGAGGCTTTCCCTAGAGATTTTTCTCAGAGTAACAGTATCAGATTCCCACGGCATGCCAGCCCTGTCCCAAGAGGATAGAAAAACACAAGAAATAAAGGGAAACTGGGACTCCCTATTGTGGATTTTTAACATGTTGCATTAGGAATATACATTTCAAGGTAAAAACCCAAAAGGCCAGTTGTAATTTGTGTGTGTGTGTGTGTGTTTGTGTGTATAGGTGCTATGTATTGAGTAAGCTTGTGAGCTGTAAGTGCAGAGTAGGGAAATTGGCTGAAAGAGTAAAAATGCTATCTCTGACCTTTACCTAAATTATTTACTAATTATTTCCAAACTATTCTGCACATGGCCTGCTGTGTAGCCATTGTCCCAGGTCCTACCTTGCAGTATGTGCATCAGCACGCACAGAGCAGAAATTTGACAACTTGACCTTTAGTGCGAGATTACTTTTGCCCACTCATTAGCATGAGGGCTATGACTATGTGCTAATGCACATGACAGTTCTGTACAGACCAACAATTGTGCCACTCAAAAAGAAAGCATATATAAGGAATATATAATAAAATAGTAAAACTGCATGGTTACATCACTGCATTTTAACTGCAGGTTTTTACTGCAGCAAAAGTATAGCTTCAAAGTAGAGAACTTGAGAACATGACCAAATTAAAAATAGCTACATGTCATTTATGAATTATTCTATTCCATATTAAAATGTGTCATCTCTGTTTAGACTGTGTCACCAATATTGATGAGAAATATTATATTTAAAAACCCTAATTATCAATGTCATGTTATTACACATGCCAGTAGCTATGTGGTTCACACTCCCACAGTAGTAGCCCCCCCTACGATTCACACTCAAGAGCTTCAATCATGGCTGCAGTAAGTTTGCTTGTACTGAAACAATGACTTTAGAATCTCAATTGCCTTGGAACAGCTTCTCACTTCACTGTACACGGTACAGATCCTTTTACTGTTCATTAACCCTCACCATAAGTTTAAACTTTAGAGCAGAACTTTCTCAAAAAACTGTTTCAGTCAGCAAACAGAGATAATCCAACACTAACCATAAAGATTCCGAAGTGTTCATGATACTCACATCATTTTAGTTGTATGATCACATTTATTGGAAATCGTCCAATTAATGCTGAAATTTTGATTAGCCTAAAGATGGTTTGCTTGCTGGAGCTGCTTTGATGCATGTTTTTCACTGAATGTATTATACTCTTTGGCATATTTGCATGTCTGCTGTGCTTGTGTGTGATTTGGTTATAGACCATGTGTCAAATGTAAAATAGTATAAATAATTAAAAAGCAAATCACAAACACTTACTTTGTATGGTAGAAACAATGAGTTAATGCAGGCCATCAGACTGGCTGTGTCTTTTGCATCAGGTTGCCCACAAACAATGATCTGAGATGGGAAGGGGGAGGGGGGGAGAGAAATAAAGAGAGAGAGAGAAAGAGAAGAGAGGAATAAAGAGAGAGAAAGAGAAGAGAGAAATAAAGAGAGAGAAAGAGAAAGAAAGAGAGAGAAAAAGAAAAAGAAAGAAAAACGAGAAAGAGAGAAAAAGAAAAAGAAAGAAAAACGAGAAAGAGAGAGAAAGAAAAGAAAGAAAGAGAAAGAGAGAGAGAAAAAGAAAAAAGAAAGAAAGAGAGAGAGAGAAAAAGAAAGAAAGAGAGAGAAAAAAAGAAAGTAAGAAAAAAAAAAAGAACGAAAAAGAGAAAGAAAGAAAGAACGAAAAAGAGAAAGAAAGAAAAAAAGAAAAAGGAGAAAGAAAGAAAGAAAGAAAGAAAGAAAGAAAGAAAGAAAGAAAGAAAGAAAGAAAGAAAGAAAGAAAGA
>JBBIGC010000104.1:30424474-30454406 GCA_037576955.1 Lepidarchus adonis | reverse complement strand
AAAGAAAGAAAGAAAGAAAGAAAGAAAGAAAGAAAGAAAGAAAGAAAGAAAGAAAGAAAGAAAGAAAGGAAGGAAGGTTAGTTTGCTTGTGGTTTAATGAGGTGGGCAGGTGTGCTGGCGTTCAGGTTGCCCCTACCTGGACCTCCAGTACATTTCTCCTCCTCATACCTTTTGCTGAACAGATGAGCTCTAACAGCAGTGGGACATTTTCACAGCTTTTAAAATGTACTGGAAGAAACTTTGAAGAAAGTTTCTTTACTTGGAAAATTATTTCTAGAATAGCTGCCATTGTGTCACTTGTATATGGATGATTGTAACTACACTGACAACTACTGACACGATAAGACTAATCAAATTAAACAGCAAACCACTGCTGTTGCACATATCTCTATTTTTGTATGTTTTACACAAAGCAACTGAATTTGTCTATTACACTTAAGTTGTTGAGTCACTTCAAGGTTCCTGCTCTGCTCTCCTCAACAACTTTTTCGAAACTAATAATTATTAATAAACTAATAATAATGGTATGTGTGGAAACACGGCAGACTACTGAACTGTCAAAGAGAATCAGCTTGCACCAAAAATCAAGAACACCATCGTTTCAGTGTTCTCTAATCCTACTGTTAGTCACGTTGAGAAAGAAGCCGGAACAGTTTCTTGTGGCTTCACCAGCTACACTGCAGGGGTAATAACTTTAGTGGGAAACAAACAAGGTACCAGGTACAAAACACTGAGTAGAGTTCAGCAGAATTCAGTCACACTAGTACTATGCAGTGGAAAAGTAAGTGAACATATAATAAATGAACCAAATCCCTTAAAATTAAACATACCCCTATAAGTGCTGTGTAAAGTGCAAGCCTAAATCATCAGTTACTTCACATGATTACAAGAGCTTCCATTACTTGTTAGCTACATTAGATGATAATCAGAGTAAAGGGGCGATGTGTGCATTTGAATGTTACTATTTACCAAGCTATCACTTTAGATGCCTTGCATGGCTGATTAATCAAACCAAAACCAACACTGATTACCTGCTTAAAAGTGTAGTCATGTCCCATAAGTCCACGGACCATATCAGGAAGGGCGATGGGCACTTTAACTAGCCTATCAGTGAAAGCAGTCAGCAGCTGCTGAGAGCGCTGCATCCACTCTTGATTGCCAGTCAGGTGAGAGAGACGTAGCAAGTTCATTGCAGACACAGAGTTTGCACTGGGTTCTGCACCATCCTGATCTAGAGAGAAAAAAAAGATTACTTCATAATCCGAACAGAACAACCATAATCAGCCCCAAAGGACAAACAGGCTGTTTTGCTTCACTGATATAAACGAAAAAGTTAAGTGACATTACACTCATAGTTCTGATTTTCAACCTGACCTTTGTCCATTTATCACAGAGAGCTGAAAGTGTCTGATACTGCAGGTGAAGTGGCCAGCAGCTGTGAGTAGATTGTTTTATCTGCGTTTGTTGTGTTTGTTTGTTTGTTTGTTTGTGTGTGTGTGTGTATGTATCCTGGGAGAAGTTTCCCATGATCTATGACCTCATGCAGACAGAATTGCAGACAGCCTGGCGGCTAAGAGATCAACTAAGGTGGTGACTGACATACAGCACAAGATTGTCCCAAACAGATGCTATTACACATCTAGAATAGCTGTTTTCAATCACATTAAACCAATTTCATTCAGGTATATGTGCAATTTGATGCTGAGTAATGCTGATGTTCTACAATTTCATATACTTCAATATTATGTTTTTAAACTGTTATTGTTGTGTTTGAACACCCCAAAACCTGTGAACATATTCTCTACAGGAATAAAGAAAATGAATATGACATTGTCTACAATTTGTCTACAATCAATTTTTTCTAATATATTACATTCTGCAAATAAAGAAGGGGAAAAATTCAAACAAACAAAAACAACTTTTAAATAGGACTATAAAAAATGACAGATAATGACCAGAGCTGATTCAGTCTTATGACTGGCAGCTGTATAGCACTGATTAAGTTAGATAGAAAGATAATATTATTATACCTATAATACGTTTGAGGCAGTTAAATAAAACAATATAAATAATTTCTTAAATAAAACATTCAGTACATCCTTTTCTAGGCTATAGACACATTTACAATACTTAATTAGTGGTAACAACTAATAAAGCAACAACAGCTATTAACACATTAAGTAATTCCAACACTTCACATGATAAAATAAATTGTAGTGTATGTGGAATATAAACTCTGTAAAGCTGCTTTGTGACAACGTCAGTTGTAAAAAGCGCTGTATAAATAAAATTGACTTGACTAGTATTGCAGAATTTTGCTCTCACACTCACAAAAAATGGCAAGCATCCTCACTAATGACAGACTCACATGTGCTGCTCATACAACAAATGCAACTGAACTCATATAGCACACGTTCACTCTGATCAACATAGAGGCCCTCTCAGTTCTTTCCAGTGATTTCTAGTAGATTTGCACTCCCAGCAAGGAGAAGAGACACTTAGAAGTGTTTGGTTTTGGGCAGGGCGTAAAATGGAGAGTGGCATGTGGTCTGGGAGGTAATCAGTCTTTCAATGACAATGTGCTGGAGGAAGTTCATTCTGACACACTGCAGCTCCCCACGACTCTCCATGCTAAGCTTAGTATATAATGGTGCAGTCACACTGAAAAGACTAAAAATCTGTCTTATGTCCTTTTTAATTTATGGCAGCAACATAAGCTTAAAAGCTTTATTTTCCTCTTCAGTCATATCTCGCTGGTGACAGTGTCACTTTCACAGGGCCATCAGTCAAAAGCTGAAGCACAGCAGTATTTGTACATCCCTACAATTCTATGTGACAAATCATGTAACTGAGCTGGTCAGGATAGCATAGCCACATCTCTAATGCACCTGGCACAGGCAGATTTCACCAAAAAGTGACAGAAACAGCAAGATGACAATGATGAGGAGGGGGAGGAGGAGGAGAAGTAGACACACATTCAGCAAATGGACCAGAAAAAGCACAATATAACTACTGAAAAAGAGAGAAATGACAAAAAATTCCACTAAGAAATGAAAGAAAAACAAAGCCAACAAAAACAGAAAGGTACAAAACAGAGAGGCCATAAGACATAGTGATGCCAGAGTGATGAAGGATTTCAGTGAGTTCACTTGCGTGCTATCAGCAGTGGGGTGATGGGAGTGTTATCCAGTGGAGTGATGCTGAACTGTGACTGACAGCAGGACATCTCTACCACCATGTTCAAATGACTCACTCCCTCATACTCCCACACACTCCCACGTCAATTAGCCCGGCCGAGAAAACAGGACATACACTACCAGTCAAAACAGTTTAGACACATGACTAAATCTATGTTTTACATCGTTTTCAAATCTTTCTGATCTCCAAGCTTATATGAAGATGCTTGAAAAGTTAATAAACAAAAGTAAATAGTGCAGAACATGCCCTTATATGGGCATACAGTATATATACTTTTCTCATGACATAAATATGGAAGGCCTTTCCACAAGAACCTTTATTAATGTGTTTTGTTTGACTTATTGTTCAGATCTGATTCCGTTCAGCTTAAAATTAGTATCCAATATCCACTTGATCAGAAAAAATGTAGACCCATTTCTAAACAACCACAATTCTAAATAAAAATAAATAAATAAATAAATAAATAAAAAAATAAATCCTTTTCTAGAGAAATACAAGATCCTTTCCAGTCTGAATATCATTCTACAGAGACAAAAGTTTTTTATTGTGTCTAATAAATTATTGATGGATGTAGACGATGGTGAAATGTTGTATTTTAATACTGTTTATTCAAAGCTTAGCTTTTGACACTGTCGAACAAAGGACGTTAATAAACCTATTAAATCAATTTGTGTGAACCTCCAGCACAGCTCTGGCCGGGTTCACTTGATTTGGTTAACAGAAGTTTTCCAATTTGGGTCAGTGAGTTTTCTCTCAGTCACTGTTTCGGGGAATTCCGGGAGTTTGTTTAGGCTCTACCCTCACATTCAAACTTCCTGAACATCAGACCCTTCTTTCTTTCTTACGTGAACACCGTTAATAAATGGCTTTTAGAATCTCTTATAGCTAAATGTGTCAAAAACTAAAATGCTAGTATTTGAGCTCTGCACAAACAGTCCCCCTTAGTCACCTTTTTGTTCCACATTCTAGACTGAAAACAAATGAGGATTGTGCTTTTCAGACCCAAGCTCTTCAGCTGGAGCTATGAGTGGTTGATTCTGTCCAAATTTGTAGATCTAAGCATATGACGCACATGTTCAAAAAGGCTTCTGGATTACTTTACTTACTCATTTATGTGCGATTTTTAACATGAAAAACCACTCCCTACTTCTTATTAATTATTTTATTTTGGAAAGTGCATTAAGTGCTGGAAAATCAAATGTGTGTAAAGCTGACAGTATGCGACTGTTGGTTCCCTAGATCCTAAGCATTGGCCCTATAGTGCTGTGATAATGAATTGTCCCCGACTGATGTCACAGCCATCTGTGTCAGGGGTTAAAAAAAATAATTGGTTTCTCCATCTTCGGGTTGGCAGGTTGGTCCTCCCACTCCCCCATTATTTAGTGCTATGCTAGCAAGCACAGACTTTTGTTAGTTGACATAACAGAAATGGTAGTTAGCTTTCCTCTCTGACAGTCTGTTGGGAACTGACAATGCGTAAATTGGAGAGGGAAAAAAGGCATTTAGATAGAATGTTTATTTTCACTGTTATTTTACTGCATATATTGCAATATGCTATTTCATTGTCTGATGTCTTCCTTTTTATGTGGAAAAAGGGATTTTTAAAAAAAAAATTTACTTTTTTGACTGGTAGAGTTGTTAAGACGTTTCACAGCCAAAACAATTCACATCAGAAGATTGGAATCATTGTTAAAAAAGTTTTAAAAAGTTATTAATTACAAATTATTTATGAATTATTTAATTAATTATAACATTATTATGTCAACATTATTAATAATATAAAATAAAATCATGTAAATTCACAAAAATATAGGTGTTTAATCAGTAGGCATGAATTAAACCAAAACCTTTTAACCTAGTGTGCAAGGTGCATTCAACTAACACTGCTCCATATCTCACCCTGTTTGAGGGACAGCAGCAAAGTAGGATCTGAGGGGTCACTAGAGAAGTAGCCACTGCCCTGGGCATCCCAGAAGAGATGGTCCTGCTGGTGTTGGAGTTTCTCGGCCCACTGAAGCCAGTGCACAGTCTGGGTGGCCTCAAAAAGGTCTAACAGACCACACACCACAAAAGCATAGTCATCTAGGAATCCTGCAATGGGCGAGGTGCTAGAGAGAAGATAAGGGGAAAAGAGTTACCACATGAGCCTAAAACATAAATACAAAGATGTACAGGTGAGCAAAAAAAAAAAAAAAGCAATTATATATAATATATATAAAATGTTTCAGATCAACAAACACATTTTAATATTAGTCAAAAACAACACAACTAAACACAAAGTGTTTTTTAAATGAAGGATTTTATTATTAACAGAGAAAAAAATCCAAACGTACATGGCCCAGTGTGACAAAGTGATTGCCTCCAAAACCTAATAACTGGTTGGGCCACTCTAGCAGAAACAACTGCAATCAAGCGTTTGCAATAACTTGCAACAAGTCTTTTACAGCAGGAATTTTGGCCCAAACTCATCTTTGCAGAGTTCTTGTAGTTCAGCCACATTGGAGGGTTTTTGAGCATGAACCTCCTTTTTAAGGTCATGTCACAGCATCTCAATAGGATTAAGGTCAGGACTTTGACTAGGCCACTCCACTCCAAAATCTTCATTTTGTTTTTCTTCAGCCAATCAGATGTGGACTTGCTGGTGTGTTTTGGATCATTGTCCTGCTGCAGAACCCAAGTTAGTTTCAGCTTGAGGTCATGAACAGATGGCCAGACATTCCCCTTAAGGAGTTTTTGGTAGACAGCAGAATTCATGGTTCCATTTATCACAGCAAGTCTTCCAAATCCTGAAGCAGCAAAACAGCCTCAGACAACCACAATACCACCCCCATATTTTACTGTTGGTATGATGTTCTTTTTCTGAAATGCAGGGGTTCTTCTATGGCAGATGTAATGGGGGGGGTCACCATTTGAAATGTTCAACTTTTGTCTGGTCAGTCCACAGAGTATTTTCCCAAAAGTATTTGCAATGAGTCTTTTTGCTTTTTCAGTGTTTTTTGTCTTAGCATTCTGCTATGTAGGCCATTTTTGCCCAGTCTCTTTCTAATGGTGGAGTCATGAACACAGACCTTAACTGAGGCAAGTGAGGCCGGAAGATCTTTGGATGTTGTTGTGGGGTCTTTTGTGAGCTCTTGGATGAGTCGTCGCTGTGCTCTTCGGGGTAATTTTGGTCCTGAGAAGGTTCACCACTATTCAATGTTTTTGACATTTGTGGATAATGTCTCTCACTGTGGTTCGCTGGAGTCCCAAAGCTTTAGGAATGGTTTTATAACCTCATCCAGACTGATAGATCTCAGTTAATTTTTTCTTATTTTTTCCAGATTGTCTTTGGATCTTGGCATGATGTCTAGCTTTTGAAGATCTTTTGGTCGACTTTACTTTGTAAGACAGGTCTTATTTAAGTGATTTTTTGATTAAGAACAGGTGTGGCAGTAATCAGGTCTGGGTGTGGCTAGAGATATTGAACTCAGGTGTGATGAACCACTGTTCAGTTATGTTTTCACTTTTTCACACATTATATTGAACATAGAAAATACTTAAGATATTCTAAAAGTGCTATTGACATGACATTCTCACCAGGTGTCAGTAACAACCCATCCAGTCCTTAACGTTACATGCCTTTTTGCACTTTCCTTTCTTCATGTGTTCAATATATTTTCCCTGTGTCAGGAATTCAGCTCCGGCTTCCCCCATGAACCGAAATGGATTGGATAATGGATGGATTAATGTATGGAAATCTATGGCTTGATTTCTTTGCATGCATGGATTGGATGGGCTGTTACCAACATCTGGTGAGAATATTATGTCAATAACACCTCTAGAAATACATTTACTGAGAAAATTGTTGATGTGTTCAATATTGGTTTTGCCAGCTGTATATTAATATAGAATTTTTTTAATTATTTATTTTATTTAACCTTGGCACAGGCATATGTGACTTGTCTGTAAATGTAAACGAATCATTGGATATCTGTGTTATACTAATATCAGGCTTTAATTGAGGCTTTGTCCTGTGAATTTAACTTAGCAGCTTCACATCACAGAATGAAGCCACTCCTGTAGACTGGCTGCAAATTCTTTAATTTTGTGTAATTTCAAACTTGAACTCAAGCTGTCTAAAATCATGAGAAGAGTTTCAATAGTCTGAGCTCAAGTATAAATCATGTTTTCTATGATGACAACTGTCACCCCAATCTGACTGGTAATCTTTTTCTATTCCTTTGTTCGGTGTAACATGAGGATTTGGACGAGTGCCTTTGGAAGAAAAGAGGAAGATCTGAATCATCAAGCTTTTGGTACAAATTGGTGCACCAAAGCACAAGGTCATTCACAGCTTCTTTGTTTTTTGAGCTTGCTAGTCTCATGGACCATCTGTGCAATCCTCTTGAGTTAATGCAATGGAAACGTATCTTTATGTGTTACGTGTGCAATGTGTGAAACAATGCTATAAGGTGTTGGAGTGCTCTTTGAAATATTCAGTACACACATGAACAGCCACATTTTTTCCATCAGTTAAAGTGGAAAACTTCACAGGCGTGATGCTTACAACTTTATGAAGTTGAAATCATTTCAAATAGTCATTCGGAAGCTCAGTTTATTTTGCTGGGTCATCAAGCAGATTATTGCACAATCAAAAAGTTCCTGAATATGTCTGTTAGGGACATATAGTGTTCACTAGCAGACAGAATTTGATGAAAAGGATGATGGGTTATTTTCCCAAACTACTGAACTGAGGCAAAGCAGAAATGTGTGAAGATGAGAGGAATGCTCAAATTATTATTTTTTATTTTTAACCAATGTATAGTTGATGTACAGTGCCCTCGATAATGTTGGGACAAATTCTCATTTGATTTACCCCACTGCTAACCAGTGTTAAAATCTTTATCAAACAGCTCAGATGTGATTTAAGTGCACATTCTAGACTTTAAAATACAATTGAATTTCACTATGAAGAAAGTACAACACTTTATCTATAGTCCACATAAATTCAGGGTACCTAAAAGTTTGGGGAAATTGGCTTCACAGGTGTTTGTTATTCAGGTATGTTTATCTGTTTCACTACTGCAGATAAGATACCTAGGCTTACTTCTACAATTTGGAATCTGTAGTTGCCATTGTTCAACGACAGAAGACGACAGAAGAATCCACTTTATGGTAAAGAAAACTCCTCAAACTTCTGTCAACTGATCAGAAACAGTCTTTGGAAGGCAGGTAGTTAGCTACAAAAACAGGATGGGCAGATTACCACTTGTGAAAAAATACTTTAAAGCCTGTAGAATTCTAGAGAAGGTGTTATGGACAGAGAACATTTATTTATCTGTATCAGAGTGTTGGCAAGAAGAAAGTGTGAAGACAAAAAGAAACTGTTCAAAATCCAAAACATATCAGCTCATCTGTTAAACATTGTGGTGGGGGTGTTATGGCTTGGGCATATACGGTTACCAAAGATACTGGCACATTTAACCCCATTGATAATGTACCTGCTGATTGCAGTTGTACAATGAATTCTGAGGTGTATAGAAATATCTTATCTGCTCAAGTTACAGTAAACGCTTTCAAACTAATTCATTGTGCAACAAAAAAAAATATCCCAAATATACTTCTAGGAGAACATGGGAGTTTCTCAAAGCTAACAGCCAACCCAACCACCTGATTTAAATCCAACTGAGCATGTCTTCCATATGTTGAAGAAGAAACTCCCCCAGAAAAAGCAGGAGTTGAAGGTGGGTGCAGTAGAGGCTTGGCAGAGCATCACCAAAGAGAACACCCAGCACCTGGTAAAGTCTATAAATCACAAACCTCAAGCAGTCACTACCTACAAGGGATGTGCAACAAAGTACAAAACATGATAGCTTTAATATACTTACCATTACATTGTCCCAAACATTATGGTGCCTTGACATGTATAAATGGGGACTATGTATAAAAAGTGTTGTAATCGCTACATGGTGAAGCTAAAATGTATGCAAATATCTTTCACTTAAAGTCTGGAATGTGTACTTCTATCATGTCTGAATTGTAAAATTTAATTTTTTTTCACTCAGGAGCAGATGGTAAATCAAAGAAAATGTGTCTTTGTTCCAAACATTATGGAGGGCACTGTAGCTTGTTAATCACTTTAATACTTTAAGTAAATGACATACAGTTGAATGCAAAATGTTGCATGCCTTTATGGTCAAATTAAATATATTCAATATAATATTAAATATCTGTGCGTTATGTCATTCTTTCAGTCTTTCATGTGTCATATGCATTTTATTTACTAATTTGTATTTATTTAATCATTTTGTTTAAGTGATCATTCAATGAGTAATTCAGTAATGTACATGACTGAAAAAATAGACAACCTATTGCCAACTAACTAAGCTACACAGGTGTAGCTTTTCAGTCTGGCAAATAAATAAAAACCTGTAAATGAACTCTGGTGCAAGTTTGGGCATAAAACAGGTGCCACTCTGCCTAATAACATGGTAATTATTTCAACACCCAGGAACATGCAAGTTAAGTCTCTGAGATGGTTACATGTGGTAATTGGAATTTGAATCACAACAAAATTGTTAAACCCAATAATTCTGCCAGTGATTCTATTGACTGTTTTTGAGTAATCAATAGTTTCTTAAAATCAATGCAAACAGAAAGACTGTTTTTGTTCCATAAAACGTTAATTAGAGTTGTGTATTAAGTGCACTTGAAAGAAGAAAGCTAGATAGCCACAAAATTTCTTTGAAGTTAATAATAGGCGACTTTGTTGATTCAACTGAACATATCAGGGATTCTCTGCCTCTGGTCCAAGGCACCTCCAATGAGGTGCCACTGTAGGTGGCTGAGTGTGAGAGAGCTCGTAGTGACAGGACGGAAGATAACCGTGTTTAGGAGAATGTGAAGAGAAGGTCTAACACTTGAGGTGACCTCCATTCATCTGGGTTCAAGTCATGTTTACTCAACTGAGATTTCTAGAGATGAGAGCATAGCCATATATTTGGCATCTAAGAGGAGGAAGGAGCCTTGAATCTGCCCCTCTATCTGACCCGGACATGTCATTGCAACCAGTTTTGAGATTCAGTGTACTTTTAAGACATCATCTGCACAAAGTTCCACAGTGATTCATAAAGCAGGGTTACTTTCGTTGCACTGTGAAGGAGGCTTTGCCGCAGGTACGTACTGTTCGCAACAAGAGCACAGAGTTTAGTGGAAAAACATGATTCTCCCATTTCTATAGTTGAACTTAAGGTAGAGAGCTGTTACTGAACCTGCAAAAAGACCTGTGAGACAGCAAAAACAAATCAAACTAGGCCAGTAAATTTTTAATGAACTGTTCTGTGCCTCGATTTTCCATTCGTTCTCTCTCACAATGCTCAATGTGAGGCAGCCTCCACACAACATATCTGTTCTGCAGCAAATTCTCCTAATCTTAGAAACATACCTCTATTTCTCCTGAGGAAATGGTAAACAACCACGCGATCATTCAAAATCAATATACACAGACCTACACACAAGGTCTGAGAGCTATGTAAACACCAATGCTACTGAGCATGTAGGAAAAGCATTTTGCAACACAAGTAGGAGAAGAATGGCCAGTTGCTTCAGAAATGCTTTACCACTACATCTGATCCAAACTGTACTGTATGATATTTGTCACAAATTATACTAATTTGATTACATCCATTAATGATTATCCAAATGACAACTATTGCAAGAAAAGGTGCCTCCTTCTTTTCACACATTAATTCTCACACCCATCTCTTAATGTCTGATTTGGCTCTTGAAAAGACTTTAGTTTGCAGTGTAAAAAATTCACAAGGAATAACAGAGAAAGGGAATGTTTCCCTATGAGGATGAAATTAAGCGGAGAAGATACACAATCAGCAGACGTGCTATAGTCTCTCTTCTCCTGTAATTTAATCATCTCAAGCCCGCCTGTGCTTTGAGAGTCTCCGTTATTACTCAGTGAAGGGAAATCCTCCAGCAACAGAGCGGGACAAATTAAAAGCAGCCTGACATCCAGTATGTCAGCATCCTGCTTCTCTAAGTAAACAGCACTGCACAAAGCGACTCCCGAGAGCACAACAGCAGACCAATTCTCCAAGCTGCAATCACACCATTTACAAACATTTTCTATATCAGAATTTTTCTATTTTGAATTCTGTGATACACAGACTTTCTTTCAAAATGTGCAGTATGAAATTAATCAATGGCAAAAACACAGTATCACAATACACAATATAAGATTTAAAAATGTTTTACACACTACTAGGGTGTGTGAACAATGCGTTCCAGCTCTACTTTTGTTCACCCAGAGAGGTTTGTAAGTCATTTGTAGAAGTTGGGGCACCTCTGGGAATTGTTTACATGAACCTTCAAGGCTTAATTGACTTGGTTTTTTTTTTTAGCTTTTACTGATAAATAGTTTGATTATAGTAAATAACAAATGATAAACAAAAACAAACAAACACACATAGAAACCATTTTTTTTCAATTCCTCTTTAGTTCTTGCCTTCTCCACACCACTCTGATAGTGATATATAGTCCTACGTCTTAGAGTACAGTATTGTGCTAATAATCAGTCTACTAATGCATTGAAGCATGTAGGACAACATGTTCCAGTTCTGCCTTTGTTCAGGCAGAAATATTAGTATAAGTCATTAGCAGAAGCTGGGGCACATGTGGGAATTGTTTGAAGATAAATTTTCTTGTACTGCTGCAGGAAAGTGATTTGTTAAACAGTTCCTTGACGTTTGAGGGAAAGCCTGTTGTCTATAAAGTCTACATATTTAGTTTTTGTGTTCTAAACTATTTTATCATCAGGTATGTATTTATTTATTGCAACCACATATGTACATATGACCATTTAGGGTTATTTGCTGTAATCAAACAAACAAATGCTTAAAATACCAATAAAAACAAAAAAACTGTGTTCTAAAACTTTTGACCAGTACTGTATAGGATGTGCAGGTCATTTTTAAATGTACAAACATATCACTTCTGAATTTGAATTACTATTTATATACTGCACACAACCAATACTTCACATTACTTGTTGGAAGATACATTTACTGTAGTGTTACAAAGCCTTAGTGTAATTTTCTGAGAATCACTTTAAGAATGCATAGTGCAACTGTGTGCAGTTCAATGGACAAAAAAATAAGTGTAAAGGAGGATAATCTGCTATCCAATAACAGAGGTTTGACAACAAAAAACAATGTATTAAAGGGCATTCCTTTATGTATGCTTGTAAGAAAATGTCAACACTCAGCACTGTGAGATGACTGCTGAGCACACAGTATTAGCAAATTATGGGCATAAATGAGATGATAGCCCTAAAATAAGGCCAATGACTACATGTGAAAATGCAAGGAGGGCTTCGTTTTCTGCTGACTCCGAGTCATTTATACACTAGCAAGATATGTGCCAAAGCCATTATGAGCAGTGTGGAAACAGGGTAGAGGTCGTGTTTGGGTTTTCTTTCAAATTCAACAATTTTCATGTTACCAAATCAAATCTGTTGTGCTTTAACATGCGATTGCAACGTTTCACTACATATTAATATCACAGAAAATGATTAAATAAAGATGACTACAATTCTATAGGATACACTGTTTTTGCCATTGCAGTGCATCAAGCATGGAATAATGTCATATGTGAGATGCCAGCTCTTTCATAGAATAAACTAAGAAAACATTAAAAATGTGTCCTGCCAGTTAGACACAAATGCAAACAAAAGTATGATTTATCCCATTCCCTGGAGTAAAGAACATTAAAAACAATAATATTTTTCTACTATATTTCTGTAGGTGTGTAAAAATATAAGGGCGATTTAGGGGTGTGTCTTACGTTTGCTCAACTTCCAAGTTGTCACTACGATAGCAGGAGTGTAGCATCTTCTGTCCCTCTTTATCCCACAGATGCTCTTGGAGAAACTGTGCCGCCTGCTCTGCTCTCTGAAGCAGTTCCTTGTCCCCTAGCACTGCCCCAACTTGTGCAAACCCTGACAGCATCAGCCCTGAGGAAAAAAGCATAGCAAAATAAATAACCATTGAACATAGCAAACAGGAAGATAATATACAATAATATACAATACACAAAATTTTCAAGAAAATCAGGACAATTTGCAGAATGCAATAAAAATAACAATGTGATTTGTTCATTTTCTTGAAACTCACCTTATTTTTGATATAAACTAACTAAGAATTTGATGGCTGCAACATTCTTAAAGTGGGACAAAGGCATGTTCATCATTATGTCTCATTGCCTTTCCTTTCCCTTACATTTTAATAGTTTGGGAACTAAGGATACTAATTGTTGTGCATTCTTGCTTGATACAAAACACAATGTATGCTCTACAAAGCCATGCTGTTGTAGCATGTGCAGAATGGGGACTACTATTATATAACCATGGACTTTAAACATGTATATGTCCCCCTAAAATATCAATACCTCGCTGTCAATGTTAACTTCACACATTTGAAAGTCACAGATTCCTTGGGCATTAATGTGCCTTCTTACAGGATGCCCTCACCTGTTACCAGATCAGTTATTGTTTAATATTGAAAATACTGTAATACAGTTTGAATATTCAATAAACCTTTCACTCTTGCCACATGTCAACTTTTTGTGCTGCAGTCATCAAATAAAAATATGTAGTATATTAACAAAAAATAGTAAAACTTTTAGTCGAAACTTTTATAAATTGTTAAATGACAATTTCTCCACTGTCAAATAATTAAAATATAGCATAAACTCTTTAGCTTTACAAGCATTGTAACTTAAGTATACGTTAAAGTATAACCATTTTTGTTATAATATTATGATGGTTACGGATTACCTGTATTTTACATTTTTACTGTCTTAACCAAAGTGGTATTTTGGTATAAAAGTTCTATTCCTGTAACAAACAACAAAAAGAAACCTTATAAGAATCAATTCAAAAAGTATTAATCTAATGCACAGACATTGAACAATTCTTTTAACAATAGCAATTTATTTTATTATCACATAAGTAAAATTACATTGCTTGTGGAAACCAATGCTTTATCAGGACTTTTACAAGTACTAATAAAACTTTAAATATTTTTTAAAAACAAAACCACATATCAGTCAAGCCCTAAATGCATAGTTGTCAATAAACAAGAAATGTTCATTTAAGTACTTTTACGAAATAAGTACCCCAAAGACATTTTCCAACATATTTGAACAAGCAAATACTCCACTCTCTTCTATACATGCATTTTCAGATTTTGTCTAAAGTGAGTAGATACAGTATAAGACTGTAAACTATGCTTATTTCATGGTACTCCACTGATAACAACAGCAAGCACATTGGCTAAAAAACCTAAACTAGTGCTACTTAGAAAAAAGGAGCAGAGTGATATCTGATCTAAAAAAAAAACAAAAGCACTTTGAGATCAAGATCACTAACAATCACCTGTCAGAGTGTTCCATTAGCCCATAAAACTGTGTGATGGACCTCATCATCTTTGATAAATGGAAGTTACATCACATGTAGAGAAATGCAATTTTAGTGAATTAGCAAAGTAATGGACTGTAGTGCACTAAAGAGTGCTGTGATTAAACAATGTCTCCAACTTTCTTTAATTAAAATATAACTTCATTATTCACTATGAGCAGTGTTACTCTCTTAGGGGACATTAAAGGGACCAAGGAACCGTGTGATGGTTTTGAGAGAGCTTTTCATTGCTTCTCATTAGGTGGACACAAGGTTTAGAAAACTTCCCTGTGTGCTGTCAAAAACGTGGCCCCTGATTTCTCACCAAGCTAATTACAATAGAATACTCAAAGCAGTGGTGCTATCAGAGAAAACAATATCCTGGCACTGCATGTAAAACTTACCACAATCAATAAACCAGTGTTTAAGTGGACAAGATCCTCAAAGGCTAAGCCTCAGCATTTAATTTAACTGAATTATGTTTCCAGTGGAAAACATTCAAATAAAAATAATTAAGAACATTAATTAGCAAAATGGTCCCAGGATCAGTTAACTGAAAAAAACACAGTCTGCCACTGATAAAAAAGTAGAGCACATTGGAGGGGTTGCATGGGTCCTACCATTCCATGAAGCCAACATCTTAGAGTCCAGATGAGGTGGAGGGCGTGTTCTGCGCACCTCGGCTAGTTTGGCCCGGGCATCAGTGAGCACCTCAGTGAGTCTCTCCACACTAAGGCCAAAGCGAGCAGCAGTGAGCTCAACTGAATAGCGCACTATCAGCACATTCTGCCCCTGTAGCTCACCATGCGGGTCCTGTAGAAAGCCCAAAGATGAACATGAACATCAAGATGAACAGAATCAGAATCAGATGTACAAAAGCTCCACATAGACCCATCATGCTCATTACAAAATAAGAAGAAAAGCAGTTAAGTGTATATTTTAAAACCATACATAAAAAAAACACAATCACAATTTGAGTTTTGAGCCTAAATAAAATAATGGATAACACACAAACATTTCATGCACCTGATCTGGCTCAACATTGCCTTGGTCTTTCACGCCATAATGATGCATGAAGATGTCAGCTTGTGTCGCACCCCCTGTGGCCCCCTCCACTGTGTCTGAGAGCAGCTCTCTGACCTCCCCAGCTGTCCATACACAGAATGCTCCCTCTCTCTTTTCACTTGACTCAGGTGTAGGAAGTGAATCTGCGTCCTGAGCACTGTAGAAACCTCCACACTGCAGAGGGCAGCAGAGTGTTAAAAATACATCTGAAATAAAATGTCTTTACTAATGTACTTAATTAAAAGTATTTTAAGCAAACTCACACTTAACATAAATTGTGGTACAGTAAGTGCCTCTATGGGTATTTTTAAAAGAAACTAAAAGTTATGGAAGTGGACAGTCAATAAAAAGAACCATGTATAAAAATACACAAAAATATAGAAGATGATTCATTTCCTTAAATATCTCTGTAATTATCTATTATCTATAAACTATCTAATTAGGCCATAAATCACAAGAAGTATATTCCTAATCATTTAAAGGATTTTAACCATGCCTTTCATTCATTGGCAGCGGACCATTTATCATCACAAAACGACCACCGTGCTAGGCCAGAGCATGGAGGTGGGCTGACCTCAAAATGAGCCTGGACCTTGAAGATTGGTCTACTCAGCAACAAAGCGAGGCTATAGAGAGAATTTACTAATGAGTAGAAAGATGGCATACCTTGTGGCTAAGGTCTCTGGAGACATACTGCAACACATCGAGGGCCACATCTGCAAAGAGGCGTTCTCCAGACACCTACAGCAAAACACACCAACCCAAACACAGCAGTTTTACAAAACATTTAAAGCAAACTGCTGAGATATACTTCTCATGAAGCAACAGATATAGCAAAACTGGGTCATGAATGCTTAGAACAAGAGGACAACTAAAATTACACATGTAGCCTAATAATTTTATAAACCCCTAAAGCTGGTTCCAATTAGGTATGATCGAGATACACTAAATTGCCAAAAGTATTTGCTCATCTGCCTTTACATGCACATGAACTTAAATGACGTCCCAGTCTTAATCCATTGGGTTTAATATGATGTTGGCCCAAACTTTGCAGCTATAATAGCTTCAACTTTTCTGGGCAAGTTTTCCACAATGTTTAGGAGAGTGTTTATTGGAATATCTGACCATTCTTCCAGAAGCACATTTGTGAGTTCAGACATTGATGTTGGATGAGAAGGCCTGGCTCACAGTCTCCGCTCTGATTTATCCCAAACGTGTTCTATCGGGTTGAGGTCAGGACTCTGTGCAGGCCAGTAAAGTTCCTCCACACAAAACTCCCTCATCCATGTCTTTATTGACCTTGCTTTTTATGTTGTTTCCACAAAGCTGGGAGCATGAAATTCTCTTGGTATGCTGAAGCATTCAGAGTTCCTGTCACTAGAACTAAGGGGCTCCTGATAAACAACCACACACCATAATCCTCCCTCCAAACTTTACACTTGGCACAATGCAGTCAGACAAGTACCGTTCTCCTGGCAACTGCTAAACCCAGACCTGTCCATCAGATTGCCAGATGGAGTAACTAGATACATTACTCCAGAGAACGTGTCTCCACTGCTCTAGAGTCCAGTGGTGGCGCTTTACACCACTGCATCCGAAGCTTTGCATTGCATTTGGTGATATATGGCTTGGAAGCAGCTGCTCTGCCATGGAAACCCATTCCATGAAGCTCTCTATGCACTGTTCTTGAGCTAATCTGAAGGCCACATGAAGTACAGAGGTCTGCAGAGATTGACTCTGCAGGAAGTTGACCCCACTCTGTCATTTTAAGTGGCCGAACACTGTGGCCATGTTGCTGTTGTTCCCAGTCGCTTCCACTTTGTTATAACACCACTGTCAGACGACTGTGGAATATTTAGTAGCAAAGAAATTTAATGAATGGACTTGCACAGGTGGCATCTTATCATGGTACCAAGCTGGAATTCATTTCTTTCACAAATGTTTGTAAAAGCAGTCTGCATGTTATAGGTTATACACCTGTGGCCATGGAAGTGATTGGAACAGCTGAATTTAATTATTTTGCTTGGTGAATACATTTGGAAATATAGTGTATTTAATTACATATGAAAAGCAGGAGAACCATCTGGCATGCTATTTTCTACTATATTTTTCCCCCATGAATATAACAATTGAAGATAAAATCTTCAAATTTTATACTTAAGAGGCTTTGAATACATATGCAGATATGTCTGAATTAATACAAAAATACTTACTTTCAAAATCCCCCTTACAAACAGTATAATTAATCAAAATTTTCATTGCTACATTCAAATTATGTTCAGTAAGCAGCAACAATGGATTAACAGCCAGCTGAGATGCTCACACATTTTTTATCGCTATAGAAGCTGTGCCTCTCTTTTAAATACAGCCATGTAGACACATGTAACAAATCAGAATGACCCCTTTTCTTATCTGTGTCAGGGTTTAGGTTAGTTGCTTTTTTATTTTACTTAGATATTTTAGTTGGCTTGCTTGCCATTTACCATGGAAAGCAGCTATGAGGGTAACACACAGTCAGAGTTCAGCGGAGAACTAAGGAGCTTTTGGAACATGTTTGTCACAATGCAGGAATGACCACCACGTATAAAATGTATATTAATATTCACCATCCCATTGTGGTCAAGTACCTCTAGACTTAAAGATTGGTTAAAACTATCACGCATCAAACTTATTGCCACCATTACATGTCTTAAAGAACAAAATGTATCATACATGTGTTCCCACAGTGCAGGCATTTTTTAAAAAGTAGGACATAAAAATGAGGCAGCACAGAGCAAAAAAAAAAAAAGCTACAGCCAACAAGGGAAAGATTAAATAAAATAAAAATATGTTGTTGTTTTTTACAAAAATAATTTATGAATGAACTGAACATGATAATGTCAACTGTTGGGACAATAACGAAGAAGTGTGAAACAACTAGAGTTGGCCCTGATGGAAAGTGAGGGGGTTGTTTAGACGGATACATATTTCTTAAAGGATCATGGTTGGAGATAATAAGATGGCTGATTTCTGGGGTGACCAAAAAAACACAACAAAACAGACCCCACATTTTTCCAACAAACCACAGTTTTATGCAAACGTTTGCCCACCCCATGATTTTGTTTTTTTGTAATTCTTTAAGTAATTCTCTGTAAATCTCTCATTTGCATGCACAGCTCTTTTAAGATCTACCCACACATATTCAAAAAACCTTCAGCTTGTGTCTCTTGAGGTAGTCAATGGCGGATTTCGAGGTATGTTTAGGATCATTGTCCTACTGTAGAAGCCATCCTCTTCTCAGCTTCAGCTTTTTTACAGCTGGTGTGATGTTTGCTTCCAGAATTTGCTGGTATTTAGTGGAATCAATTCTTCCCTCCACCCGTGCAATGTTTCTTGTGTCAATGGCTGCAACACACCCCCAAACTATAATAGATCGACCCCCATGCTTAATGGTTGCCAAAACATATCAGGCCTCTGTAGATGTTATGTTGCACACTTCTGACATTGGATTTTATGATGGGGAGACTTTTCTTCTGCTGACTCTTCCATGAAGGACAATGGAGCGGTGCACCACCACTCCTGAGTCTGTTACATCTTTCTGCAGGTTTTTTCAGTCAAATGGGGATTTTGATTCATCTTTCTGACCAGCATATGAGCAGTTCTTTCTTTTTGATTTGTCTTCCAGATTTCATCTTGACCTCCACAGTTCACCTGAACTGCCATCTCTTAATTACATTTCTCACTGTGGAAACTGCAAGCTGACAAAACTTCTTGTCATCTTCTTATAGCCTTCTCCTGCATTGTGGACATCAATAACTTTCATTTTCAGAGTCTTACACAGCTGCTTAGAGAAGCTTGAGTGTCTACGAATGTATCCACAAGGTTTGAAGTGTTGGAGTATTTGTAAAATTTTGAAATTGGCACCAGTTGACATTTACTAATGACAGCGGTTGCCATGAATCAGATCTAATGAGCTGATTGAGGTCTGAAACCTTGCAAAAATAATCAGAGATTTTGGAAGTCTTAGGGTGCCCAAACATTTGCACAGTGCCATAATAATGTTTTTAATTTAAATTTTTGTTCAATTTATGGCATAGAAAGTAATTATGCATCAATGTTTGATGAAAATATTGTTTACTTATTTCCATGTTTTAGAAAGACCATGTTAACTTAGTTTTAATTACAAAATCAAATGTTTTCCTTTGAAGTCCCTGGATACATGGCATCATAGACTCCATGAACTAACAAGAGATTTTAAATGAAATATGGCTGCTAAACAAAAGCTACCGAGTTATGGCTGAATCTTACAGAAGAACAATAAAAGAGAATTTTTGTTTCCTTAGATTAAATGTTCTTCAATTAACAGTTGCATGTTTTTTCATCATATGTTCAGGGTGATGTTAAGATAATTGACAACAAAGACATTTTTTCATGTACTTTTTATACATCATCAAGGGTTCATCATAGGTTTACTTCAACTGTGAGGAGAAAAAGTAAAAAAAAAATCCAGGAAATCCCATTGTATGATTTTTAAAGAATTTATTTGTATAATGATGCAGAAAATAAGTATTTAGCACCTTCAAATAAGCAAGAATTCTGGCCCTCACAGACTTGTTACTACTTCTTTTAGAATCTCTTTTATCCTCCACTCGTTACCTGTATTAAGGGAGTTGAAAGCTGTGTTGTCCAGCAACAGCCCCAAAACATCACAGCTCTTGAGAAGATCTGCATGGAAGAATAGGCCAAAATACCAGCTACAGTGTGTGCAAACCTGGTGAAGACCTACAGGAAATGTTTGACTTTGACATTACAAAGTATTGAGATAAACTTTTGTTATTGACCAAATACTTATTTTCTGCACCATTATACAAAAAAAAAACATACAATGTGATTTTCCAAATTTTTTTACCTTCTGTCTCTCACATGTGAAGTGAACCTATGATGAACATTACAGACCTCTAATCTCATTTTTAAGTGGGACAACTTTATACTTTTCTGCCCCACTGTATCATTCTTTCACAGCAATCACTTCTTGCAATTTTTGGACTAAGCATTATTTTTGTTGTTGAACATTATTATTGTTCTAATTTAAAGTGCAATGTGTGTGGTTTTTTTTAAATTTTAGATTCAATGGTTGTGGTGCCGGCTTTAAGTGCTCTGATGTGAGGTTAAATGGGTACCTAAACTAAATATTTGATCATATAGTAAAAATCACTGTCCCTATTAAAAGATACAGTTTAAGCTATAAGTGATGTGGCTTGAAAGAAAGATGCTTTAGAAGACCACTTATAGAATCAAATAATAGTGTAATGAACAAAGACTCAAGTTATTCAGCCCAGCCATACTTCAGGTAATTGAATAAAAAATGACATAATGACATACATGAAGACAAAAACACACCTGGTATGCAGTGATGTAGGCAACTGCCAGCTGGGCCTGATCATACAGCATCTTTTCAAAGTGAGGCACATGCCAAGAAGAGTCTGTGGAGTATCTGTGAAAACCCTGGAACCAATGAGAGAAAGAAACAAAGAAATAAAACAAAAGACTCACAAACCAATGTATTTCTAGTCACTAGGCAACCACTGGATTACCTGAGCCACATGATCATGTATTCCCCCTAAAGCCATCATTCTGAGAGTATGAAGAGCCATCTGCAATGCCTCTGCTCCCTCAGAGGAAGAGCGATTTACTGCCCAAAATGACATCAGGAACCTCAGGTTCACTGTAATGCAGAAACACTTAAGAGTCCCTGTGCATGAGGTATAATATGGAGAAGAAGCACAATCCACAAGCAACGTAACAACATGCAATCATCAACAATTCTTACGTATACAATAATACTACAAAATGCTGCAATATTTTCAGATCATTTCAACACCTGCTTACCTGGTGTGGGGAATTTAGGTGCATCTCTAAATCCTCCATACTCCTCTTCATAAGAATGAGCCAGCTGCTGAAAACATCTGTTAGCAACATCTGGGCCTGACGGTAGTGTTTCCCCTGGGTTGGCTGAGATGGATGTACCCTTACGCAGAGCGTCCACCACCCGTTCTCCACTGGACTCGAGCGCTTCTCTGTTATTCTGCCACTGAAACAAGCGCTGCTGCCCGTTAGATTGCAAGCTGGAAACCTTCAACATCTGTCAACTCCTTTAGTGAAGCTCTAGCAAGAAGAAGCTGAATTAAACAGCTGTTAAGACACCAGTGGTACTTTAAAACATGTGAACCAGTTGAGGTTTGACATTTTACAAAAACATCTGAATTTGGACCAAATGAGACAAATATACTAAGTGAGAAAAATAATACACTACTTCATATCTGTGACTGTGACGGTCTGAGTTAGCGAATCTCGTTAATCGATTAATCGTTAAATTCAGATGCAGATAATTTACATGGTACCTGTTCCATGATCCGCACAAGTACAGTTTTAAATCCAGGTCGTCTCCCACTGTCCCTTGGAGGGAAGTATGTGCCCCCTATGAATGGTCTTAGATTTGGAGTAAGCCACACACTCATTGGCCAGCCACCCCCTCCACTAGTTGCCTAGTAAGGAATAAAGAAAGAAACTGATACAAAGAATTACCTATAACATATTACAAATGCTGATAATCCCATGTAACAGTTACATATGTGTGTTTTTTTCAGTGGAACAAACCTGTACAAATGTCATGTAGACTTTGTCAACGTCAGGTCTCTCCTCTCTGTCAACCTTTATACAAACAAAGTTGTCGCTTAAGATCTTCCCAATCTCCTCATCCTCAAACGATTCTCTCTCCATCACATGACACCAGTGACAAGTGGAGTAACCCACTGTGACAGAGTACAATGAGCCGTGTAAAATGCAAAGTACACATGATGTTTCAGGATTTCAAATGGGACTTACACAGTTACCTGACAAGAAAATGGGCTTATCTTCACTTTTGGCTTTATCAAAGGCCTCTGTGCCCCATGGGAACCTGAAACCAAACAAATGAACAGGTTGTTACACATTATTGCACTATTTATACATTAGCCTTTACCAACACATTAATACTGCATGCATTAAAAGAAGAAAGCATTCCTTATGCATGGTCTCATTAAGAAAACATCAAAATAACATTTTCATCTTGTCAGGAGGTGCTCACCAATCGACAGGGTTGTATGCATGCTGCAGTAGGTAGGGGGACTTCTCTACTCAAACGATTGATGTGTTTTGGGGATCTGTCTTGTCCATCCTTCCCTGAAGCCATACTGAAACAGGCTGCTCCAGAGCTCCTGCACAAATAGAGGAGGTAATCAATGTCGGTGTCTTAAATAAATGTGCAACCAAGAACAGTTAATCCAATACCTCACAGTTCAGATTTATAGATTAACCACATCTGAATGAGCAGTGAGTGAGTTTCTTGATGACAGCTAAAGTTAACAAAATCCTGTCATATCCGATAAAGAAAAATAAGTACATCTCTATTTATATAGCATTTTTTAAGATACAAATCACAAATTGCTGTACGTTGACATTGGGAATATAATACGTAAAAACAATAACCAGTACCACACATTACAAGGCCACATTAAAAAGTGAGATTTTAGATCTTTTTTTTTAAAAAAAATGTCCAATGAGGCTGAAGCCCTCAGACTAATAGGAAGGGAATTCCAAAGATCTAATAGAAGTTATCATCCTTCATCTTACAAACAGCTCCTTAGTGTTTCCCAACCGAGTCCTCGGGGAACACCGACCAGTCCAAGTTTTTGCTTTCTCTCAGCTCCCAGCGCCATGTATTCCGTGTTTCTGATTGGCTGAGAGCTGGGAGAAAGCAAAAACGTGGACTGGCTGGAGATCCCCAAGGACTGGGTAGCAAGCTAGCTAAGTGTATATGACTAGCTAAGCTACCCAGCTAATCTTTAAATTAGCTTACACTACATGGTGTATATTTTGCTGTCAACGCGCTTGAATGACAGAATGAAAACACTGGAACACGTGCCGTTCAGTGCCAATGCTGGTCTTCTGTTAGTCAGTGTGTTTGGTTAAGAAGTTGCGTTTGTTTACATCAGTTAGCAGACTGGGGTAAAGTAACTGTTAGCTAGCTAGCCCTCACACGGTGCACCCAAGGCAGTGATTGGTTAGCGTTGCAGTGGGCCACAAAGCTCTATGACCACTTAGTCCAAAATAGTTTTGGCCGTATTGCGCTTTTACCTGAAGCTGCCCTGGGAACACCTGAAACACAGAAGTTTAGGGTAGCCGTCAATTTCGCGGGTGGGCGTGGGTTCAGAGATCCATCTGTTAAATACAGTACGACTACGGGCTCTGTCTTTCCTCAGGAAAGCGCCACTGAACAGTCTGGAAGGTCCGGAACGTCTAGTTGATGATGGTGACCTCGTCCAGATCAGTCTGAGCATCATAAATCCAGCAGTCAAGTCAGCACGCCTGCGACGTTTGGTGAAATTCACACATCTACCACAAGATGTCACTGTGCACCAACTCGCGACTTAACCCTGTTCCTCTGTTAAATAAAGCCAAAACACACACATCGTCTATACTTCGCATACTACATTTGACTATTTAGTGAGCTACTGAGGCAACATTAGAGTTTAATATACTACCGCAATAAGTAAAGTAAACAAAGAAGGTCGTCATTTCAGTGTGCATAATCAGACCGAACGATCAGGCATCTTTGATATATATTAAAACGAATTTAAATATTTTACATTCTGTGGAGTTTTCTCCACATGAGGGCGACAGAGTAATTGCGAACAGAAAGAGAATTCCTTCTCCGGTTGTGATGTTTTTACTTCCTGTCTGTCTAACAACAACAGCAGAGCCGTGAAAATGGTGGAAGTTGGAGAAGATGAGCTTAAAAAGCTCGAATATTTGTCTTTAGTGTCTAAAGTTTGTACCGAACTCGACAACCACTTAGGAATAAGCGACAAGGACCTCGGTGAGTCAGCAAATGTGACGGTAATAACGGTAACGGCCGCGATTTCCGTCGCGCAGTAACACAGTGTCGTAGTGTGGACGGTTTTGCACAGAACCACCGATACTTTAACTGGACCTTTGTTGTACTTCACCTTACAGAATATGGTCCTTATTTCACATGGCACTATTCATAGGGTAAATGGTTTTACAGTAGCTCTAAACAAACCACCCACACGGTTGTTCTGTAGCGCTAATGGTTGTTAGCATGGCTAGCTGAGCTAGCGGCGTGCTTTTGGCTAAAGCTGTTATTAACATTTATCATCTCTCCTTTCAGCTAAACATGACATTTTACAAGAACAAATAACGCCAAACACTGAAAAAATCCCGTCCATGGTCATGAATGTCAAGGCCTGTTTTATAAATGCAATGCATTGTGTTACTAATGTCCTCGTTTTATTATATTACTGATTTGCTGAATTAGTCTCGTGTTATAACTAACGTGTGCACATTGGTTGTGATCTGAGAGGTTTTTACTTCTCACGGGAGAAAATGCGTGTTTTTTCTGAATTCATTCAGAAAATGACTCACATTTTGATGTTTACAGCGGAGTTTGTCATCAGTCTTGCTGAGAAAAACCCAGCGTTTGATGGATTCAAGTCAGTATTGCTTAAAAATGGAGCTGAGTTTACAGTAAGTGAAGCACTCGATTTTATTTTGGCAATCAGAGTTTCTGTTATTATTGCTTGGCTTTGTCTTTCTGAATGTGGTTATTGGTCTTGTAATGATTTAAAAAAAAAACCATGCCTAGTTTTAAAAAGGTTAGGGAACCTGATGCAGAAAATGACTATACAATGTTGCGGTTGTCCATCCTCAACCCCCGTTTGCAGAGTGTTACATGTTTGTTATTTTCTGTCTCTTCATGTTTGCAGGATTCACTCATTAGCAACTTACTCCGTCTCATTCAGACCATGCGTCCACCACCCAAAGCCTCCACCAGTAAAGGTTTGGCAAAATTATTTTGAAAAAAAAAATTCTCATTGGGCTTGTTAAGGCATTCAGATCATTTTGTATTTTGCTTTATTCTTTTATTTTTCATATATAAAGCAGGGTACGAGCCTGTTGTCAAGCAAAAGAGTGAAAAGGACAAATTGAAGGAGTTGTTTCCTGCTCTGTGCAGACCGGATAATCCCAACACTAGAGTAAGACTTACTCACTTCTATAGGCTGACTGTGTTGAAATGAAACCAGGACATTTATGATTTTTTTTCTTCATCAGACCATGCTGGATGAAGATGATGTAAAGGTTGCAGCTGATGCTATGAAAGAATTGGAGATGTTCATGCCCAGCGCTTGTGGGACAGACTCAAAGAGCAGCAAAAAAAGGTGGGGAGAATGTTGCTCACAAAACCACAATGTTGATGAAAAAGTATTTGTGTTTTTTGACAGACTTATTTACACTTGATATGCTAATTGTATTTAATTTACTACAGTATAAATAATTTCAAGGCACATTTTGTTTTCAGTTTTTTTTTTTGCATTATCACAGTATTTTATGTCAATCTTTCAGCCTTTCATCCTTATCTGTTTGGCCGATTTCACAATTGTATATTTTTGGTTATATGCTCATTTGTCATACATTTGTGAAATGTGTTTCCAGACTATTACCCAACATTTCTAAATATAAAATTTAAAGGAGAATTTCATTTAACAAAGCCACATAGTTCTACAATGGTTCACACATCACTTATTTGTTTGAGTGCCAGTGGGGTTTGAGGGTAAAATAAAAAGGGAACTTTGAGGACTTTTTGTCCACATTTTAGTTGTCTCGAGTTCTAGTTAAGTTTCTGTACAAGGAAGGTAAATGTGAACAGCTGCTTTCTTAATCCTGTGAATCTCCACTGCATCTTCTCAAACTGCCACAAACATAATGGACAGCTCAATGCACTTACATACTATGTCAGTTAGCAGATGCCCATACTAGCTGGTATCATGCTGCGTGATGGGGCAGAGGGATGATTACTGTACTCACTCAGAAGGAAAAAAGCCAGTTGTGTTTTCTTCCAGTGTTAGAGGTATTGTGTGATTTAGTGATGACTTAATAGTTTGTGAAGTAAATTTGCTTGAAGATAAAATAAAAAAAACTAAAGTTTAGTTTGGCAATAAAAGCATAATGATAATTATCATAATATAACTTTTTGCAATTTCAATAAAAGACATGGTTGATTATAACTCATCATTCATTCCATTCACATTTTAACAGACAACATGAAATGGCAATGATAACAGAATATCACTGTACCAAACAAATAGAATAGAATAGGCTTTTATTGTCATTGTACAGAAGTACAACAAAATTGTGGGTGCTCCACCCAAGCAGCAGTGCATCAACAGAAGAAAAAGAAAAACAATAATATACAATTTAAGAATTTAAAATATTTAAAAAGAAACAAGAATAATTTATAAAGGAAGATCATGAAGAAATAGGATAATGTGGTGGTGATATATACAGAAGTTGGTGGTTATATATACAGAAATGTGGTGTTTTTTGTGTGATTCAGTCCTTAGTTTATTAATGATGTGTTATGTTGGGTTATTTGAAGTCCTGATGGCCGAGGGGAAGAAGCTGTTTGTCAGTCTGGTGGTATGAGACCTGATTGACCTGAATCGCCTTCCAGAGGGCAGCTGATCAAACAGGTGGTGTGCAGGGTGTGAGGGGTCTCCTGTGATGGCCTTAGTTCTCCTGAGGCAGTGGGTTCTAGGGAGGGTAGAGGGCAACCAATATTTTTTTGGGCAGTTTTAATAACCCTCTGCATGGCTTTTCTGTCCTCGGCTGTAGAGCCTATGTACCACACATCCAGGCAGACTCTCTCCACTGAGGAGTGGTAGAAGTCCAGCAGCAGCAGCTTGTCCAGATTGGGGACAAGATTTGGCTGGAATAGCATTATAGCTGTCAGGTTAAGTTGACACGTATAGCGAATAGGAGTCAAGCTCAGCACAGTACAAGCTAATGTTTGTCTTGTCTTAATGTTTTGTCTTACTTTAGCCACTAATGCTACTTCTACTACACACACCAGTTCATCAGGAGTGAGAGTGAGGAAAAAAAAGACTATAGAAATTAACTAAAACCTGAACAACAGTGTTGCAGATGATATGTCAATGTAATGCTTGATTGTTCCCGTACCTGGAAGTTGCTTTGGACAAAGGTTTCAGCCAAAAGAATACATTATCTCACAAAAGTGAGTACACCCTTCACATTTTTGTAAATATTTAAAAATATTTTTTCATGAGACAACACTGAAGAGATACAATGTAATGTAGTCAGTGTACAGCTTGTATAAGCATGTAAATTTTCTGTCCCC
Organism: Lepidarchus adonis; assembly: GCA_037576955.1. NCBI lineage: Eukaryota > Metazoa > Chordata > Actinopteri > Characiformes > Lepidarchidae > Lepidarchus > Lepidarchus adonis. Next base: position 30,426,468 of record JBBIGC010000104.1, on the reverse strand, counting down.
TCAATCTCGAAAAAACTCGACACAGCCATTAATGTCTAAACAACTGACAGCAAAAGTGAGCCCACCCCTTAGTGTAAATGTCCAAATTTTGCCCAAAGTGTCAATATTTTGTGTCGCCTCAATTATTTTCCAGCACTGCCTTAACTCTCTTGGGCATGGAGTTCACTAGAGCTACTGGTTGTCACTGGAATCCTCTTTCACTTCTCCATGATGACCTCACTGATCTGATGGATGTTCGAGACGTCACACTCCTCCACCTTTTGTTTGAGGATGTCCCACCAATGGCCAGTCCAGCACTTTTAACCTCAGTTTCTTTAGCAAGGCAGTGGTCATCTTGGAGATGTGTTTGGGGTTGTTCTCATGTTGGAATACTGCTCTGAGGCCCAGTGTCTGAAGGGAGGGGATCATGCTCTGCTACAGTGTTTCACAGTGCATGTTGGCATTCATGATTCCCTCAAGGAACTGTCCCCAGTGCCAGCAGCACTTACGCAGCCCCAAATCATGACACTCCCACCACCATGTTTGATTGTAGACACAATTGACACCATCTGAACCAAATAAGTTTATCTTGGCCTCATTAGACCACAGGACATAGTTCCAGTAATCCATGTCCTTAGTCTGCTTGTTTTCAGCAAACTGTTGGCAGGCTTTCTTGTGCATCTTTAGAAGAGGCTTCTTTCTGGGACGACAGGCATGCAGACCAATTTGAAGCAGTGTGTGGTGTATGGTCTGAGTGCTGACAGACTTACCGTAACAGCAAATTTAGACTGTTATACAAGCTGTACACTGGCTGCTTTACATTGTAATGTAAAAACTGTTTTCTCTTCAGTGCTGTCCCATGAAAAGATATAATAATATATTAACAAAAATGTGAGGCGTGTACTCACTTTTGTGAGATTCTGTAAATGTAAATTTACACAGCTCAAAAACTGTGGACATTGTTAAAAGGAAGGGTTAGAGGAATTCAGTGGCATGTAGATGGTGTGGTTGTTTACAGACAAAAACAGAGTAAGAGACACTGCAAACTGTCTCTGAAATGTCTTTCCACAAAGACATGTAATACAACAATTCTTTCGACACAATGTCATCCTTTAGAGCTGTAAACAGATCCCTGGCTGTGAACATTTCTCTCAGACTGCACTTCACAGTTCTCAGAGCCTCACTGCCGAGATCTGAAAAGCAAATATAGTGTGTCCTGCTGTTCACCTTTTAACTTATCAGAATTGAGACTTTTTATTTTGCCTCTTTCATTTGGAACTTTTCAAAGAATCTATTTCTCCATAATGTTTGTGTTCTCCTGTAACACATTTTGACTGCATAGAATTAAGATTTTGGTTTATTATATTTATACCTATTTTAACTATCTGAAATACAGTTATGAGTTTTTGAGTTGCGTCATGGTTTGGTTCCTCGGGATTTGAATTTTGGCAAAAGTCGGAACTCACGCATGTAATGATGCTGCAGAGGATTTACTGAACAGCACTGTGCTTTTATTTTCAGCCGACAACATGCATGAACGGTCTCCTAGTAGAGTAAAACATTTACACCACAGCAGTAAAGGCAATGGAGAATTGACTTGTGGTAAGACCACACTGATGATGACGTAGCACAGTGCACTATTCATCCCCCCCATCTCACCCACCAATCCACATGAACACTTAATCAATACTAATGGTGCATAAAACAAACATTTCAGCAATAACGGTGGTATGCAAATCCCCCTTTCCATGCAATAACCATGCAAATCCCCCTTTTTTCTCTATGTCACTGCAAGCAGCAGGCTCTCACACACTGCAAACGCTCGTGGCATTCATTTATTACCAACTGCATTCTACTGCTATATATGACAGTAAATACCTGCATTATGAGAAGGCCAGTGACATACGATGTAAGTCAAGGACTCCCTGTTTACAACAGTATATACAGGTCCTTCTCAAAAAATTAGCATATTGTGATAAAGTTCATTATTTTCTGCAATGTACTGATAAACATTA
>JBBIGC010000104.1:30412151-30424374 GCA_037576955.1 Lepidarchus adonis | reverse complement strand
ATGTTTATCAGTACATTGCAGAAAATAATGAACTTTATCACAATATGCTAATTTTTTGAGAAGGACCTGTATATAGTACATCTGCGAAAATAAATAATTCACACCATAATTAACTATATACCTTCACACCTCACTTAGGAATAAAAATGAACTTTTAAACTTGACAGAATTAGTGATTCGATTTATATTGTGATTGATATATATCGACTGATTATGAAAAAATTTGATGATGATTTTTTTTTCATATTGCTCAGCTCTACTCTGAAGTCTGGAAAAGCCGGAGTCAAAAAGTAACTTTGGGTTACATAAAATATGATGTCCATATAGACCAAGTAATCGTGATTATGATTTCTGCCATAATCTAATAGTTCTCATTCACTGTAGGTTACAAGAAAAGATGCTTAAAGTAGATGAAGCTTCTTTTTTCCTGAAAGAAAGATATAACTCCTAGTTTTAAAAAGAACTGTATTCCCATCCAATTATGAGTTTTACAATTTTCACTTTGATTATAAAAAATATTGTTACTCTTGGGAGCAAACACTTCAGACTCCTTATTACTGATGTTGTCTTTAGATCTGAAGCCACTGCCAGCAGCAACAAGAAAAGTCGAAGGAGCAGGAGTCGCAGTCGGAGTAGGGACAGGGACAGGGACAGGAGGAGGCGCCACCGCTCTCGTTCCCGTTCTCGCTCAAGGTCACGTTCTCCAGAAAGAGTAAGGAGGCGCAGAAGTCGATGGCATTCTCGTAGCAGGTCCAGGAGTCCTGAGAAAAGAGAGAGAGACAAGGGCTCAGATCGCTGGAAGGACAAACATGTCGACCGTCCACCCCCAGAGGAGCCGTCAGTGGGAGACATCTACAATGGCAAAGTCACCAGCATCATGCAGTTTGGCTGCTTTGTTCAGCTAGAGGGGCTGAGGTTAGTCACTATGATGTGATGTACTATGTATGACCGTAACTTGCATCTGTTATTCCTTGTCTATTTTTATGTATTTAAAATTAATGCTGTTATTATGGTCACTTGCTGCATTTTTATTTCATTTTTTTTCACGTTCTTTATTCATTAAGGAAACGTTGGGAGGGGTTGGTTCATATTTCTGAGCTTAGGAGAGAGGGCAGAGTGGCAAATGTTGCGGATGTGGTCAGCAAGGGTCAAAGGGTGAAGGTCAAGGTGTTGTCCTTCACAGGCTCTAAGACCAGCCTTAGTATGAAGGTATGTGGAATTCCAAGAAATACAACAAATGAGGTTTTGTTGGTAATGTGCTGACAGCTGTCTTTATACGCCTTTGTCAGGATGTTGATCAGGACACTGGTGAAGACTTGAACCCAAACCGGAGAAGGAATGTTGGTGGGGAGGGTCAAGAAGAATCAGCCATGAGGAACCCAGACAGACCCACCAACCTCAACTTGGGTCATGCTCCTGAGGTGGAGGATGACACTCTTGAACGCAAGAGACTCACCAAGATCTCTGATCCTGAGAAATGGGAGATAAAACAAGTATGTGCTTATTCATAACCATAACTCTGAAGTCTTAGTTAATGAATGTTTTACTGTTTCATAAATATGGAGATTAATTTCCATCAGAATGTGTTTAATTTAGCTTGTACAGAATTTCCTCTGTCAACTATGCAAATGCATTATGAGTCATTACATGTTGGTGGCATTGTCTTCCTTAATGAGTAAGATTGTTGAATTTTTTTAAATAATTAATTTTCTGTTTCTAGATGATTGCAGCCAATGTGCTTTCCAAAGAGGAGTTCCCTGACTTTGATGAAGAAACGGGGATCCTGCCTAAAGTTGATGATGAAGAAGGTATGCTAGAGTAGTACTGCTTTCATTAATACATTAGTTTTTTTTGCTGTCAGAGTTAGATCTTGAAAAAGATTTATTTTTTCTTTTGATCATTTCTTTGTATTTCTGTCTCTCAGATGAGGACCTAGAGATTGAACTGGTAGAAGAGGAACCTCCATTCCTGCGGGGACACACCAAACAGAGCATGGATATGAGCCCTGTGAAAATCGTGAAGGTCAATAAACATTCTCTAATATCCTATAGTATGTCTCTGGTTGGGAAATGTCTGTAGCTGGTTTTCACTTGCTTGTCCTTTTCTCCATCTCTTTCAGAACCCAGATGGCTCTCTGTCTCAGGCAGCTATGATGCAGAGTGCTCTGGCTAAAGAGAGACGGGAAGTGAAGCAGGCGCAGCGAGAGGCTGAAATGGATTCTATCCCCATGGGTCTCAACAAGCACTGGGTAGACCCACTGCCTGATGGTATGCTCTTCTTTACATTTTTTGTGTTATTAGGCCTCAGGTGGCCTAGTGGTTAGGACTTTGTTTCTTGAATCAGAAGGTCACAGGTTCAAGTCCAAGCCTGGGCACCACTGAGGTACTCTCTTAAACAAGGTACCATCTCTGCTCCCTGGGTGCTGTTGATCGCTGCCCCTGCTCCACCTTTGTATCTGTCACTTTTCATTGTGCTGCACTTTGTGTGATTGAGTTTGTTCACAATGACAAATAGTCACTTTCACTTCATTATTTTTTATATTATGAATCCTTACTCTTTCAGTTAGATTACTATAGTGATCAGCAAATGTTTTAGGATGGTCATCAGTTTGTGTGTGTGTGTGTGTGTGTGTGTGTTCATATTTTTTATTGTTATTATTTCCTGTTTTATACTTTAAAAATGCATTTGTTGCATAATATTTTGTGCCAGACATCCCCAGCCTGAAAGACCTCTCTGTGGCTGATGGCCATCTGGTTTCCTGCACCCTTTTAAAAGGGCGGATGGAGGCTTGGCTGCAGTTATCTTTGCTCCCTGTATGCCCTCTGGCTTGGCATAAGTCCATCATGTTCGTCTCTCAATAAATGCACTTTCCTTTCTCTCCACACGCCAACCACCACCGCCCCTCCCTTACGTCTGCAACATGCACCACACAGCTGATGGAAGGCAGATTGCTGCCAACATGAGGGGCATCGGCATGATGCCTAATGACATCCCAGAGTGGAAGAAACACGCCTTTGGTGGCAACAAGGCCTCATATGGCAAAAAGACTCAGCTGTCTATCATTGAGCAAAGGGAGAGTCTGCCCATCTACAAGCTTAAAGAGCAGCTCATTCAGGTCTGTGCTTTACTGTCACATTGAGTTTCATTACAGCACCATGTACTTTTAAAAAATCTTCTCTGCCTTTCTTTAAGATTTTGCATGAATGTTTCTTTGTTGTCATGATGTATTTATAGGTGTGTAACCGTAGAAATCGTCATAGTGGCAGTTAAAATGATAAGTTCCAGGAACAAAACTGGAACCCAACTGGTATTAACAAGTAAAATAGCACTACCTGATGCATTTGATTATGTAGTGAACGCCATATGTTTAGCTTAACATTATCCAACGCTCAGCTTTTTTGGAGATAAATTGGCAAAAAGACATTCAGGTTTACACTATCAAACACATGATAAATGCCTGATTGTGAGTTTGTTATTTTAAAAGGGGTTTTGTTATTATTTTGAAACAATAAATATATTTTTTCCTCCTGTTTGGTGGTTTAAAGTCTTCAGATTTTTAATCCATTGATACTTGTATCTGGAATAAATTACATGTTTTTAATAATTAACATTGCTATGTTATTGTGTTTTAATTGCAGGCTGTTCATGATAACCAAATTCTGATTGTGATCGGGGAGACGGGTTCAGGGAAGACCACTCAGATCACTCAGTACCTCGCAGAGGCTGGATACACTACACGTGGGAAAATTGGGTGTACACAGCCCAGAAGAGTGGCTGCCATGTCCGTGGCTAAAAGAGTTTCTGAAGAATATGGATGTTGTTTAGGACAGGAGGTAAATGCTGATCATTTAGTTAAGATTAAGATTTTTGGCTTCTGTGCCAGTACATTGTTGCTTACATCTTTCTGTGAATGCAGGTCGGCTATACTATTCGTTTTGAGGACTGCACAAGTCCAGAAACAGTCATCAAATACATGACGGATGGTATGCTGCTGAGAGAGTGTCTGATTGACCCTGATCTGGGTCAGTATGCTATTATTATGTTGGACGAGGCCCACGAGAGAACCATCCACACTGATGTGCTCTTTGGACTGCTCAAGAAGGTATGTCTTGTTATTTCAATAGAATTCTTTCTAGAAAACTTAGGAGTGTAGTGTCACATTTTGTCCCCTTAGCCCACTTAGACCAAAAGAGCTGAACTGGCTCTCTTTGGGTTTGTAATTTTGTTTGCTTTTCCTGAAAAGGGGACCTGACTCCCCATGAAACAGCTTGTCTCTCTAGCTTGAAAGCATCATGTTCTAGTAGGACTAACTGATGGGTGTAAAAGGCATTGTTTAAACTAGATAACACCACACAACAAAACTAAAGAAAACCAAACTTTAAAATTTTTACATACCAACAGGTGATTCCCATAGACTACATTTGTTTTTTTTTAAGCAACTTATAATTCATTGTTTTTCTTTTGGACTTTCATTTAGACTGTTCAGAAACGAGCAGACATGAAGCTCATTGTGACATCTGCTACGCTGGATGCTGTAAAATTCTCACAGTATTTTTATGAGGCACCTATTTTCACTATTCCTGGCCGCACTTACCCAGTAGAAGTACTGTACACTAAAGAGCCGGAGACAGACTATCTGGACGCCAGTCTGATCACAGTCATGCAAATTCATCTTACTGAGCCACCAGGTAACCACTCACCTTCTAAACTGTATAGCGTTCACACTGATCTTAATCTGAATTGGTTTATTGGTCATTTCTGTTATCAATTCTAACTGCTCTTTGCATCTGCAGGTGACATTCTGGTTTTCCTGACGGGTCAGGAAGAGATTGACACAGCATGTGAGATCCTGTATGAGCGAATGAAATCTCTTGGCCCTGATGTTCCAGAGCTGATCATCCTGCCTGTGTACTCTGCCTTGCCCAGTGAGATGCAGACCAGGATCTTTGACCCAGCTCCCCCTGGCAGCAGAAAGGTAAGAGCATCTCCCAGATCTCGGCATTAAAACACAATCTGCTTTCCTACATATCATGCATTTAATTTGTTTCTTTCTTCATTTTCTTTTTATATAGGTAGTCATTGCCACAAACATTGCTGAGACTTCACTGACAATTGATGGCATCTATTATGTGGTAGATCCAGGTTTTGTCAAGCAGAAGGTATACAACTCCAAAACGGGCATTGACCAACTAGTGGTTACTCCAATTTCACAGGTAGGTTACTCCTATAATTAATCATCACTCATACACAATATACCTCAGCTCTGTGAAGCACTGATTCTTAACTTAGCTGTTGTTTCAGGCACAGGCCAAGCAGCGGGCAGGCAGAGCAGGAAGGACTGGACCTGGAAAGTGCTACAGATTGTACACAGAACGTGCCTACAGAGATGAGATGCTAACTACAAACGTACCTGAGATCCAGAGAACTAATCTGGCCAGCACTGTGTTGTCTCTCAAGGTGTGCCCTCAATAATCTTCTTAGACATCTGGCCTACCCCATCTTCTTGTAGCATTTTTTTTTTCACAATTTGGAGGTTGTAGTTCAAAGTAATTGCAAAGTAATTTTATTGTAACGATTGTTATCATAATCAAAGGATAAAATTATCCTTCTCATTTAAAATATTTTATGTGCTGTTTTGCTAACTTTGACACCCTAACAGGCTATGGGCATCAATGACCTGCTTTCATTTGACTTCATGGATGCTCCTCCTATGGAGACTCTTATCACAGCCATGGAGCAGCTCTACACACTTGGAGCTTTGGATGATGAGGGACTGCTCACTCGTCTTGGACGCAGGGTATGAGCTTGTGCGTGTGTGCGTGTACAATTACAAAATACATTAACAGTGTGTTGATGTTTGGCTGTGTAGATGACCTGAAGATGCTGAAATATTTCTCCCTCATCCTTTGTCTCAGATGGCAGAGTTTCCTCTAGAGCCCATGTTATGTAAGATGCTGATCATGTCTGTCCATCTGGGATGCAGTGAAGAAATGCTGACCATTGTGTCCATGCTGTCTGTGCAGAATGTGTTCTACAGACCAAAGGTAAGGTGGTTTACATCCACACTTAAGTCATGTTCATGCTCAGCAGAAAGTGACTAGGGTTGGATGAAATATCTATAATAATACTCACTCTGCAGTTACTATGACCAGAAATGCTCAATATTTCAATCACGTATTGAAGCATGATGAAATTTGTATATGCTCTAACTCCATAATCTATTATTTTTCAGGACAAACAGGCTCTGGCTGACCAGAAGAAGGCAAAGTTCCACCAGCCTGAGGGAGATCACCTGACCCTACTGGCTGTGTACAACTCTTGGAAGAACAACAAGTTCTCTAATCCCTGGTGCTATGAAAACTTCATTCAGGCTCGCTCCTTGCGGCGTGCACAGGATATCCGTAAACAGATGCTGGGAATCATGGACAGGTGAGGAATTTTAAGTCCCATCCCTTAAACCAGGAGTGTCAAACTCAGGTCCTGGAGGCCGGTATTCAACACAGTTTGGTAGTTTTCCCTCCTCATACACACATGCTCAGCCTGGCAATTAACAGGTGATTTGAACTCGGTGTGTCTGAGTGGGGAAATCATCAAACTGTGCAGGACACTGGCCCTCCTGGATCAGAGTTTAACACCTCTGTCTTTTTATGCCATTTCGGCACACTTAATGTGTATTTAGCCTATTCTTGAAACTTTATGCTGCACTGTGATAATCCAATTCTTGAGCATATGGAATGGAGCATATTTTTCTTCTTTTTTTAGACATAAACTGGATGTGGTATCATGTGGCAAGGCCACTGTGCGCGTGCAAAAGGCAATCTGCAGTGGGTTCTTCCGTAATGCAGCTAAAAAAGACCCTCAGGAAGGCTACAGGACCCTTATAGACCAGCAGGTGGTTTACATCCACCCCTCCAGTGCGCTGTTTAACCGGCAACCTGAGTGGTATGTTAGCATGAATAATGAAGACAGTAAATTTATCGTCTTCATACTGTGTATTGTTCTCCTAACTCATTTTCATTTTCCTTCAGGGTGGTGTACCATGAACTGGTTTTGACCACCAAGGAGTATATGAGAGAAGTTACCACCATTGACCCACGTTGGCTGGTGGAGTTTGCTCCCGCCTTCTTTAAAGTGTCAGACCCAACTCGCCTCAGCAAGCAGAAGAAACAGCAACGTCTGGAGCCACTCTACAACCGATACGAGGAGCCAAACGCCTGGAGAATCTCCAGAGCCTTCCGCAGGCGCTAGAGTGCTCTTGCAGGAAATCCATAGACTCCAGTTGTCCTCTAGTTGTGCTGCTGATGGATGGATTCATACCCTCACAGTGGGAATAAAGCAAATACCATGGACGTACAGTGGGAGGGTTTCTGCATATGCCTTCCACGTTGTTTTCTTAAGCATTTTGAGTATTTATCAATAAATCCTACTCCGTTTCAAGACTACTCAGACTTTGAATTAACAAATTTACAACCTATGTTGTAATGTCATGTAAAAAAAAATACAGATGTAACTTCTTTTGTTACAGATTTCTTAACATGGCCCATTTGTTTGTAAAATATGTACAGAAAGTATACCCAGCTCTGCAGCTCTATGTGTAAAATGTTAAATTGATCTTCGGCAGGCAGAACCCTGAAGACTGAAGTGCTGACAGGGATGGAAATTTGGGATTGATTCAGTTAGTTCTGTTGGTTCCTCCTTTTTCTATCTTGTCCTTATTAAGGATTTACAGTTACTTTTGGACCATGACTCAACACAGGGTCAGTTTTCCTTAACCATAAGAGCATTTTATTGTAATTGTGTTTAGTGGCAGGAAATTATTACAAATTGAAATGTGCAGATGGTTTTTATGTTGTTAACCCTTAAATTTCAGTTTATCAGCTGGGATCATTTCCGTGTTGCATTTAATAAACAATTTTACTCCAAAAGGTTGTTTCTGTAAATATTTTGTTTTCCCTCCGGAGGAAAAAAGTATTTTATTTGATTATTACCGTATTACCCATATGATTTGAAACCCATGGAGAAAAGGCATTAAAAATGTTTAAAAGAGTCACTTGGTGTCTGTAAAGCCAAGAGAGTTTTATTTAAACAGCATAAACAGCAGATTTACTATGAGGAATATGTGGGGAAAAACACTGGAATATAGCAGATAAGCATTGTACTATTTATTTATAGTATTATTCAAGTTATTTGGATTATAGTGTTACTGCTTCTTTGTGAAATGCCTCCTTGGACTACAACTCCAGCACATCCTTCAAGCTACAATTTAAATGCCACCTGACTGGCTGCTGAAAGAGTAGTCATGTGACAGTGATATTTACATCATGGAAGGCAAATCTTGTTTTGAGACTTGGGGAACACTGGAAAGCCTCATCGCCAAAGTGACATGTTAAGTGAGTTTTGTCACATGTTTGGTGGATATGGATTCCAGTGAACTGATACATTAGAGGACATCAATTTGGCTTGTTTACATCCTTGTATGCTAAAGGTGTTTGTTCGAAAAGAGCCCTTTGTCACCCATTGATCTGCATTTTTTCCAGCATGTTGCATAACTAAATCATACATGAACTCCTCACCTTTGTATCCTGGACACCAATAACTTTAAGTTAACATTCAGTGTACCAGAGTGAGAAACTCACTGGTCTCGAAGTACTGTAGTAGTAATATTCTGTCTTTATTAAGTCACTTGATGAACCACAGTCACATGTTTGTGTTGTATAGGTCTCAGAACTGAGAGGAAGTCCCTAATGATATTAATTTAAACAAACCAAAAAATAAAACAAAAAACACCATAGCCTTATATACAAGTGGGTGGGGTTGGGCATGTGCAAGAGGTGCATGGGAATAGGGTGGTAGGGGTGATGGGGCTGTTGGTGGCATTAGTACATGTAGCCTTTGGAGTAGGGCTGTGGACCCAGGTTGGTGGCAGCTGGTTCGGTGGGGTAAGTCACACCCTCATCCAGGTGGGAAAGGGGCACTGTGTCTTCCTCATTCACGTAGCGCTCAAACTCGGCCTTCAGACTCGGCCTTTGATTGTCAGGGAATGCGAGTGAGATCAACGCTTCTGGCTCACACACAAACTTGTAAACGTAGCGTTCACCTGCCACCTAAACACAGAAGTTGGTGTAATCAGTCACAATGACTAAAACAAGACATATTAAACTTGTAATTTTATACCAGACTTTACAAAATAAATATACACAATCATTAATCCTAAAGCACTTGGCTCCTATTAGTCTAATCATGGACCTGCTTTTACCTTTTGCATAATTCCCTTCTCATAATAATAGCGCAGGGAGCGGCTCAGTTTATCATAATTCATAGCTGGACGGTTCTTCTGCATCCCCCACAACCTGGCTACCTAAAAGAAAGAGAATCAACGAGAGATGAGATGAAAGATTTTTCACAGTTGCTGGGGACATTTAGTTATGAACACATACATGGAAAACATGGTTCCATTTTTTACTATTAAATTTAAACACAGAGATGGAAAATGTTGATATTTGATGCACTGTGCATCAGCAGTATATCCTAGAATGTGTAAGCACTGTCCTGTCGCAAGTTTGTAATTTTAATGGCTGTGCAGTGATCTGAGCCCACCACACGATGGCAATAGTCATCCCCTGTGATGAAAAGGGGATCCCACATGCTGACACGGTTAATGAAGCCAAAATGGCTTTTGACAAAACCTGAAATTCCACTGGTTTATTTTGGAGAGACAGCAAAGTTCAGGGTGTCACATGCAGAGTAAGACAGCCTTCTTCATCAGTGATGTGTGATCCTGCACCTCATCCTTTGGCTAATGAACTAATTGAACCATGACTCTAGACATGAAGTCAACACCAGTGGGACATAAGTAGAATGAAAATGTACATATTTGTTAAGATGGGTGTGAAGGTGAATTTATTTTGTTGGCATGGGGGTGTGTGGGTAAGTGGACACTCAAGCTGCTGGGGGATTACAATATCATTTTCAGAATTTTGAGGGGTGGGCATTTTATATGTATATATTACAATTGCAGCCAGACTTTGAACTTTATTTTAAAGTAACCTTACCCATCATCAAAGGCTGTAGTTTAGTCAGACAGGGCCATGTACAGTTGACTCAGTGGTTCTGATTTTGTTTGATCTATCATAACAGTGCTCTCCAGTCTAATTGCAATAGTAAAACTCAGTCCATTCATTAGCAGTAATGAATGATTAATGCTGTACAGTAGAGCAGGCCTGATGGAGGCATCTCTGCATGACGGACTGCTGACTCATGGTATTTAGCCGTCTACTGACCACAGACAATGGGAGGTTAACATTCGTGCCTCGACCACAGCAGCTCGCTTTGACTCAGAGTGGAGGACTGTAATATTTGGTAATGGAGCCGTCCTCCATTTTGTTCCCCTCTGCTGTTAAGTGGGGTAAATAATGCATAGCTGCTAATGGATGCTGGCTTTGTGTGTGTGGGTGTGGGTAGGAACAGAGAAAGAGGACGCTGACCATAGAAAACTCTCTTCAGCTGATTTCTTCTTGTACTAAAGAAATCAGCCAGGTTTAGCTTGCTAAAGCTAATGGCCAATGTACCGTCCACCATCTTTACGTCAGTCATTTTCCAACCCATGAAGCATTTGCATCAGATCTCTAAAGACCTGCATTATCCAAAGAGCCCATATAAAATCTTCATACCCACACCTGCAGCTCTTTCTGAAATATTTTAACATCAAGTTTCCTTTCTCAAAAGGACAGTATAGACCCTAACCTCTTCTGGCTCGATGAGTTTGAACTCCATGCCACGGCCAGTCCAGGCAATGAAGTGTGCATTCCCAGGATCATCTAGTAGCGCCACAAGAAACTGCCACAGCTGCAGTGAGCCACGTCGCTGATAGGGGGCACTTTCACGAAACACATTGCCCCCCTCCTGCTTCACCTCACCTGAGCAGAAGAAGAGAGAGCTGTCGGTAAGGTTTATGCTATGGTCTAATAGTAAAAATATGTTTTTTGATGGCAAACATTATGAGGTTAGAAAAAGTAGAATTCATGAGGACTTGGAAAAAGAAAACAATGAGCCTGAGAGCATGACTGCACTCACTCACAATAGGCTGTGGAATTATGCAACGCAGCATGTTACTGATGTGGATCTGCTGTGGTGAAACTATGAGCTGCTAAAAGGGCATATTATATACTTCATCCTGTACACATATACTATTGGATGCCATTATTATTTTATATTATTTAACAGTCAAACATTGCTTGTGTAGAAATTCATTTAATCACTAATGCTAATTTGAATTGAACAATAATGAGTCTTTGTTATTGTTTCTGTATTGTATGATTATTTTTGCGAAGAGCCCAATGGTGCTTCATATAGAACTGTGGGATGACATTATCTCCTTTCCTTTTGCAAAGATGGTCCAGTGCACCCTGTGCTAAAGGAGATAAGAAGCACTGAGGCACCTTTCCATAGCATTTAGAGAATTCAACCAGCTCTTATCATGCCTGCCACTTAAATACTTTCAGGTCATTTCACTCAGTAAGAAACCTTCTGAAGCAAAAAAAATAAATAAATAAATCCACACCAGCTGCGAAGTGTCTAAAACAGTAAAAAGTAAAAAGTCCAGGTTTCCACAACAAGATAGCTTAAGTATTTCAGTTTTCTTCAGTATTGCTTGCATTGATGCCTAAAAATACAAGACACGCAGGCCAGTCCAAAATGCCTGGTCTTCTAAGCATAATGAGCCAAATCTTCCTTAGAGGTGAATACAATATAAGTGTAGAAAGCACTACGCTTGTCATGATGGTTTAGAAAAAATGGCAAGCAAATGTTGAAAAAGCACTCTGGCCAAAGTACAGAAATGCAACCACAACTACATCTGATAAACATGCAGTTGTGCCAATAGTCTTAAGACTATGAGTTTATGTCCAAATCTAGAAAACTCTTATGACAATGCATCTTGAAGGTGGAAATAACTTTTTTTAAACCTACACTTTGGTAGAACTTTTTTTTTTGCATTGCTGGGGATAGCAGAAGGAATTCAGATGTGAAAAAATTGTTATTAGCAGTCAAACATCATATCGGTATATTAGAAGATGTATCGCCATTGGGGTGGAGGGAGATTCCAGATGATTGCATATATATATATATATATATATATATATATACAGAGGTCCTTCTCAAAAAATTAGCATATTGTGATAAAGTTCATTATTTTCTGCAATGTACTGATAAACATTAGAGTTTC
>JBBIGC010000104.1:30390390-30400489 GCA_037576955.1 Lepidarchus adonis | reverse complement strand
GCCTGCTACTTGACTGAGTTTGTGATCATATTTCACAGTGAGTATTTGTGTGTCATTGCTGCCATTTGTTTCTAATTTCTGTTTTTCTCCCTGTAACAAATCACTTGTAATGAATTTGATTAATTTAACTGGGAAACAAGGATATTTGCATTGTTGTGTTACTCAACGTAAATCATAAAATCACAGTTGAGTAAATGTATTATTCTTAGTAGAGAATATTATTCAAATCTGCACCTTTAAACAGTTGAACCATGGGTCATTAAACTGAACATGTGCCCAGGCTAAAGTAAATCCTTGAGAAAATGTAACATTATCAAGACGTTTCCTCCTGCCGTTAAACCTACACTTCGTTTATAGACCAGTGGCAGAAGAGTAAACAGAGATGTGACATTAAAGGTACTTTGTGTTCACCTTCTCCTCACTTTATTTGAGGTAATGCGACCAAAGCTTTCTGTTTCTGGCTTCTCTCTTTGCAAGTTATTGAGTAGTTACGTCACTTTTCCTCAGGTCCACTCATATTTCAGAGGTTTTGTTTTTTGTATGAGAGGAAGGGGGCGGGGGTCATGAACCAGAACGTGGAGTCTGACATCTGGGTGAAGTGTTTAGATGTTCCTCATTGCACACTGTACACAGTGCACACATAGAATTAGTGCCATGAACAAGAAAGAGAGAGGGATTCTGAGAATTTAAAACAGTGACAGACATTTTCCTAAAACAAAGAAAAGTAATGGATCTTTTTAGAAAATGCTAAGTTGCATGCTATCAAAAATAAGAACATAATTCAGGTATGTTCAAATGTGAACTATTGCTGTTCACATTTGAAAAAAGCTGACTGTTTATCAAAATCAGTATAGCTTTTATTTGTCAGCACAGTAAAATTACATTCACCGAAATTTACCCCTTCGACCATAGCATACAAAAACATTTGGGTATAGACAGGTCAAGTTGAGAAGTAGCATTTAAATGGGAAAAGGACAAACATTGGGAGAGATAGGGAAAATGAGCTTGGGCAGTATGGTATAGAGGGCTAAAAAAACACCTCAGCATCAGCACGTACACACATTTCTACACATAGACATTTTAACTCGAAAGGGGACGTGACATCCAATATATCTGCAAGGTTTTCTGATGGCATCCACAATATTCATCTCTGGATTTGTACTTTTACAAGAGAAGGCAAAGACAAATTTTATGTGATTGGCATAAAAAAAATCAAATTTAATGTCATTCTCCTCTTCTCTGTTGTAATTAAGGACAATGGGTGATGGGTGGTCCTTAAAAACACAGATTTCCACCTTCACCCTGGAGCTGTAAACCTAACAGTGAACATGTGAACACTGCTATCACTTAGCATTCACACCTCTCTTCAAGACACACACGTATGTGTGAAAAACCAGTAGCATTGTGCTCAAATGACGAGAGCGTCTCCATTCAGGATGCCCCGAAAGAGGCAGGCTGGGTCAGGGCAGGAGAGCTGGACTTTACATATGTAAATAGCATGCTTCAGAGGAGAGGACAGGGAGGTGAAGGGGGATGGTCATGGTTGAGTGCTTTAGGAAGTGGAGGATCATTATGGAGGGCCATTCAGTCAACTCCCACCACAAACAAATCTCAGGACCTCGATACCCCCACTGCTGGCCCAGACAAAAAAGACAGCCACCAGCTGTGACAGATGGAGGCACCAGTGTCTCCTCAAAACCCTCTGCAGGTCTGACAGGAGGAGCAACGCTGGTGCCCGTCCCAACAGGGAGCCCACTTAGAAATGGTCAGACTCCAATATTAATTCATGATGTATTATAAAGCGGCAAACAAGTTGTTTCTGATACTGTATGACATACTTTAATCTATGAAAAAAAATGAAAGAACATATGGAAGTTAAAAACACTTCTGTCATACTTCTGTCCATTTTTACGAATACATAGAGTATGTGTTCTGATATAAAGTAAACTGATATTCTTTTTTTTTTGCCTTTAATGTTTTGCAAATTTACTTCAATGCAGTAGTTATTCTCAAAGCAGGATATTAACAGTGAGCATTCGTTAAAAAAAGCTTTAAATAGATTATGTATCCACTAAATCTTCTTTGCATAGGTGATGTTTGAAACTGTTCATGCTTTCCCCCCTCTTGCACTCTGCTTTTGAGCTAAACCTCAACACCATTGAAGATCTGGATAGTTTAACGTATTGTATATTCATGTCAGAATTACTTCCTGGAGGTTTTCAGCGTGTGACAGCTGCAAACCAAGCCAACTCCTCAATATCTCAACAGGTATGATGATTCACTGACTTTAGTACAATATCACAGGCCCATAAACATGCAGCAGAGCACAGGCCAGAGCATGTGACGGCTGTGGACTGTATTTTGTTACAGGGAAAGAGTGCAAAAAGAGCGAATGATTAAGTAAACACAGTTGATAAGATAGAATTCAGAGCAGTGTTTATAATGGACTGGAGCTTTTCGCTGGGGCCACAAGCAAATATCCTTTTCTACATTTCAGCATGTTTACGATTTGATCTATTGTACAGCCGTACGTTAGGCCATGGAGACAGACTGATGGGATAAGACAGATCCACCCTGCACCCTATTGGCCAGCTGCAGCCCACAGTGACAGATCAATAAGAACAACAAGAATGCCAATTATACTAGAAAGGCTTTAAAGCTTTAAATGGATGTATTGATTTTTGGTATTCCACTTAACACTGCAAACAGTGGCAGTCAAAGGCTATACATTAGATCTGGAATACAGAGGTGGATCACAGGTGTTATGGGTCACAGCAGTCACAACATGTAGTCAGGGCTCTCTTTCAATAACAGGATTTCAATATGCCCAGGTGACGCCTTAGTTATGAATAGAAGAACAGAAGAACAGCTTAAACATTGTTGTAAAGACTGGGATTTGATAAATACTTCGTGCATTAGTCAGCCACTGGCTAGGAAATTCTGTTGCAGCCTTATTTTTGACCCTGCTGCTGGGGTTTGCAAGTCTTGTTAGATTTTGCTGAGGTTTTGTGTTTATTGGGCCAATTTTTATACATAACTCTGCCTTCAATAAAAAATGAGTGGAAAAGTCAAGTGAAGGGAAAGCATGAGGGAAATGACTGGGCAGGAGAGCTTTCAGAGACAAGTCTGTCATTTCAGCAGAGCATAGAAACATGTGCTGGACATGTGGGGTTCAGGTCAACATGGAAGGAGGATGAAGAAGAGAAGAACTTTTTTCCAGTAGTTCTCTTAGTCTTTTAAGATTAATGTCACTTTTTGAGGACTCCAGCAACACTTTTATTGGAGAAGGAAAATATTATTGGTTATGAAATGTCCACACATTTTTCTGTTGCTCCAGAATATTATTAAAATTATAATTTGGCAAAAAAAAAATATAGAGATTTTTCCAAATACCCCAGAAGTTGTCCAGCCAAGATTTGTTTATTGTTCAACTGTAGCTTTTTAAGTTTAGAGTTGTAGATTTAAGGATAACATTGCCAACATCTATAGGAAAAGCATTTTCTACATGTAAGATTTACATTTACAGCATTTGGCAGACGCTCTTATCCAGAGCGATGTACATGGTGAGCGGTTGGGGGTTAGGTGCATTGCTCAAGGGCACTTCAGCCGGCTGTCTGGTTCTGAGATTCGAACCTGCAACCCTTTGGTTACAAACTCACTTCTCTAAATAAGAATCAAATCTCTGATTAGTGGTGTAACATTGTTTAACTGACAGTTTGATTAGCAGAGTCACTTTTGTTCAAAAACTAGCTTTCTTGTATTTCACATATGCTATGTATTATTATTATTATATTGTGAATCTTGCTGTGAGGTTTCAGGCATTAGACATCCTTTAGACATTCAGACATCCTTGTTTCTGGCAATATCTCAACTGAAGGTTGAGTAAAACTGACATGTTTTGCTTGCTATGGCTACATTATCTGAGTGGACAACAACACAGTTTTGTAAGTTGCGCTGCATAAAAGCATCTGTTAAATGCAACATATATAAATGCACATGTCAATAGTCAAAAATAACTGAAATGCTGATTCCTACAAATACATCAACACAACTTACTCAAACCACATCCAGCTTTTCAGGAAGGGGGTGAAGACTTGGTAATGTGGTTTAGGACACAGTATGGAGTGAGCTACAAAATGAACCAAACTTCACTGCTGTTTAGACCACAGCAAGGCTGGGGATTACTAATCTTAGATGACCTTTATAAAGGTAACTTCCAAGGACATCAGCACTCCTAGTCATGAAGCAGTTCTTCAACTCCTCAGTTGTGAACATTGTGCAGTTTTGTTCATTTTTATATTTTAATGTAAATCATATAGGTGCATAGGATTTTATTGGGCGTAAAAACAGTTAGGTGATTCGGCAATTTGATTTCTAATATTTCTCAGTAAAACTGGCCTCACAGATTCAGAGTTAAGCTAAAGAAGCAAAAAAATGGGACACTGTGCATATTAGGCATGTAGTCTTGGCTGATTTACTGCATCTGTTCTACAAAATGTGGAAAACTGAGTTTGATGTTTTGCTGAAAAAAATTAAATACAATGAAAACAATTAATTGCAATTAGTTTGGAACCATTAGTGGTCCATCCATTATGATTATGTGCAAGAAACAAAAAAAGATGGAAAACAAAATAAGGGCTTTAGACAATATGCTTAAAGATAGCTGCTTGAAGCAGGGGATAGCAAGCAGTGACTACAAACATACTCAGAGTCAAATAAACAGTCTACATAGTCTTCTCTGTTTGTAGCAGTGTTGATCAGTAAATGCCACATACTAAGTGTAAAAGTCAATGTTCATGTGATGAGAGTGCACTCGTTTAGCCAAATTCAGAATTTCACTTCCCTTTCCAAAGCACGAAAAAACAGGATGGACTTGGCTAACCAGCTACTGAGATTTTTCGTAAGGACGCCATCCTTACGATATGTTTTAAAATGAACATGGTAGTATCTTTAAGCAGGGAAGTTACTGGGAATGATGTAATCTCATGCAAAATGATAGGGTTATGATGAATGCATGTGTAAGCGAGAGGCAGAGACTGCATGAGAAAGTGTGTGTGTGTGTGTGCATGTGAGGGTGGAGGGGTGGGGGGTGTAGAAGCAGTAATTAATCTCTCCACCTCCCATCGCTCAGCTCTCAATATAGCTGTCCTCTTTAAATGTTTAATGCATGTATTGATTTCCCTCTCATTGCAGAAATTATATAATGAACCTGACTGTAGAGATACCCATTCAGTGATGTGTCAGAGAAAGAAAAAAGTGCCCCCTTATCTCCAGAGAGAGATAACACGTGCCCATCGAATTTCTGTCAGGCCCATGAGGAATACATTCGAACAGAGACTTCGCTCACTCTCTCTTTCAATCTGGGTTCAGGCCTTAATTATTTTAATAGTTTGCAATACAGACACTCTTGCTGTCTTTCATCTACACTTACAATCGACTGATCCACCATTGCTTTTTCGATATACGGCCTGTTCTGTGTCAGCAGAAAATCTCTAAAGGATCAGGCCTAACAAAGGGGAAGGGCAAACAGAGTCGGGTTTGCCAATGACTTATCACATATGGAATTTCCAACAATGTAGGAAAAGCATTGTCAACTCTTTCTACATGTCATAACAAACCTTATGTTTCTAAAATAAGAACAATAAGACTGAAGTCAAAAAAAAAAAGTTTTACTATAAATGTACATTAGCAAAGCAATATTGTATTCTGGTTAATTGTGCATCGTTTCCAGTGGTGCTTTTGACACCCAGATCAACACAAAACCATTATATCTTTACAGATGTCAGCTTTATAGGAGAAGGTTAAAAAACATTGTTTTATTGTAAGTTAATGGAATAATGTTATTCTTGGTTGTTCTGGGTAATGTTTATTGGTTTGTGTGTTATGATTTGAAAGAGGTTTTGAGGGTGTAAATAAAAACTGAGGTGGGGTTTGGGGTGCAATTATGAGTTTCTGACATGACATTTGAGGAACTCCTCCTGACTCTTCTCCTGGGTGTTTCTAGGTATAAGGCTGCCTTGTTATCATTTGTCCTCCCCCAATGTTTCTTTTCCTTTCAGCAGCAGAAAGAAGGGGGGAGCAGGGGGAGCAGACGTCGTCCTAGGCTGGTTTGTGTTTTGCGTTCTCCCCGCTCCCCTCCCTCCTGTCACCTCCCGGCCCAGTGATGCAGTAAAACACACACACTGCTGTCCATTCAGCCTGCTAAGCTGCAGCTCCACTGGCCATACCTCAACCTGAGCAAAACTCCAGCTAGAGGGGGTATTCTAGTATGTTCCAGCTGGAACCTTATCCATGACAGTTATAGGAAATGTGTTTATCCAGACTGGGGACATAGTTTACTATAGTTTAGGGTCAAGCTGTAAACAAAATTAGGAAAGAAAAAGAAAACAAGACAAAAGGAAAGAAAGAAAGACTGAGAAAGTAAGGCAATTCTTCAAAGCAAAAATAAAGAAAATAGTGTAGAAAACGTGAGTTGCGTTTTTTTTAGATTAAAACTAAGTTTGTATTTAGTGAAACAAAAAAGAAAAAATAGCATATTATATATTACAAACTTGACTGTAATTTTATCTTATTTAGTCAAAGAAAAAGAAAGAAAGGAAATAAAGAAATGACATGCAGTGTGTTGTGGAACAGTGCAGTGCTCAGGCAGACTTATGAATGGAGATTGCGTTTTCACTCAGTGCTGCATCAGCCAGTTCTTCACAACCAGCCCATTCATACAAATGTGGGGCTTAAGTGTGTGTGTGGGGGGGAGTGGGAGTGTGAGTGTATGTGTATGTGTGTGTGTAGATGAGTTGTTTCTCTGTTCAAAAGGGGGAGGGAGGGAAAGCCAACCCCCTGTACGGGATAGGACGAATGGTCTTGCTGCATTTCTGGCCGTCTGAAGGATGTTTTTGCAGACTTTGTTGCATAGCAGCTGTATTTTGGAAAGCTGAGAGTGTTCTGAGCAGTCTCTTTTGTTAAAAGGGAACATAGGGTGAGCGGTGTGTGTGGGAGGGTGGGTTGTATGTGTAAGGCTTGGTGATTGGGTGATATGCCAGACACTATAAGAGAGTGCGAGTGAGCGAACGGAAGGTCAGTGCAGTACAAACAAGCTCCAGACTGTAAATTCAGAGAACTTTAGTACACTGCGTTCATGGGACCTTCTGTCTCCCTCTCTTTCTCTCACTCTCTTCTTCATCATCATACTCTTTAACTCCCAGAAAAGGCTGAAACTTGGATTTATGGTCACAACTTCCTATATAATTACTACAAGGCACAAAATCAAACAATCGGCCCACACAACACTGCAATTGCTGGATTAACTCACATCTTGGAACACTCAGTGCAGGGGGGCGGGTGGGGGGTTTAAGGCGAGCAGTCCAGATTTTCAGCTCAGTTTGTAGAGAAACAGGAAAAGGGCGGAGTTAAAGCCTCCATTCAGAAAAAGGAACCATGAGGGTGGAGCCTTCTGTAGGACATTTTCATGAATGGAGCAGAGACGGATTCCTGTCTACAGCATGGCCACAAACAAGTGATATGTAAATCATATTTTACTAGATTCATGATTCAAATAAAACAGTGTAAGTAAAGATAAGAGGTTCATGCCATTAAAACAATCACCTATATCAGTCATTAACACTGGTTATCCATATATGATGAAATAAAATAATAAAAGTTCCCCAGATTTCTTTAAATGTTTTTTGTTTTTGCTGAAGGACTCTAAAGATCCACTGTGCTTCTCATTTGCTGTGATAAGCCTCTTTGACTCTCAAATGTCTTCCCACATTCCACCAGTAAATGGAGGCTGTTGTGAAACAGCTGTTGCTTCATGTGACTATCATCTTAAAACCAATAGACATATTTGGGTTAACTTCAGAAATATTCAGGTTTTTTTACAGCCTTGCTGTAGTCCTGTTTTTTAGTCCTGCTGACATGGTTTACTCTTGTGATTACTCACTTCAGACACAGTGTTAGGAAGTTTCTTGACCAAAGAGTGTGAATTTCATTGGCTGCACAAAAACAGATCACAGCTGCCTCACACGGAGTTAGCGAGTTAGCTGTTATTGTGGAAAATGAGGAAGAGTTAGACACAGATTTGTCGACTGTGCAGGTGTTGCACAACCGTATGCCCCACTTACGAGAAAAAACAAGAAGAAGGGCATGAAGCTGAGAAAGAAAGAGAGTGAGAGAAAGAAACGGAGAGCAAGGAAGTGAGAGAAAAAAACAAAGCAAGAAAGAGAGAGAAAGTGAGAGAGGGAGGAAGAGCGCGAGAGAAATAAACAGAGCAAGGAAGAGAGACAGGAAAATACAGAAAAAAAGAAAGATTAAGAGGGAGAGTGGGAGAAAGAGAGAGAGAAAGTATGAAAGAGTGATAGAGACAGAAAGAAAGAGAGTGATATAGGTAGATAAGAGTGAGAGAGAGAGGGAGGAGAGACAGAGAGAAATAGATAGGGGGTGCCTGCTCCAATGCTTACTCTTGTATTCTTCTTCACACTCGTGCGGGCAACAGCTTGGCTGAATAGACAGTTAGACATCTGATTTTTGCCCTCGGATGTGTTTACAGGCAAGAAACAAGGACACTGTTATAAAAGGCAGCATGTTGGCACGACTTACCAAAACATCTGACTCACCTGAAATTAACAACTACCTACCAGCTTTGCACAAGGCCACACAAGCCACTACAGTGGCACAATGCAGTGTTTAATTGGGTGCCTTCAATATACCCAGTGACCGCAAACGTGGGAGAATGAGATGATGTTTATTGCCGCCTGTCAACCACAGCCTCTTTTTGAAACGGCCCAGAGTACATAAATTATTGTTGCATTATATCTTTAAAGAAAGGGTGTGTGCAGCTGTCAGTCAAAGCTTTACACCACTTAACTAATGTGACAGGCCTGTCAGGCTGAAGCTTGCATTGCCTTGCAAGGGACTGTCACTGACTGACCACAGTGTGGCAATTGGTTCTGCCCTGATGGGGTTAAGTGGACATGACCTCTCAAAGCCACAGAGTTCATCTCCACTTCCTCTTTGCCATTGTTGAACAACAGACAAGAACAATATGTTATAGGGAGCATCTGTCACCACAGGTCACGCTTGTGAGGGGATTAAATAACAATGTTTGCATACGCTAGATTTGCGCTTACAGAGATTCTGTTGGCAATGAGGATGTCAAACAAGTGTGCAGATTTAATTCAGAAACGTCTTTTAAAAAGAAAACTGTAATTTGGTAACTTGGTATGAGAAGAAACAACTCTGAACTTATTTTTGTGAAATGGTCACACGATGTTAAGAGCAGCTTTAAAATGACGGATAAAAATGATGATGATATTTTACAATAATGACAATGCATTAGTAACTGCCTCAGTAGTTCGATCCTGTTGTTCTTAGTGAGGAGGAGATGAAGGTACGTGACATCTACATTTGGGCTTACTAGAGGCAGAGGGTCTGTCCTTTTCCTTTTCTGAGCCACTGCCCAGTTCATGTTACAAATTCTGTTACAGGAAAAAAAGATCTTGTTTGTGTGAGTCATGCCTTGAACTCTATAACCCAAGAAAAATGCCAGCAGTGTTTCCACAACATGGCCTGCAGACTTGCCAACGTGGTAAAGGCCCAACCCTTAGGTCTGTGAATGGCTCTGACAAAAGGTCCAGAGGAGAACTGTTTACAGAGCGCACGCCCCTCCACAAAGCCTGGCACGTTATTGTGTGGAGACACCAGACAAAAAGGAAAGCAGTTGAAAAGGCAGCCTTGGCGTTGTGTGGTACAGGAATTTGCTTTCCCATTCACACCTCTGACGGACACAAAAGCCAATCTTTGAATGTGACTCCTGAATGATCTTTTACCGGTTTCCTGAGCTGCTCAATTGAGCCTTTGAAGCACATGCAAATAGAAGGTGCTCTTTAATACCAGCATCCAAACATGCCAGTGAGATCAGCAGGTCACACAGCAAGTGTTTAGCACAGTGTTTCCTATGCAGGGCCTTCGGGACAGCGCCATTATATCCCTCACAACCCCACCTCAGCCTCCAGCAGTTCCACCACTACCCAGTCTCTCTCTCTCTCTCTCTCTCTCTCTCTCTCTCTCTCTCTCTCTCTCTCTCTCTCTCTCTCTCTCTCTC
>JBBIGC010000104.1:30373561-30389935 GCA_037576955.1 Lepidarchus adonis | reverse complement strand
TCTCTCTCTCTCTCTCTCTCTCTCTCTCTCTCTCTCTCTCTCTCTCTCTCTCACTCTCACACACACACACACACACATACAATTTCATATCACATGCAAATTACCAAACACTCCAAAACATACCAAAAATAAAGGTTCCTACATGGTTATTGGCTAAGATGTTGGGTTCTACATAAGACCTTTCGTTTGTATAGAACATTTGCATCATCTTCACATTCCATAAACTTATAATGTTTTTCAATCCACTGAAAGGTTCTTTAGGCAACCAAAAGCAATTCTACTTTAGCATTTCTCCAGAGAACTCTTTTTGGCACCTTTATTTTTAGGAGTGAAGGCTGCCAGAAACGAATCATAAAGGAAGCTTTACTTACAGTTTTCTGAGTGGAAGTCAGGAACAAACTGTTCGTCACTATCAGGAACTTGGGCTGCCATTCAGAAAAAGAGAAGACATGATTTAAACCTTGACGCAAGAGTCATAGACACAGTTAACAGGCATACACGTTCACGTTACATACACGTAATGTGAAAATATGAATTAAGCTGAGCCTTTTATCATACATCGGAAGTTAGAAACTCCTGAAAGCTTTACATGCTCAAAATACATTTTCCTGAAATATTGTCCTCATGACAATACGAGGCTTGGGGATCAGAGTCATAATTTGTCTTAAACAGAGCCATTCTTCTTAATTCATTGGGGAATGAACTAGGCATGTCCATTAGGCTAGCCTGCATCTCCCTTCATCCTCATCTGTTTGAAACCTGAGTTACTGCCTGTGGACAGCATTGCGACCTTCACCTCCACTTTTGCCTGTGCCAGCACTTTTCTATGAGCAGCAGATCAATACCCCTGCTGAACACTATGTATATGTATGCCAATGTGTGGATAGCTTGATTACTCCTGGATTCATAAGGTGTACAGTAAATGGTACCTCTTTTTGTAATGTGCTTTTTCTTACAAAAGTTCAGCTGGTCAGAGCAAATAGTCATAGTTTAACACCTTAACATGTTATTTCCCCACCACTAAATAACTTTTATAATCATTTCATATTAATGTGTCATTAAACAATGTATATTATAATTCTAACTATAGACAACACTGTCATAATTGATAGTGACCCAGTTTCTCATAAGCATCTCTGTGTTATGGTCACCATAACTAGGAAAGAGTGTTAAATATGATGCTTTTTCTGTTGTTTAAATAATTTATTCTTTATTTATTTGCCAAGAAGCTTTTGGGATACCTGGCCTGTATAAGTAACAGAGTAATCAACCAATTATTCTGACAATAAATATGAACATAATTAAGTAGGGCGGCTTTTTTGAAAGGGTCCCTGCTTATATCCAAGTACATTAAGTCCCTTGCTCTTTAAAATATGACTTTTTAACTTCATTCATTAAAGGCATTAATTTTTTTTTCTTTAATTGACAAATCATGGCAGCCGTATTATCAGATATCGCATTTTTAGAGTATGCAGCTCAGAGTGTTTTTGCATGGTCTAAAGGCATTCTGAAGCGGTGTGATAACAGGTTCACAAAGCCAGTGTTGCATAGCTGATAGCCAACCATGCTCTTGTGTCTTATTGAACCAAACTGATAGTGGATCAATACAGATGCACAGGAACTGATGGCCTCCCAGCAAGCAGCACTAACACCATCTGTCTCTTTCTCAGCCTCACTCTGTCTGCTCTTATCCTGCTGATGGACTTTTAGACCTGACTGATGCAGACTAATGGATGTGTGAAGTAGAGCTGCACGAAGAATCATATTGTTATTGTATTGCTACATATTGTTATTTCACAAAGGCTACAAAGAGGTTGAGACTTGGTTAAAGATTGACTTTCATTATTTTGAAAAATGAAAAGATGTTCAATTTTGATTAGATCTGCTTACGTTCATCCAAATCACCCAGTCTGATTGGTCAATACAACATTCAGGGAAGGTCCCCATTGCCTGTCAGTGACTTCTGTGATATCAGCATTGTCACGTCTGCCATCGCAGTAAAAAATAGTATAAATATAGGCAGCCCTAGCGCAAATCTCATCCACATGTACAGATAGAGTAAGAAGAGAAAGGACTGGAGAGAAGCTGTGAGGGGCCTGGTGTTCATGCCTAATGTCTCTGCCCACGTTCAGCCAGCTGAAGGACATTTCTCTGACAATGTTGATTTGCTCTGTGCAGTGAAGGGTTCTGGAATTCATCACCTGCTTTAAGCCCTTTGAAGACTGACTCTTAAGGTCAAGAAAGAAGTGGCTGAAGTGAGAGGGGAGAGAGTGAGCAAGAGAAAAAAGAGCACAAAGTAATAACAAGTAAAAAATATGTATTTTTTCTCTATATTTTTCTATATTTTTGCTATATTTTAAACATTTTTGCAGTGTAGCATTCAAAGACACTTTTCACATTTTTTTCTGAGTAGTAGTGATAGATGTTTTTGGTAACCTTTCACAATGAACAAAATAACACATCTGAGTTTGAAGTAACGGACAAAAGTTTATGACATCCCTTATAGTTTGCTTTATATGATTGGTTCAGTTTAATATTTAATATAAATATAAAAAAGAAATGGCATGGACAAAAAAGCTGGCACCCTTAATTTAACATTTTGTGCCACCACCTTTTGCAGCAATCACTGCCAACAAGCAATCTCTGTTCATCACAATGAGATTTCTGCATTTGTCTACAAGTAGTTTTGCCCACTCTTCCTGAGCAAACTGCGGAAGCTGTCTCAGGTTTGAAGGGTGGCATCTCCACACTGTGATTTTCAGGTCTTTCCATAGACTTTCAAAATGAATACATATAGTCCAATGTAACTTTTCTTAGCCATTCACCGCACTTTTAGCTGTATGTTCTGAGTCATTATCCTATTAGAAGATCTATGACTTGAGACCGGTCAGTATTTTTTGCTGCAGGACGCCTTGGTAGTCTTGAGAGTCAAGGTTCCCTATACCAGGTGTAGCAAAGCCACCCGTAACCAAAACTGAGCCTCCACCATGTTTCACAAATAGGCATGTTGAGCTTTTCTTTTAAAGCTTAGTTTTTCTTCTGTAAACAGAGCTAGTTTTCCTTTTTTTTGTGAATTCTGGTCTTTTTTTCTGTGAATAGTTGAGCCCTTCTCTGTCTTCTTCCAAGGAGCTCATTATTGTTCAAAATGGGGCAGGTGGTGTGATCAGAAAATTAACCTTGGAGTTCAGCTTGAATGGTTTTAGATGGTTTCCTTAGCTCTTTTTCTACCATCCGCACAACCCTTCTCATCAACCTGGGATTGCATTTCCTCTTGCGTCCACATCCTGGGAGGTTGGCTATAATCCAGTGAACCTTATGACTACAGTTGCCAATATAATTAAAAAGTATAAGAACCTAAACCTGCTTGGAGTTTATCTTATATCCTTTACATTTAACATTTCTGAACTCCTCAGATAGCTCTCTTCTTTGCTTTCCTGGGTCCATGTTAAGTGTGGTGCACACAATGATTCCAAATGCCCAAGCATGTTTTCCCCTTAAAAAAGGCTGAAGGCCTGATGAAAAGCTTGAAGGCACCTTTGACACTAATTAAGGTTAAACACTTAGTTTATAGTTTATTTCTTTTCATCATTTTGTTTGCTTACTCTATAACATACTAAAGGCATGCAGGTATATATTAGACAATTGCTTTTAACAGGAACTCTTTTCAGGACAAAAAGTTTCAACAATGAGCTGTAAGGGTACCAACAAATTCATTCAAAGTATACAACCGACTCCTCAGGTCACGAATCGAGGACTGTTACTGTCCTGTTTTGCACACAGTGCTGGTAAATCAGGAAAATGGCTAAAATAGAACATAAATAATACTGCGTCCACTTCCTAAACTGACCTTGGGAAATGTGTCCAGCTAAATTGTCCCAACCTTTCAACCAGCTCTGTGCCAGTAACTGGAGACTTTCCATGACTTGGATGACTTTCATGAAGGATAATTTAAGACTTTGCTTTCCAAGTGCCTTTATAAATGTACTTTCATAGCTGCTGTAAATGTGAATAATAACAATTGGAACTACATGCATGTAGTTGTTGTGCAAAACAAGCTTTATTCTGGTTGCAGGTGTGCCATTGATATTGTTGTTGTGTACATGGATTTCTATAGACACAACCAACTCATTTACTCTCTGTTGGGTCTGAATGAGGAGTGGTGGAATTAGACAATGACCCACTGGGCTCATAGCATACCAGGCTCAAGTCCATTTGGATACAGGCCAGGCAGGACTAAGCCATCCAATCAAAGGTCATGCAGAAAAGTCAGGAATCAAAATAGAGTAATTGCTGAACCAACAATGATATCAGACACAAACGTGTTACAGTTTGTGTATAAAAGCATTGAGGAATATCACCTTTTAATAAGGTGTAATAAAGTACAACATTAACATTAAAAAGTATAATGAGAAAAAATGACAGAAGTATAGACAGAATTATAATCATTTTAAAAAGAGTCATATGCTAGATGGTTTGATGGAGTGCAAATGTAACTCTAGAATAATAGTGCATTAAATATGTGTAATAGTGTATTAAGAGCAAGTCTAGCCTCATTAACAGTCAAAAATGCATTACAGCGTTTGATTCATGTTTCACTCCATCAAAAATAATTTCCTGAGCTGCTGCTGTTTACCATTAATCAACAGACCCAATGCACATGCTATGAGTGCCACACGGACTGAGATCATCACCCCTCACGGTTAGGAACACAACCCCGGCTTGCTGCTTAACCAGGCCTCACACACTCTCCCCTCTCTTCTTAGCCAGCGAACCATAAACACTGTAATCCAAAAGAGTAAGTCCGAGACGAAAGATTATTCTGCCACTTCCTGTGTGACGGAAACTGTGCTGATGCCCCTTTGAGCGTGCTCAGATAAATCACATTAATGCCTTACATATTCCTCAAGCCTGTTGCTATACTGTAATTCTGTTAGAGCCACTCAAGTTTTCTTCTTTTCTGCCCCGAGGAGAAGCATGAGGCCGTTTTTTTTATGAGCTAGAGCAGAGGCCAATATTTGGCCTTCCAGATCAAACAATAAATCGTTTGCTCTTGTTTCAACATGCCTGAAAAGAAACACATGCGATATGTGTGAAGAAGAAAAACATTAAGGATTGTCTGAACATCAGTGCCTTCAAGCGAGCTGCATGTGTACATACAGTATATATGTGGGTGTGGGTGTGGGTGCGTGTGGGTGTTGGTGTGTGTGTCTAAGGCCAGTTAGCTTCCAGGAACGTCTTGTCAAGGGCTTTGAAATGCAAGTCAGCACAAGACTGGAAGTGCGTCTGTGCAAGTGTAGAGACGTTTCCTTTTTCTCTCAGGGACCCTGAATGACTTTTTTTTTTTGGTCAGGCAGATCCTGGGAGGAGCCAGGAGGTCTGTCTTAAAAAAGTAAAGGCTAATGACAAGACTCGACAAGCTTATCCATTCAGAACTTTCTTGTTCTCTTGCTCTCTCTTCCTCTCTCCCCTTTAAAGTGTGAAAGCCCTCAAGCCGCTGTTTTTACAATACGGTGAATCACCCACAACCACAATAACCTGATAATAAGCTGTTTGGCCTACCCAGTCGAAAAGGGGGAATGAGGTTCTCTGTGAATAGTACCATACTGCTCTTTCTTTCTGAGTGGAAATGTTACAGTAATATTGCAGATAAATGGCTTAGTCTTCCTCTAAATCACTGCACTCAGTGAATTTCCCTCCATCTGTTCACATGTAGTTAATTTCTCATATGGCCTGGTTTCAGCTTGACATTGGACGTCCACAACAATGACTTTACACTGAGAAGCGTATATAATGAGGACGTAGTTCTCATCTGTGTGTGTTACGCCTATTGTCTCTGCCTCACCCCTGACTGGTGTGTAAATTTCACGGTTTGACGCTGCATGATAATAGGCATTGCATGATAATTATGCTCTGTGCCGAGGACGGGCGATATCCATCCATTCACTCTGATTATAGGATGTAGTCGATGGGTAAATGTCTACATGCTGCTACAGTTTGAACCATTTTTGGGGGATAATAGAAAACTTGTAAACCTAAAAGTAATGCTATATAATATTCTGGTAAGTAACTATAACATCAACATTGAAAACACAGCAGGAACATTCAGTTGTTAAAAAAGAAAGACACCGGAGATTCCCATTTTCAAAGTGCTGAGCATTAATCACTCCAAGCATTAATTACAGTTCCACTTTGACATGTGAGCTCTGACCTTGAACTACAATACTACAGTGTCTGAATTCACTTCTCAAGTGGCTCCCTTTATCTAAAAGCACTTGCAAACTACAACCAGTCTCAAGTATTTCCTAAAATTTGTATTTTACGGTAGAATGCAAACATGTGTAAACTCATCGCTACATGTGTAAGGCTGTTTTATCAATGAATACAACTGGCTTGACTGAAAAATAACACTACACAGTGCCTTTAAAACACTCTGAAAAAAAGATATTTTTAAAAAGCAGATGAAAAAGCTAAGTAGGGAAATAATGCTTGAAAATATGTGCCCACTGGGCTCTTACCGCACGGTGGAATTGAAAATATCCATGTGTCAGCCATGATAATTAGATTATTATTCAAGTTTATCATTAAGCCGAATCACTGGAAAAAATTTAATCCATTGTTTTTGATTATATTTTTTGCCTTTTTGATGGAAAAGCAAAATCACAACTAATTTTACAGAACCTCACACCGTATTAATTTAACTGGCTTTTTTAAATCATTTGCACATTTATTTTTCATACAATGTTTTAGATTTTTAAAGTTATGAAAGGTCATGTTTTATAACCAGAGATATAAAAGCTTCTATCTGAATATAAAGTATCAGCACAGACATATACATGGTCAAAGTTAATCTAGTAGATATCCTTTAAAGGCTCCTTCAGTACAGTGATGAAGTGTGTACACAATCAGATAGGTCACCCTGACAAATTCAAACAGTGTGTAAAGTTTTAGTGCAGATGTAAAAGTTGTCAAAACAAAGCCAATCGAATACTTATCCTCTACAAAAAGTCTGTACACAATCAGATAAATCATCCTGACATATCGACACATCGTGATGATAAACTAACTTAACGATACATGAGCAGCATTCAGAACCAAGTTATTTAGTTTGTAGAGTTGCTGATCTATAAAAAGGCTCATGGTTGTCTGTCTGCCCTTTTGGTCCACCCTTCTCTGGTCTGGACGCTGTACATTGTTTCTGCCAGGATTCATTTCAACTATTCGCCTCCTGACAAACCGGCTTTGATGCTGTTTATTTGCATTGGCCGAATGTACGCCGCCATGGACAAAACTGTCCAAAGTTCCAAATGCAGCTCTCAGTAGAGCGTATATAACGGTTAAAATGCCATTTTCCCTGAGATCAGTGTAGCAAAATCAACACCAGACTGTGCAGCAGCCAATGAGATCACGTTTCAGACTGTCCTGAACTATCCAGCCATGCACCTAATCAAAGGGCCATCCCGTTTAGTCTAATGATCCCTTCTTTTCCGCAAGCAAACAGGCCCTATACACCTTAGCCGCAGAGATCCAGCCACGCAACAACAGAGGCAAAGAAGTGCCAGTCTCACCTTCTGTCAGCCATGTCTCCTGAAGCTGACTTAAATCCTGAAATAAATCTGGAAAAAAGAAAAACGAAAAGCAGGTATTAATGGTTTAGATTGTTCAATGGGAGGTGACTGTCAGCTCTTTGAAAAAGTTAACTCTAATTTGCTATAATGACAAATTCAAACTTCCAGATTTTTTCAGAGGTCTACTGGCCACGGCGAGTTTCCTAAGCATGTTTGATACTTTACCTTCGGATTCCTGAGGGGGTAATTCGGTGTCCATG
Source organism: Lepidarchus adonis (assembly GCA_037576955.1). NCBI lineage: Eukaryota > Metazoa > Chordata > Actinopteri > Characiformes > Lepidarchidae > Lepidarchus > Lepidarchus adonis. The sequence goes on along the minus strand of JBBIGC010000104.1, from coordinate 30,382,110 downwards.
TATTTCCTTTTTGCTGCCATCAACAGTCTATTTAGGGGCCCATTTCCTTGCGACCTCTGCAAAACAGCAAGTACATTATGTAAGTGGAAATATAAAGAGTACGCAGTGGAGATCATTTCATGGAAATAATAAAATCTGGGCAGCTATGAATTATAATTTATGAAAGCTATAGATGAAGAATTGCAACATCTGTAAACAACAGCTTTCTGTAAATACCAGTTTTAATATTGAGCAATATGAACTATGTAACTTGTTTTCTATGAAGGAAAGACTGTGTTGTAACGTTAATAGCCGTGAATTGACTAAAGATGAAACACACACTAATCAATCCTTTCTAGTGTCACATTCTTAACAAGCTTTTACATTTGCTCACTGACAGCCCTGGGTGCGTTTATTTCTTCCTTTACGCTCAGCAGGACCTGAAACCTTCTTTTACTACAGTGGAACTACACAGCAGCTCGCGCGCACAAGAAACGGTGTCGGTCGCGAGGAAGAGAAGTTACTGCCCCAATCACTTTCTGTAGCTTCCAGCTCAGCGCAGCTCCAAACTAAATCCCAGGATCGAGAGCAACACGCTGCAAAACACGGCAAAACACCCGCGGACAAAGCGTCGACGCGCACGTGAAGCAGCGGAAATACTCACATTAGCTAAAGTATAAGGCACTTGCTGGTCCAGATACCCATCCATCTTATAATCCATGCGTTAGCCGTTCGTGGTCATTTGGGCAGCGCTGAGTGAGATCCACGCAGTCTGCAAAGAGAAGGAATAGGGGCAGAGGCAGAGACAGAGGCAGCGAGAGTTGTGAATGGAGTCGCGAGAAAGCTGCATACGTAATGAGCTCCATTCACTAAAAACGCAGACTGGCCTGGTGCGCGCGCGCGCACACACACCCACCCTTCCCCAACCTGAAAGCTCACACATGACACATTCGCTCTTTTACGTGGTCATACACTATTGTCTGTGGCTTTTAGAAAATAGCTCATGTAGGACGCAAAAAATATTATTGCGTTTTTCCACCGAGGCGCTTTAAGAAGGACATATCGTGCAACTGGAAGTAAAAAAAAACTGTTCCACAACGTGTTTTTATTCAGACTGAACATATAAAGTTCCCAAATGTGCTTAGATGTGGTTTAAAATGACTTGGTTCAGGCCAGAGGTTGAAGGTAAACAAATGAACAAAACACATATGTTGTTAATCGTGTATTTATTTGTTTTCTATATATTACTATTTTTGTAAGAGTTCGCTTCTCTCGCTTTTGCCACAGCTCAACCGTGATTGGTGGATTTCCTCTTTCAGGAGCTCGGATTTCTCCCTCTTTGTCCACATGAATGGTCTCACTTATGAATGAAATCTCGGCTCCTCCTGCGCACCAATCAAAACACAGACTGTACCAAACCATAGCAACCAGGGGCGGAGCCTGCGCGGAGCCGACCAGTCCCTGCCCGGGCCTCCAAGAGTTCCCCTCCTCGGTTTTGCAGTTGTTTTTCATTCACAAAAAGGAAAGAGAGAGTTGGGGGAGAGCGGGAGAGAGACAGAGGAGAAACTCCATTCATAAAAAAGCTTGTCCTGGCATGAATGTACCTAGTTGTTTTCAGCACACGCTCTTTTGACAACAGACACAGCTTGAAGAAGAAAAAACATCACGAGGTCTCTACAGCCAGTTTTGATTGATTTAGAGCCACCTAATGCTCTTCCACACCCAATTCATATGTCTATACGGGTAAACATAAGTGTGTGAGTGTGTTTGGAGGAGTGTATAAAGTTTTGTACAAATCTCTTTGTGTCCATTTTATTATTTTCACTGTTTGCTCTGTTCATATTGGCCAGTTTTATAGCAACGTTTTACGCAATGAGAGCAAAGCCAATCAACTATCCACACTTTCCCATTGCAGCCAACTTTCACTCAGCCGTTTCGACTGGACTCACCAGGGTTGGTAAGTATGTGGAAAAACCTGCTTCATCACAGACTGACACCTTTCCCTCACAGTAATCAAATCACTCAAAGCAAATCAAGCCTTTTCCTGTTTTTTTTCTTTCAGTAGTGGATAAGGCTGATAGTTACTGATAAGCTGCAGTGGAGTTCAGTTTATGCGTCTGGTTAAACTGAATTATAACACATTTCTAAAGGACTTTACCAGCTGCTGTGTTTAAAGACGAACGACTGCATTTCAGTAATGTCCAACGTGTAAAACAGCATGCGACAATGTCTGCTTCATAATCTCTAAGCCTATAAGAAGAAAACTGAGAAGACCTTAAACAGTAGGCTGACCATATTATCTTATCAGCGTTGTTGTATTTAAATTCAAATTTGCTGACAAAGAAAGGGATGTTGAAACTCACGCCATGAAATTGTAAAGATTTAATGGTTAAAGCAGTAAGGGAGGCCCCAGTGGGGAAGCACACTGTACTTTGACCTCCTGTTGAGATTCCCATTATCTCCCATGGTTCAGCCATTTGTGCAAGCATGAAACGTATGTTCATGTCTTTTGCTGCCAGATAATCACTTTGTCTAAGTGTATTACATCCTGCTTAATAGAAATTTTATGCCATTTTCATCACTTCTGTAATGAAAACGATATAAAATTTCTGTGAAGCTGGACGAAATAGGCAAAGTGATTAAGGGTATTAATAACATTCTAGCATAATGTTTCATTTTTTCGAAGCTTATGAATTCTTAAGTATTGCATTTATTTGCAACTTTTTGCTGTATGTCAGCTTTGTGTCGTTTCCTTTCTTCTTTGTTTCTTTCATGTTGCATGTCTTATGTTTGTGACGTAAACTCTATTTTTAAAAGTCTTTTATTACTTTAACTGTATCCAGGCGGATATAACTTCTCCCCACCCACCTCTTTTTTTCTGAAAAATGTTATGCGATATCCTTTAAAAGGCCTATTATTGGTATTTTAGTTCTATTTATAACTAAGATTTCACTTTCCCACCATCATTTCCACATTTTCACACAATATATAATAACAATACTTATTATTATTATTATTATTTTTATTGAATTTACTAAATATAAAATGTGTTAGAACCAAAGCAGTACACACTAAACTGTCTGTGTTGATGGTTGCTGATGATAGTGGTATTTCAGGCAAACAGGATGTGTGGTGTGTAGCAGGCGGATGTTGTCTAAGGGGCTGAGTCTGGGATGTTCTTCTGGGTTGTGTTGTCTTGAAAGGAGACTCCCAGTGAATCGTGAGAACCCAGGAGCCAACCATGTCCACTGGGGCGGGGGACGAACCTTTCCTTTCGAACCTCAGCTAAATACAGAGACTAAAAATAAATCTCAAAGAACATTTGGCCACTGACTTATCTGACATCCTTTTTATGCCAGGTTGCCAAATTTGGCCTTGACTGCCTCATATCCTGCACAGCGCCTGCCCATGTCTACTCTGATTTCCTTCACTTGTCACAGCGCTGGAATGAGTTTCACCTGAGCAAAATCTCCTACAAAGCCTAACGTGTGTAAATCAAGGCCGGAATTTAGCACACAGGCCTTCGAATCACACAAGGATTCGAAAGTAAAATTTCCAATAAAGAGGAAGTTACGGTGTAAAGTTTCCAGAGCCTGAGTTTCAAAATGTACAGCTCTGTCTTTGAAATTTATTCTGTTATCATACAAAAGTATAGTTCTTTAATTTACTCATAATTGTTCATTGTCTTGGTATTGAAATGTCAAACGTGTCCCAAACACCTGGCCTTCATTCCAGCATTTCCAAATGAACAAATTAACCTTCCATAAAGGTTGGGCCAATCATTTTATTGCAACTTTTCCTTTCATCTTATTTACAAGCCTGCATCTTGCTATGAAAACAGCAGTGCTGTATACTGCCAGCAGTTAAGTGCACAGTTAGTGGAGCACTGGGGCTGCCTGTGGCTGGGTGTAAGTTATTGAGGGGCGTAGTGGCAGACACTGTCAGATTTACACCCTCTGGCATGAGGCCCGTGTGTCACATTGTATTTGCCTGCTGCACCGGCCCACATGAAATGATTTCTCACCAGCCGCCACTGGAATGCATGGCACTGTGGAACACACCACCACCAGATGAGACGTAGGCTTCTCTAAACAACTGCAACTGTGTGTGTTCGTCTGCGCTTGTCATTGTGTTACTATATCTGTGTAGTTTTTTTGTCTATTGTAGAAACGTTTCGATGACATTTCCCTGTGTGTGCTCTGTGTCTAGATGGGTTTTTGCATCTATAGGTTTTTGTTGGTCTGATGTGTTTTTATATACACATAAACAATATCCCTCATTGCTCATTCCTCATTCCTCCTGAGTGTTTGGCCGTTGCCTGGACGCCCGTCTGTGTAGGACTGGGCAGGAAATGTCTGGGCTGGCATCTGAGAAGCCATCCATGGTTTGGTCCAAGAGTGTCCCAAGCACCTGCAGCCCTAAGTCCCCTGCCCCAGACAGAGGCTTGCTTGTTTGTCAACAGGCCTTCTCCCTGTTAAAGTCAGGGTCTCTCCGTAAGCTCTGCAGCGTGAGAGATCAATCAGACAGTTACAATGGACTCCTGCTTTACGGGCCTGCCCTTCAGCGAGTTCCTTCTAATGCCCTCACAGCTGCACTAACCCCAGCTGAATCTATACATCAGAAAACAATGTCCTTTCCTTCTGAAATCCCCAGTACAGCTTTTCTCTGGCTGCCAACAGCACATCATGGAAGGAGCAAAAGAGTTTTTTCTTTCTGCTTTTCTAAATCGAGGGGGATTGCAGCATTGGGGGCGCACAGAGGAGTGTTGTTAGTGTCCCTAACAGTGCTGGTTTTGTTAAAATGCTCAATTGTTGGTTCTGCCAACTCAGTGACATTTACATTTATAGCCCCTTTTCCACTTCATTTCCATGCTAATTTGAGGACAAAGCAAAATCACATGTGTGTCGGTTATAATAATCCACTTCCACATCAGTCAGGCCATGGTAAAAACTTGGGGAAATCCAGTAACACTGCCAGAGGTACAATTTCTAAATTAGAGTCATTATTTTGGTTGCTTTCAATATGGCATGATATAGGACACATGTGCCCCATGTGTAGATTTTCTTTTCCAGACCCAGTTCCAGTTTAAAGTTTTCTGCATCTGCTTAACTGCAGCAAAAATAAGAGACATTATTTAAAGCCCAAATGTCAATAATAATAATAATAATACAATTTTCACTTAGTGCTAGCTAATTAACAGATATAGTAAGGGCATTCACAAAAGGAAGGTCTTGCGTCTGTTTAGAGAAACATACAAATGTAGACTTGTTAAAATATTTGCACATTCAGGTCATATTTGAAACATCTTTGTTTATGAGAAATCAATTTGTTAGATACTTTGGATGTCGGCTAGAATCCAGATCTCCACTTCAGTAAAAATGGTTGATGCAATGGTCTTTTTGAGTACTTTCCTCAAATATTGTAGCTTCTATGCCAAGCACAGTTACATTAAATTAGAAATTAAATTAAAAATCTTATTTGGAATGATGACATTGTTGATATTGCGCAGAAAGTGGGCAGCATTTAGCAACAAAATATTAACCTAACTACCTGTAATTACAGGTCAATTTTAATCCCCCACAATACCAACCATGTAAATGTACCCTGAAAAGTAGAACATGTTTCTTTTAAACATACCCTTGAATAGGTTTTAAACCAACACTAAACTAATCTGACGTATAGAAAGGATCACGTTATACTTATATAGTTGCTGTTGGAACAAAACATAATGTGTCCATTTTTTGGTCATTGCTAAAGAAATTCAGAACCACAGACTCCACTGATGTTTACATTGGGTCAGCAATGGAGGAACAGAAATAGTCATAAATTACTGAAAAAGCTCATTTTACATTCACCTCCAGTATAAGTTTTTACGTTTACTCTTTTATGCTTTTCTGGTAAAGTTGTCATTTTGGAGGTGCAAGGTGTTTGTCTAACAGAAGCAATATTATATATTATATATTATGACCTTCATAAATATCTTGTATAGAAAATAAAATATGGAGGCTGGAGTCAGGAGAGGGTGTATTAAGCTACAGGAGTTTAATGTGGGATCACTGATACAGCTCTGATGTATGCAGTGCTTGTCCAGTGAAATATTATTCCAACACTTCTGTGCTGAAAGGTGTTTGATGTGCCATCATAAATGTCTTTAACTGCTGAGACATTCTGCTTTTTCTTACATTTATCCAGTCTTTCTCCTGAATGCAATAGTACTAAACTTGAATCCAGGTTGCAATTCGTCTGTAACTCTATAAACGTAACTTTATAAACAAAGTTTAGGCTTCTCGTTTGAAAGTCCAAACAAATAGGCCTCTGTGTTTAGCTTAGATTTATCCGGACATGTGTTACCTGATAACATTCAGCCTGTGCACAGATGTATACCCTCTTTATGGAAAACGCAGATGACCTGGGTGCAGCTGACCTCACAGTTTTCCTTTAAGATCCATATTTCCCATGCTTTCCATGTCAGAGACAGACAGAGAGGAACAACATATGGAGAATGGTATCTGAGTGCTGAGCGGAGAAATACTCTCTGCCACCCAGCTTGATAATCAAGCCACTAAGGATCTTACTTAAGTCTTTTGTAATGTGTTATTGTGAGGTTTGCTTTTCATTCACTTTCTCTGCACCCTGTAAATCACAGTGAAGGGAGTGCATGTGAACAGTGGTGTGAATCCCTCATCATGTTACACAGGCTTGTAAAAGGCCGAGGGTGGGGATGAGAGGCAGATGGAATGTACACGCCTGATCTTTGAGATCAGAGCGGCATGTGGGGCTTGCGCTCTGTGGCTTCTCAGAGGATGGTTTAATGCCATGTATGAGGTGCATCCAGGGCTGGACATGCTTTTCAGTCAAAGCAATTCACAGTAATGAAATGACTCCAATGAGACCATTGGCATTTCAGCATGACGAGCATAAAGGCAGGTTTTGCTCCCTCTGCTAATGGCAGACATCAGCTTAACTGTGGAATATAAATATAAAAGTAAATTCACAGAAGACCTAAGTCAGACAGGAGTGGAAAAGAGGTAAAAAGTGTCAGAAATAGAGTTAAACCTAAATTAATTCCTAATTTTAACAGCTAACCATAGTAATAAAGTGGATATACAATCCCTGTTCCTGGAGAGAAGCATGAACATTGCACAGTTGTGCAGTTTGGGGATGTGAAATGAGTAATTTCCTTATTAAATTACAATAGTCCAACCTGGATGAAATGAAAAAATGTAAAAAGGGATTTTAATTTTTAAGCTGAAAGACCCCTACTCCAATTTCTTACTACAGATTATGTGTAATCAGCAAAGTAGCCTAAGCTAGTGAGCTTGCCCAGCACCAGTTAGGATTGGCACTGTTCTGCACTGCTGCTATACTGTGTGATAATTGCTCAATAATATCTAATTCTACCTAAATTCATTTTAAATTCATTTCTTTAGACATTTCTGTTTGAATGATTCTGTTCCTTATGCAAAATATGTTTCTCCCAATGTCCACTTTAATTTTGAAGTTTGATTAACATAGCAAGACATTATAACCTGGCCAGGACATCCTTGTAAAAGAGATCTTCTAATCCCAATGGATTTTCTTCCTAGATAAATAAATACATATAAAATTATTATAAAAAAATCATTTTGTTTTAGAGTATTTTAAATGATTGGAATATAAATAAAAGAGCAGAGTTAAGGTAGATAATTTTAATAAAGTCTTGTTTTTTTCCTAATCCCTACCACTCTCCAAAACAAAGTGACGTCCATGTTGCTATTAAAGCCCTTTTTCATGCTTTTCCTTCTCATCTTACATATACAGCATTATGTAACTTGTTGTTTTGATGGAAGAATGAAAGAATGCTGTCTTCCATTTCAGGAGTGTAGGTACTTTCTGATGTCAAACAACTGCCTAATGTCAGTGCATGAAGTCAGTGGTATTTGAAGGCATGAGATCATTTTTCCATTCACATCTCACAGTGGGCCAATGTAAGGGACACCTTCATCTCAGGGTAAGCGAGAGAGCCTCATCAGGTTCAGCTTAGATAATTTGATGAGAGGACTCCATCGTGTTTTCTCACCTTCCCGAAACCTCTTTTAAAGATTGCCTACAACAAACACAAGACCTGTATCTTCACATACAGATATAACTGTGATCTCCATCTCCATCTTTCTTCTCCTATTTTCACTTTCTGACATTACAAAGCACATTGCCATTACTGTAGAGTGACACTTCTGTACTAGTTGTTTGGTGGGGGCAATTTTGTGGTGCATCATACAAGATCTAAAACTTGTCACTCTCCCACCCCACTATACCCTTACTTTATCCATCGCAACGTGACATCAGCCTTTGTCTCAGTTACACATCCTCCCCAGTGCCCTGATGGCCGAGATAGTGCAGGAAAGTCACTGATTAGCCGGGAATCTCGTTACATGGAGCAATGGATCCCTCCCTTCCTCTTTGCCCTAATTGAGATGAGCAGAGCCAAAAAAAAAACAAGCAGGTGAGCGGAAATGCATTTCTCTCTCTCTCTCTCTCTCTCTCTCTCTCTCTCTCTCTCTCTCTCTCTCTCTCTCTCTCTCTCTCTCTCT
>JBBIGC010000104.1:30350104-30360336 GCA_037576955.1 Lepidarchus adonis | reverse complement strand
ACACACACACACACACACACACACACACACACACACACACACACACACACACACACACACACACACACAATCCTCATCACCTCCTTTTCCCCACTCACTCCATCTCTCTGGTTTTCTCTTCCTTCCCAGCTGTCTGTCTTTTCAGTGTCTTTCTGTCTTTTTTCTTTCTTCCTCTTGTTCTCCGCTCCCTCCCACCTCCACCTCAGGTCTCTGGTGAAATATGGGCCAGGAAGATGAGTGAAAGCTTGGCTGGAGAGAAACACATGGGCTAAGTGCAGAGTGGGGAAGGCCAGCAGGTAATAACCTGAGCCTTCTTGGAACAGGCCCCGAGTTTCAGCAGCGTTTTATTTTCTGCTGCCGAACAGTCGAAGAGGATGGCGGAGGGTTGGAAAGTGTAGAATAACACCCGCTTGGCCATGTGTCTGCAGCAGATGACAGATTCTGTATTTCTTCCCGCCTGTTTGCTGCGGTGTGGAACATTCCTCTATTCTAAATACCAATTCAAAAAGAGTTTGTTCTGTGAAAGCCATTGCAGAAGGGAGCTGCTTGCTGGGCCATCAGAACAAAGCCCCAGTTGGGCTCGGACTACAATCAGTACATCGTACCAAGGAAGGGAATTGTCCTTTATAAATGTCAACTCATTGATGAATTGCTTTATCATTTTGACTGATGTTCTGAAAGGTAGATCATTAATTACTGTCATGTTTTTTCTGGTTTGTTTGTCATCACAGGTGCAGCTTATTTATAATACTGGCATGTTTGTGTTAGGTTGAGGCTATGGCACCTCCCACTTTTTGGACAGAAAGCTGTATTGTGGTGTTTATGATGATGCTTAGGCTTAGTTTCTCAGGGCTTATACATTTGCACCAATATACTTATTGGTCTCTAAGCGAACATTTAGATATTAATTACACAATTAGATGCCTGTTAAGTAATTAATGTGTCACTGTGTATCAGTAATGTAGCATAATAATATAATCATTATTATTATTATTATTATTATTATTATTATTATTATTATTAACAACAACAACAATAACAATTACAACAATAATAATAAAACATCAACAATTAAAAAATGAATAATAATAGTAGTAGTAACAATAATAATAAGCTACCAAAATACCTGTCACTTTGCCTAGATCTGTTTAAAAGAGAAAGAAATTATTTTGCAGTGATCAAATCAAATGACATAATTTATTATAAAGTGACCCTCATTGTATTGTTTTAGTTTTGCACATGTAACTAAAAAGCTGGCATGAATGCCCAATGAAACTGTGGTCACTCTCCCTAATGTGAGGACATCTTCTGCTCCCCCAGTGCCCCCTCCCCAGGCCGGGCCAGAGCGTCAGCACCCCGCCGGGTCCTGGCCTGTTTATCTCTTCCGAAGCGGCCGTGATTAATGAGGCCCTGAACACATCCTCTTTCCCCTGAACCAGCTGAGTAAACAGCCTGCGTTATTCCAGCTCATCTAGCTTTGGGAGCTCAGCTACAGGTAGCCAAAAACCCCAGCGTGCCCTGGACACCTCCCCCAAACCTCCCCGCTCTCTCTCCTGGGAAAACCCTCTCACGCACAGGGCAACGGCAGAGGGCGACAGGGGGGTCAAGGAGAAATAGAATTCCACCTCGACACTGCAGGAGTAGCCAGTAATTCTGAAATATTATTCATGGTCATATTAACACAAATTAGCAATGCCAGCTGTTCCCTTTTTATTTTATTTAATAAATAGGCTTCAATTATTAAGCTCAATAATTTCTCATCACTGTTTTTTCCATGGGAGATATTGATGTTTCCATGTTATTTGTCATTAGTGTGAACTTTGCTGGGAAGGAAAGTTGCGTTTTTATACATATTTACGTTAGAGCAGTGACATTATTTGTTGTTTTCTCATCTTGGAAGGACTTCCTCACCACTGATGCCTGCGTTTAGTACAGTTTCACTATGGAACTGAAGGAGGCCAGACAGCTGCATGCTCAAAAAAGAAGGCAGTACTACCTGCCTCGTCAAATCTCTGTGGTTATTAGATTTGCCAAAATGCTAATGAGCCACTCCTCCTTCCCCAGGGCAATAGAGCTCATAATCACAGCTCTGTTTTCTCATCATTACATGGAAATAGAGATTAGCTGTTTGGTGTCTGTTTGTTTTGGGAGCATGGTGGTGTCGGAAGTTTGTTTCTCGTACAAAGCTCTGGTGTCAAAAGTTGTACTCCTCGCTTAGCAGGGGGCCTTCCTCAGTGACACTATTAGTCTTACGATGACCATTCCCTCTCTCCTGTCCTCAGGTAACATTTCAAGGTTTTATGTTCATCTAGTTCCCTCCCGTTTGGGCCATTTGTCCTTAGACATTTCCTCCTTCATCTGTTTGCTTTTCTGCTTTTGGTGTCTGCCTTCACACCTCTCAAACTAAACTAAAGTTAATCACTTAATTTGACCCTGTTTGAAATCCAAATGGGAAACTGCTCACAAAATCTTACTTTATCTCTTTCCCATCATGGTCAATTGCACTCATTCAGTCTCAGTAAAGAGGCTCACTATTCAGCAAGAACAATGATTCTAGAACAAACGTTCCTTTAGACTTGAAAGGATTTTCATGGTACACAATGTATAAGATCATCATTGTTGGGATGTAATAGGATAGAATTATTTTGAATATGCATTCAGTACTGAAATTTGACTTTATTGTTCACATTGCATTTTAAATAGATATCTTTTTTTGCAGAATATTTTTAGAATCCATATTATTTACAAAAAATGCAGTGTTTAACAGGCACACTCACTCAGTAGAGGAGACTTAGGTGGCTTATCATTTGTTTTCATTGATACACTGAACTTATTCTGTTATGTGCCTCTTATCACTGATAATGCCATGGTGAGATGTATGCAAATCTGACAAAACTGACAAGATTTAAAGTCAAATATACTGGTTTTCAGCATACAGTGCAGCTTCATTCAGTGATAAGCAATGTTTTCATGAAAGATATTGCCAAAACCAAAAACAGTGGAAAGCAGCCTGAATTAATTTAAATTAGGACAACAGAGTTATGTCAAGATGTATTCTGATCCTGTTATTTATGTTACTATTTTTTTATTATTATTATTATTATTATTATTTTTTTTTTTTATTATTATTATTATTATTATTATTATTATTATTAGTAGTAGTAGTAGTTGTAATAGTAGTAGTAGTAGTTGTTGTAATAGTAGTAGTAGTAGTAATAGTATTAGTGAGCTTGTTCGGCTTGTTTTCTTCTTCATCGAGAGTGTTCTGCATTCTGTTGGTGCTGAGGAGGTCTGTGAGTGAGGCTGAGGATGGAGTGCTGTGCTGATTCTGTGTGGCTGGGCAAAGGCCTCTGGATGGAAGTGTGTGCTGAAGGATAGGGAGTCAGCTGAAAAGCAGGATAATTACTGGTGACAGGGACTGTAGATGTTGGGAGACATGACTGAAATTCTTCCTTCTTTTTCCCCATAACCAGTACTGCTTCCACATTGGATCTATTGGGAATATAAGTGGTATAGGAAACATGTGTAGCCTGGTGATCCATGCCATGCCACCTACCAGTCACTTTGAAAAGAGACAGGATACAGTGCCTGTGAAAGGTCTAGAAACACCTATCTTTTCAAACTGATCTTAATAGAGTTTTATTTGTTGTTTTCTGTGATGGATTGCAATAAGAATGTGAATCAGAATAACCAGATATACAGTATACCCCTAAAACCTTTGTAATAATTTATCAGATCTGTTCATGGGACAACACTGAAGATATGACACTTTGATAGTCAGTGTACAGCTTGTATAACTGTAAATTTGCTGTCCCCTCAAAATTGACAAAAGTGTACACCTGCAAGTGAAAATGGCCAAATTGTGCCCATAATATTTTACACCACTGCCTTTACTCTCTTGGCCATGTAGTTCACTAGAGCTTCACAGGTTGCCACCAGAATCCTTTTCCACATCATGAAGCTGCTAGATGTTAGAGTATTTGCGCTCCTCCACCTTCCATTTAAGAATGCCCCACAGATGCAAAATAGGGGTTAAGGTCTGGAGACATGCTTGACCAGCCCAACAACTTTGCCCTCAGTTTCTTTAGCTTGGATGTCCGGTTTCCAAAGGGAGGGGAGTATGCTCTTTTTCAGTATGTCTTTGTACATGGTGGTATTCATGGTTCCTTTAATGAACTTTAGCTCCCCAGTGCCGGCAGCACTCATGCAGCTACCATGCTTGACTGTAGGCAAGACACACTTGTCTTAGTACTCCTCACCTGGTTGCTGCCACACACACTTTACACCATCTGAACCAAAAAAGTTTATCTTGGCCTCATCAGACCACAGGACATGGTTCCAGTATTCCATGTCCTTAGGCTGCTTGTCTTCAGCAAACTGTTTGCATGGTTGTGCATCACCTTTACAAGAGGCTCCCTTTTGGGATGACAGCCACACAGACCAATTTGATGCAGTGTGCGGCATATGGTCTAAGCACTGACAGGCTGAGCATGTGCACTCAACTTCTATGGTTGACCATGGCGAGGCCTGGTCTGAGTAGAACTTGTCCTGTTAAACTGCTGGATGGTAATGGGCACCATGCTGCAGCTCAGTTTCAGGGTGTTGGCTATCTTCTTATAGCCTAAATCAGGGGTGCCTCAACAGCACCTCAGCCCACTGGTTGACTCAGGGAATTGAATCAGCAACCCTTCGGTCACAAGCTCACTTCTCTAACCTGTACCTGCTGCATTCTTTCTCCATGCTTATCATTAAAAACAAAGGTGGGAACTAAGAGTGAGAAAAAAGTGATTGAAAGAGGAAAATTGCTTGTCTTGTTCGCATCTGGATGTTCTTCATTTACGCCTTTGAAAGATTGCTATTGTGTTTACGACTGAAATGCATTTGGATCTAACTGTCTTGATGCAGAGGTACAACCCCAATTCTAAAAAGGTTGGGAGGCTTTATAAAATGTAATTAGAAACAGAATGCAATGATGTTTAAACCTCATAAACCTATTGACCACAATAGAACATAGAAACATATCAAATATTAAATCTGAGTAAAAGAATTGTTCTAAAAATAAAAGTTTCTTTGAATGTGATGGTAACACAGCTCAAAGAATTACATTACATCTACAAAATGGAATTTCTTAATGGAGTGTTCCAGATATGCAGAAGTTTGTAACTACCAAAAGTAATCCAATAAAGGTCAATTGGTGAATCTGCAACAGGGCCTTGATACATGAGTGAAGGCTTGGCTGCCTTAAAGAGAAGCTCCTGTTCTGCAAAATGTTAATGCTGTTTTGGTAGCATTAAGGGGCCTACAAAATATTAAGTAGGTGGTGGTCATTTTTGCTAAGCATATGTACACACCTCTCCACATTTTGAATGTAAACATAGTTACCTGGAATATCATGATGATTAATAAAGCAAACACAGCATCAGTTGTATAGGCTACACCTACTGTGTATCAGCAACATGCAACAACTCCATCTGAAAAGGGCAAGCGTAACTTGCTGGGCCTTTTTGGAAACCACAAGTGATAGGATGTTAATGTCAAGTGTGAACGCAGAATTGTTATGTCATATATATTCACTTATATAGTCTATTAGTCTATATACGTATATACAATATACAAGCTTAAAAAAGCACCATCATTTTCTATTGTATTTTATTAATTTATTCATTTTTCATTACAAAAAAGGTATTAACAGTTGGCAAAAGAACTTAAAAACACAAACACAAATGTTACTGCTAGGATGATAAATCATTGCTCTTTTGGTGGTTGATTGAACAAAACATTTCACTATATTCTGAAGTCTAGAAGTCCCTCAAAATTACAGTTACATGAAAAACACTAGTAACAGAAGGTAGTGTAAACAGTAAACATTACAACAGCAGAGAATTCTTCTATATTCATACATTCATTTATTCAGTATATTACCTAAGTACTCTAATGTGTAATGTATTGTAATAGAATGTGTTAGAGAGTATTCCCTGTTTGCTGGCATTGGTTGCGACAAGCTCTTGACATGACAGAAAAGAACAGAACTGATAACTAATAGCCTCCTGAATCCTAGCTTATAAGAAGGAGGGTCAAGAATGTAACAGGGGATTGCACGATTTACATTAGCGCTAAAACAATCCAAAATGACAGATTTAGCCCACAAACTGAAGTTATACATTGAAACCGTTCTTGAGGTCGTTCAAGGAAACCTAGAATGTGGTTGTGGCACATGACAATAGAAGAAAATGCTCCTGTTGACTGATTATGAAATTGCTTGCTTTTGTATTTAATAACTTCTGGAAGAAACATTTATACAACTATGGAAAATATGATTTGGGCTGTTTTGAGGCTTTGTAATTGTCCATATGATAAGTCAATGCAGGTTCATACAAAATCTTTTATCTGTGTTTTTGTCCTTTATTGTGCATTTTTCTTTTAGTTATGGTATAAAAGAAGCTATCTTTTTAAGTTTTTTGTTTTTTTGGAGATACAAGGTATTTATCTAACAGTAGCGATATGTTTAGGTGTGCTGGCACCACATTCTTATTGTCCAGCGCTGTATATCTGAGGGGTGGAGGTGGACAGGCCATGGCCTGCGTGTCGCCTGTGTGTTTTCTCCCGAGGCAGCGGGCTGATCTGTGGAAAAGTGCTTGACGCTCTTCCTCACAGTGAGCAAAGCGTGCTGCGTGAGCCACAAATCCCCGCTTCCTCTGAAACTTCCAGCCCGCTTTTTTCCTGTCCAAATTCCACAGCCATTAAACTTTCCTGGCAGCTGTTCAGAAAACAGCGGCAAAAAACCTCACCCAGACCCCCCTCCTCCTTTCCCTGCCTGCCCTCCCCAGCCCCCTCCACCCCCACAACTCTCCAGCACTTGGGCTATCAGAGATCTGCTGCCTGACTCCTTAAATAAAGCTCTGACTTCATAGTTGTTTTTGCTGCAGATCAGGTTTCCTCCAAAGTGTCTACTGGTTTTCACAAAGGGTCGCGATGAGGTGTGGGTGAACGTGGGGCTCCCTTTTCCATGTGTTTAGTCTCAGACATGTCTGACTCCATGCCCTAAGAGAACAGAGATGATATAAAACATGACCAGATTAGTGCCAAGTAAATACTCAGCATTATGATTTCAGCACTTTTCTACCAGAGGCCTTTCGGTTCAATGACCTTCATTTAAACAGCAGCTCCATTCCTCCATGTACACCATCAAAATCAGAAAACACTTTATTCCCCAGGATATTGCATGACCATTAGATGTATAATTCTGGTGTAAAACTAAATATTATTTATGGAACAAAACATAAAAAACACACAGGACCCCTAGCAGGTGTATAAAGACCAAGTACAGATAGACAAGCAGGTTTTTGGGTAATTATTTAGTGTGGTATAATAATAATTTTAACATTTAATGGGCTGGATGATAAAATATGTTCCCCATATATTAAATAATGTAGTGTTACAATGTGTTACAACACCACATGTGTTACATTTAATCTGGGAACTGAGGAAACAATTTGTTGCAGTTTTACAAGTAGAATTCCTGCTTATTCATGCTTGATACCGGATTGCTCAGCAGTCGGGAATTGCCCTTTACTGATTTGTTTCTTTATGATGCACAATACATTTTCAGTGGGTGGCAGGTCAGTCAAGCACATGCACTCTGTGTCCATTAAGCAACACCATTGTAGCAAATGCAAAATGAGGTCTTGTAGAAATAGCCGAAAAAAACATTGCATTGATGGCAACATATGTCTTTATAAAATCCTAATATATACGTACATACCTATGCATCAACAGTGCCTCCATGCATAAGTCACCCCTGCCATGGGTAGTGATGCATCCCCATACATCACAATTGGTGGCTTGTGTACTTTTGCTGATGACAATCTGAATGGTCCAATTCATATTCAGTATAGAGCATTAAAAAGTGGAGTTATCTGGCCATTTTATGGTCACTCTGTAATGAGCTTGGGCCCAGAGAACTTGTGATGCATGGTTTGCTTTTTGCACAGTAGTTTCAGTTAAGTACTCTCAAGACCGTGTGGCTATAGTTTTCACTATTTTGGTTGGATTCTCATGCAATACATTTTGAGGGCTGAGGTCACACTGAGCAGTAGTCTCTACCCTCATCCTACATGGATTGAAACTTTTTCAGATTCCCTGAAAAAGTGAATTAAGAAATGTTCTTTTTAAACTGGCTGACACTTCCATTGCAAAGTCTGGCACAAAGTCATGACCCATCTTTGTTTGCAAAAACTGAGCCTTTGCTGGCCTTTAATACCCAGTCATGATACCCTCACCTGTTGCCAGTTTATCTGCTTATTGTGGGTTGAAAATATAGTTTATATAATAGTCAAGTTTAATTAAATTGCAGATTTTTGTTTTTATTATAGTGTTCACAAACTTTCAAGCACCACTGTATTTAAAGGACAAAACAAAAGTTAAATAATCTTCTGTGGATTTATGCTACAATACAAATACTTTCACACAAATTGCACCTGGTTTCCTTTGCCATTGTTTTGGAAGATCTCACACAGCAAGTAACAATAATTTTGAAGGTTAATGAGTTTCTTATGGTAAAGCACAAAAAGACAGTATGTGTGTACACATGGAAGTACATTAAATAACAAAAACAAAAGAGGCTGAATAGTTTCTGAATACTTTCAGCTCCCCCTAATACATACTGCTCAGAAAAAATAGAGGAACACTTTGAAGACACAAGAAGAATAAAAGAATAAAAATCATGTTGGATATCTATACTAATATGGACTGGGTAATGTGTTACAAATGAAAGGATGCCACATCAATTGGTGGAAATGAAATTCAACTTACAGAGGATTGATTTTTAAAGACATTTTGCTGAACTTTTAATCGCAGCAACTTGTAATGGTACTCAGTAGATTGTATGGCCCCTACAAACTTATATGCATGCCTGACAACATTGGGGCATTCTCTTTATGAGATGACGGATGGTGTCCTCCCAGATTTGGACCAGGTCATTACTAGGATCCCAGGATCCACTGCATCACTGTAGGTTCTGACAACGGGTCCAAAGATTTTATCCCCATACCTAATTCCAGTCAGGGTGCCATGGCCTAGCCTGTAGAGGTCTGTGCGTCACTCAGTGGATATACCTCCGTAGACCACCTCCAAACCAGTAATACTGAACAATGTTACAGTCAGCATAATGTTCTCCATGGCATTCACACCAGTGACCAGCTGGAGGTCATTTTATAGGGCTCTGGCACTGCTCATTCAGTTCCTCCTTGCCCAAAGCACCAGATACTCATCCTACTGAGGGGTTAAGAACATTCTACAACCCTATCCAGCTCTCCTAGAGTAACTGTCCTCTCCTGAAATCTCCAAGCTCTTGAGAATGTCCTGGAAGACACAGCAACCCTTCTGGCTAAGGCACATATTGTTGTGCCATCCAGAAGAAGTTGGGTCTGGCAGCATGCTGCTAGTAGTGACACTGACCCTAGCTCAAATGCAAAAACAGTCAGAAAAGATGAGGGGAAAAATATCAGTGGCCTCCTCCTATGAAACCATTCCTGTTTTGTGTGTTGTCCAATTGTTGCCCCTCCAGTGCACCTGTTCATATTATTAACATCAAAGCATCTGAAACTGATTAACAACCACCTATGCTACTTGATTGATGAGATCAATATTTCAGAAGTTTTATTGTTTTGAAGCTATACTCTGATTAAAAAGTGTTTATCTCTTGGAAAAATTATCACTACTTTTAATTTGTCTAGTTTGTTCTATTTTCTTTGCTTAAATTACACCAATGTGACTCTTATACAGTAATGTAAATATTTAGCAGACAGAATTTACATAAGGAAACTTACAATTAGTTTAGTTTTTATGAATGTTTAACTGTTCCTTCAAAATAGTTTGAAGCACTCAGTAAATGATAAGATAAATGTAATGTCATTTATAATATAAGTGGCAAAATCCCAATATTGCAGTATATTGTTGTAGATGGTATATTGCCCAGCCCTAATATGATGCTATTATTTTAGAATGTGTTAATCACATAAATATCTGTTGCAAATTTGACATTAAAAGGGTTTTGTTTTTCTTCATCTGGGAAAAGTGAGGTTGAACCCTAGGTTCTTATTTAGTACTATAGCTAAACTAACTAGAAATAATGCTGCTACAAGAACAACCATACCGCCAACTCTAAATAGCAATGACTTTATGAACTTCTTTAATAATAAAATAAAAAATATTAGACAAATAATTAAGTCTGC
>JBBIGC010000104.1:30295289-30315535 GCA_037576955.1 Lepidarchus adonis | reverse complement strand
ACACACACACACACACACGCACACACACACACACACACACACACACACACACACACACACACACACACACACACGCACATTAGGACATTGATTACGATGTCCTGGTGAATAATTGGAGTTTGACCAAGGCTGAAATGAAGTATGCTGAAAAATACTTCCAATATTAATATACTACTGGTGACATGCTGCATGGAGGGCACTTCCTTTTCATTCTGTACATGGTTTCAACAGGTTGTATAATATCAGTGTGTCTAAATGGTTGTGAATGGCTGAGAAATACAATTTTAGTCTGTTTTGTTTTTATCTTCAAATTAATTCAAAATGAAAGGCATGTTTGATTAATTAAGAAAGAGAGCTTCACTCGAATCATTGTGCTGGTAACTACACTAGAACAAGCAACCAAGCCACCAGTGTTAAGATATCATTCCTCTTTGTTTTTTTGGGTGGGGGGTGGGGGATGTGCTCTTTTGAAGTATTTACTACATGTGAGGCCCCCCAGGCTTTAAGATGTGCTCATAACGTTTGAACAGAAAATGATGTAATTCCACACACAGGTGGGCTACATGTAAGTGAAATTTTAATGAACCTGTAGATTTCTGAGTATTTCCCCATGATAATTTTACTTATTTTAAAGAGAACAATAAAATCTGTGTTAAAAGCTGATGGATCTGGTTATGCTGTCTTATATGCTACTCAGTTTCTTGAACAGGAAATCTGGTGCTGCTAAATTCAAACAGTAATTTTAATATTTAAACAGTTATTTAGCAAATTTTTTTCGATTTTTTAGTTTGTGTTGCTGTACCAACCTTTGTTGGTCGACAAGTGAAACACCTGCACAGAAATAAAATTAAAATGAACCCCCTAAAACTTTAACCATACTGTTGTACATTATTTTTATGTATGTATGTATGTATGTATGTATGTATGTATGTATGTATGTATGTATTTATTTATTTATTTATTTATTTATTTGCTGTTGTGGTGTTGGTGGTGATACAGTAATGATGATTATTGCTACATTCTTATTTAGGAAGCAGGACTACAACAGGCAATTTAGTAATCTCTGAATAATTACACTTTAGACAAGTTATTTTACTTCCTGGTTGATAGAGTAATGTGGTCTGTCAGGCATAGCATTACGGTATCTTGCTCTGGTAGTGAAAAATTAATAAAAGCTATGCAAAGTCTGCCTTAGCAAAAGTGTACAAATACTCTAAATAATCCAAACATAATTATGCCGTAATTAATAATTTTGTAATTTTGTGACTTCAAACTTGTTTGTCAGAAAACCAAGACCATCTCAACAATTTTCCCAGTAAACATTAATGAAATATATTTAACATTAAGCAGAGGCAAAGAAAAATATTCTATCCAACAAAATGTTGGTGCACTAGGATTTACTGTATTCTTAAAACTGGGTGATGATCTCTTTGTTCTTATTTTACCTGAACTTTTCTGATATCCCTGGAAAGTGTTCTAAACAAAGGTTACTCCTAACCCTCCCTGAATTTTAACTAGTTAAAAGCTTCTAATAGTGGGGTTAGTTTCAAATCCATTGAACCAGTCTGTGGAGTAATAAGATTATATACACTATTTCTCAGACAGCAACAAACTGCAATCTGCTGAACTACCAATAGTCAATAACTGGACCAAGAACAAGTGTATGCTGCTCTCTTGTGGTAAAAAATCAGACAGTTCACGTTTACCACATTTTTCTGCTTAATTTACAGTCTTGTTAAACATTAACATTCTGGCAGCAAGATAAGTCTTTTCAGCGGTCTGCACCTCTGACTGTACAATACTTCAGATCAGGGGAAGATTCACCATTAGACACAAATCAAAACAGATGATATTCATGTAGAAAAAGAGAAAAACAAAACATTATGAAGACCAAAAATGAGTTTGTCATCTCTGACCTCACAACAATGCAAGTTGATTTTATTCCTTTAAGAAATATATAATGAAATCTCAAATTTCATTAAATTTCAAATTGTTTATTTTATTCAAATTCAGAATAATTTTAAAAGCACATAATGTACAAAAGTGACTGAATAGTCTACAGTAAGGGGATAATATTTTCTGGTACTTTCACTTTTGTTATTTCATTTATTTTTAGTGCATACAGTACTGTTTAAATGTCTTTAGTATTTAAGCAAATTATTTAAATTATTATTAAAAGTTTATTTCAGAATATCGCTCTCTTAGATTTAACAAAAACAAACACAAAGGAAACAGTTTGAGTAAAAATAAAATAAACATTTAACAGTTTATATCCTGTGGTTAGTTGTTTAAAAGACAGTTGGTTTTCTTTCATATTTCTCCTCAATACCATCCGCTATCATGTGAACTTTTACACTCATCAGCATCACCTCGTTAAACTGAAGCACTAAATAAAACAACAGGCATTGGAGTGATACATAGTCAAGCTAATGTGTGAATGTGATTTGTATTTATTCTATTAATAGTGTTTTTAATCAAATAAACAGATGAATAGCATTTTTAGTACAATTCTCCAAATCATTTGCATGGTACTGCATATTAACATTAAACTTCCATGCATAAAATATTTTTAATTATAAATACTCATACAAACATATATGCCATTGTAACCATAAAGAAAAATAAGTGTAAAAACGAAATGTATGCAGAAAATGTGGGTTAACACTGTAAAACATCACAACTGGATATTGTTACACAACATGAAGCCACAACTGAACAGGTGCACTGTACAGAATTCTTCTCAAACAAGACAGCAGTTACTTGAAAAGTGTTTCGGGATAATCAGTTACATACACAGGTAATGATTACAATGAGCATTTAGTCAAGTCAGACGTCATGGAATATTGTTCACCATCATGATAGAAATGTGCATTACACATAATCACTGGAAACATGAAGAAGACATTATATGAGAATTTGAAGGCAGAGCTGATAGAGGTTTCAGCAAGACAACAACCCCATGCATAGCCAAAATAACTGCACATAACCATAACTATAGGTTTATGGATGATTTTAGAAACTTTCCTTCAAAAGGGACATTGATGACTTTGGGAATTTGAAGACAAATTGATTAGAGGAATGTGCCAAAATTGAACCACAATGCTGCAAAAGGCTAATTTCTGTTTATTGCCTCAAAATGAAAACTACCAACATCAGCTTTGCAATAAAATGCAGCACTGTTTCCAAAAAAACACAACATTGTGTTAAATGTAAATAAAACCAGAATGTACTGATTTGCATATAATTTGAACTCTTATTTATATTAATAGTGCAATGATGAGTTATTCGATGTTGAAATTGAAAATGTCATTGTTTTAAAAAAATTATATGCCTATTTTTAATTTGATGCCAGCAACATATTTTATTGTGTAATACTAAAAAATACCTGTTGGAACATTTCACAAATAATTTGGTTCAGGGAATGATTCAATCAGTTACCTAAATGGGAACACTTCCTAAGTCCACTGTCTCTGAACACAAATACAAGTTAAAGCTGCATTGTGCAACGAAGAAATCCCCTGTATGTATTCATGTTTCAGAAACATTGTTGCCATCATAACCCTGAGTCCATTTAAGGTTGAAAGAGATAAAAAATATTTTGGAAATCATGAATGCTGCATCCTCGGTGGGAAAAAAAAAGAACAACATGGTTGCATAAGTGCTCAAGGCATAGATAACAGATTGCACAAGTGGGAAAGGACTATTATTATTACATAAACCAACATATGTTGACATCCAGATTACATATTTTTCAACAAATTCCTTTATTAGTTCTTGAAGATTATTTCATCTTTTTATTTAAACTTTTTTGGTTTATGTTTATAAGTACAATGTCAAAAGATGCATTTGAAATGAATATGTGATGCATATACATATGCTGAATTACAGAAACAAAAGTGAATAGCAGGCACCACATGACTTTTTGAAATATTGACAGCCTTTTAATCCAAATATGCACTTCTTTTGAATATTATTGTAATCTATGGCACAAATTTGTCAAATAACAAAATGAATACAATTGAGCACTCTTAGATTTTTCCTGCATTGGGGTGCATGTCATTGGTTTTTTTGGGATGGGCTGAGGCTCCAGCTTTCATAGAATACCTTCCTGTCCTGTCCCAAACAGCCCAGGGCTGGACTTCCTGCTGCGCAAGCGGCTCTTTGAACAGCACCGTCTCAGCTGCTCTCCTGAGGCCTCTCAGGATCAGGCCTAAGCCTGCTAAACAACCCAACTGGGAACAGCCTCTGCAAACACTTCCTCTGACACTCTGCAAGTACTTCAGTTTACACGAGATGCATGCACGCACATACATACGTAGTACTCCTGTCTTATCTCTTTCTTCTAAAAATACAGGATTTGCCTAAACTCCCAGGCAACCACACAAACAAACATTTGAGGCATGTAAATGCTGTGCCTTGTATGCCTCACATATCATTTCTCAGCGCACATGTGGTTTCAGGCCTAAAAACCCTCAGTTCAGTGTTTCCTAAATGGATTGTAAATTATTGTTACTTTCTAAACTGCATTATTCATGGTTGCCTTTTTTTCTATGCTTTTAGAAGAACATCTGCAGGCAACAAAGGCACCAATCCCAATCAGGTTCACTATGAGCTTCATGATCCATCATTTTCCTTCAGGTATGTTTGGGTTATTCTGGAAGAATGCTTATTTTCCTTATATTCCTTTTTCATAATTTCTTGCTTGCTTTTTCATCTTCATCCACCTGTAAGCAAGACTGGCTAAAGATAATGCCAATGGTTTTGTCAGTTTTGGAAGGAAATTTCTGACAGTAGAACCACGTGTACAGTTATTATATTTTTAGGATCATTAGAATCCTACTTGAATTTCTAGAATTACAGGTTATTTAAAATTACTCATTTTAACCCTTTTTCTGTGCAGATCATTATGTTCCAGAAGTCATCTGCCTCATCTGACTAGACTTGGCTTGCTCTAGTGCTAGATGGCACCAAAATATTGTAGTGAATTCCAGACTTTTTTTTTTTTTTACATGCATCTCAAGTTAATCCACAAAAAATGTCCTATCACCAAATCAGAGCTGACTGTAAAATACTGTTTCTTCTGACAATTATAGTCTTTATTAACCTTCTCAGAAGTGTGTCCTACATCTAACAATTCCAGTAGGATTGGACTAGACAGGCTAACCTTCACTCCCCACATACAATGGGTACAAAATGAATCACTCCCACCAGAGTATTCCAGTTTTTATTTTTAGCTTTACAGGCTTAAATTAAAATACACAAACGAATATTTTTTTCCAGCCTTATGTACTCAATGCAATCTATAACATCTAAGTGAAAGATATCACAGCTACAGTTCAGAATAATAATTAAAAAACAACTAGAAATACTGAGATTTATACAGGATCACCCCCCTCCTAAACAATATTTGTAAACTCAATCAGGTGTAAGTAACCACCATTTTCATTGCAGATCATGGTTCAATTGCATGTGCGATTAGTGAAGCATACATATGTAAAAAATTAACTATTTGGCCTAAATATTAAACGTTACACCTGACAGAAATCCAATGCAGCTCACCGTTCACAACACACCATACCTACAGTAAAGCACGTTGGTGGCAGCATTCGTTTTTGTTTTTTTTTCTCTGCCATAGGGCCTGGGGCTGTTGTTAGGGTAGAAGGAAATGGAAGGGGCAAACATATTGTCAATTTCTTTAAAGAAAACCTGCTACCCTCTGCCAGAAAGTTGAAGATGGACAAAATGTTCACCTTTAACATGACAATGACCCAAAGTACACAACAAAATTGACCACACAGTGGCTAAAGGAGAAAAAATCCTCATGTGACCCAGTCAGAGCACAGGAAAGATTTGAAGATAGCAGTCCACCAACACTCACTATCTAATGTGACCAAACTTCAACAGTTCTGTAAAGAAGAGTGGGCAAATATGGCTATATAGATATGCAAAGTTGATAGAGAATTTTCTAACAGACTCAAGACTGTCATTACAGCAAATTGTGGTACAACAAAATATTTAAATTGTATTTAGGGTGATCCTTTATTAATCTCAGTATATCTTGTTTTTGATTTTTTATACTTTTTTATAAATGTAGCTCAAATATATTTCAGTTGGGTGGTATAGGTTGCATTAAGTAAGTAAAGCAACAGATGGGAATACTGTGCCTTTGGCACCAATGAATCAGTTGCTGGTTCTTTAATTTTTACTCCTTGTACCAATGAGGAGAGACAAACATTTGCACTGGAAAGGTCCAGTGCATCTCAAAGCTGCATTGTGACACCATGTGAAACCAACTTTAGATGTGGTTGTGTACATGACCATGATACATTTGTAGTGTGAACACTAAAGCAACAACGGACCAATAATTTAAGTGTATCTTCACAGCAGGGACAGACACAGTTGTGTAGCTTTGTTGCTTCCCTCATTTTTTCATGCGGCTTCAATGTTTGTAACAGTCCATGCATTTATAAGGACTGCATGAATAAGGACTAAGAGTGTATAATGCATAATAAATGGGTGTAAATTTGGGGTGTAAATTCTTGTCTAAACACATGTGGTAAAAGATGAGCTGTCCAATTTTCAGATCAGACTATATGAGAGGTCATTTAAGGATAATACTGAATGAACATGAACAAAGTCTTAATGTTTTATTCAGAGCATCTAACTTTTCTTATTATCAAAATATGAGCATTAATTTAGCTAAATGAATAAATAAACTGGAAGTAAGTTATAAACATAATGAAGAATAAAGAGATTCAGTGCTGATGCAGGGTAAAAGAGGAAGAGGCAACAGTAGGCGCTGATGTGACTCACTCCTCAATCAAAAGGAAAAAGCAAAGAAGGAAAGACATTCCAGATGTCAACAGTAAACTCGGCGCAGCTCCGGCGTCTGGCCACAGGAGCTTTGTGTACCTGTCCTGCTAAAGCCATTAGCCATCTCCTGTACAGAGACTCGCACGGTCAGAGAATTCTCGGAAACCTTTCAATCAGCTTAGCTTCTCTTTGCCTCAATGTGCCAGGCTCTTCCGAAATCTCTGCAAAAGACCATAGATAAGTTTTACCCTTAGGGTGGTGTATGGGAAATCCAAAGAAAGAAAAGGTGTGGGAATTGTGCTGTGGTTAGTTTGAGTTGTGAAGTTTTTTCTCTCTCTGCGTATAGTTGCTGATGTGGGGGAGATACACTCACAAAGGGTCTCAGCCTTGTGAGTGGAGCTCAGTGCCTTTCCCTGGCTAACCCCAAAGCTGATGAAATGGGTTATAGATGTGAGTTATGCTGGACTGAGGTGAACCAGAACTGGTACTGGTGGAGCAGTACATTCAGCATGAAGGCTTGGCTTGCTTTGAGAGGGAGAGAGGGAAAGAGCAACTAAGAGAGAGAAAGAGAGAAAGGGAGAGAGAGCAATCCAGCCTGACCACTCGCCAAGGGCCACAGAAGACCAGCATGTACAGTGTTGAGTTTCAGTAGGTTTTTATGACAGAGGTCTTGCAACAAAGGACTTACAGAAGGCCAGCAGGACTGTAACTGCTTGAGATTTGGCTTTGATTCGGCACAGAGCATACAAGACTTTCATGTGTTTTATATGATAAATGATGAAAAATTGAGCTTCGTTTTTGTTGCATTGTATGGCAGTCAAACTGCTGAACCCTAGAAGTAAAGGATCTGTTGGACTGCTGAAGTCAAAACACCCAGAGCAGAACACATAGCTCAGAGCACACTCCAGAGAGAATAAACTCTCAGTGTGTGTGCGTGTGCGTGTGCGTGTGCGTGTGCGTGTGCGCGTGTGTGTGTGAGGGGACGGTCATTTTAAAGCTATATAGCACTTATTGTAAGATTAAAAATAGTATGTAGACTAAAAATGTCAATAAGTCCAAAAAATGACAAGATAAGAATTTTTGTCCCAAAGAATTGTGTGCTTCCCCCACCCACCTATGACAAATGTGTGTGCTAAACAGTGCTACAACTGGCAGTCAACTGAATTACACGACACACTTTTTGAGGCCAGGTGAAAACATTCTATCCTGATATGATGTCATGAAAATGTTACAATGTAGGCCAGTGATAATATTAGTGGTGGTAAGCAAAAAATTATATATGTTATATTTAATAATGCCACAGATTTACACATGAAATGTATTGACAAAATCTCACTGCTGAAAAACACCCTCAAATTACAGTGGGTAAAATAAGTATTTAACATTTTGTATTTAAATTTTGTAAGTAAATATATTTCTAAAGGTGCCATTGACATGAAATTTACCAGATGCCGGTAGCCACCAATCCAATCCACATATGCAAAGAGATCAAAACATAGATGTCTATACTTTAAGGTATTAAAATAACACGAAGAAAGGAAGGTGCAAATAGGCAAATTAAATTCATAACAGCAAGGACCATTTGTGGAGCGCTTCAAAAAGACCTGGAATTAGCAGGTACATGCAATGCTTTCAATCACCATGGCCTGTATGCACTTTCACCACACAAGACTCCATTGCTGAACAAAATGCTTTGTGAAACATTTTTAAAGTTTGCTGACCAACATTTAAACAAGCCTGTGAAATACTGGAATGGATAAGACCAGAAATGAACTCTTTGGGAGCCATAATACACATGTTCGGAGGTATATCTGCATATCACCCCAAAAAGACAGCATACGGCACTGGCATGCTTCCTATAATTGAAGGATGGATGAATGGAAAAATGTACCAAAACATTCTTAACAAAAATCCATTGCCATTTACCAGGATTATGAAGATGAAATGAGGGCAGATGAAAGGCAAGGAAACTTTCTATTGGTTTCAGAGAAAGAAAATACAATATGCCCAGCCAATCACCAGACCTGAGTCCTATAGAAAATCTATGGAAAGAACAAAAACTCAGAGTTCATATCCAAGGCCCTTTCAGGATTTGTTTGTGTGGAAAAATGGGCCAGAATCACACATGAGTAATGAATGTGTCTAGTTTCTCTATACTCTATTATCTTTTTAATTGTTTTAAATCATTTTAATACAGTGCCAAAAATTCAATATTAGAAAAGGCCATATTGATAAAACAGGTGTCCATGATTTGAATTCTGTTTCCATGGTAAGAATTCTGTTTGAGTAATCAAAATTGGATTTAACTAAATGTAAGGTAAGTCATGCTCCATAATAACGGAACAGCACTGACCCTGTTCCCCAGTTCCCTCACTTTTTTTTTTTCCAATTTTCCTTATTGATGTTTGCACAGCTTAGTCCACTCAATCTTCAACAGTTCTTCTTATTATACATCTTCTAGTTTTCTATTTTTACAACCCACCACCATCCACAGAGAGAACAAAACAAAACAAAACAAAACAAAAAATTCCCTGGTAGCACTCACAAACACAAAGTCTGGCTGCGTAGTCCTGCAAAAATTGAGCCATCCTTTCCACAACTTTTCAAAATTGTCCAGTTCAACTCTGCGAATGGCAGTCTGTATCTCCATCGTGTACATGTTGTGCATGACCTCCACCCAATTTTCTTTTTGTGGCGCTTCCACCTTTAACCACGTCCTTGTGATCCCCTTCTTCCCTGCTAGTGTCATAATTCAGAACATTTTGCTGTTTATATTCTGTTTCCCTCTCTGTTTCTTACAGGAGGGGCACAGCCCTGTTACTGCGTGCAATGCCCTGTGGCTATGAGAGTCTACGGGCAAGCAGTGAGAATTTGAACCCTTCTTGAGTTCCCATGTCTCTGTTATTTTGCAACACTTTATTTTTTCTAGCCATCTAAATAAATGTAATATAAAACAAAATAAATCTTTATAATGCTGATGTCTGCAACAATTAGTCTCCTCAGTTCCCAAACAATTAAACAATGTACTTAAAAGGACATGTGATGTAACACAATGGTGAACACACCTGTATTTTTTGTTGCAGGCATCAAATTCTAAATTTGTTTATATTTACAAAAATAATTTTGAATCATACACAATACATTATCCAGTCTTTTAGTTCTATATCCATTTTTGTAGCATTTCTCTATTTGAAAACACTGGCAACTCTTGTGAAACACTGTGTGAAAAATGTAAGTCAGTTTTAATGATGAATGGACCAATAAAAAAGACAAACACAATAAAAATGTACATTGAAAATAAAAATGTTTTCACAACAGATTTATATGAAGTGTTGCTTCAATAATGATTAATGAATGAAAAATATTAAATTTTTCCCCCATTCTTGTCTGTGTTTGTGTGTGTGTGTGTGTGTGTAGGAACGTGTGTTTAAGCTAGAGAGATACTGATAAACTCTTCAGCGCTCTATGACCACTCTCTTTGTCAGGGTACATGGTGGTGGAGTAGCACTCAAAACAGGAAACAATAGCTAAGCAGCACAGCCAAGCCAAATAGTGTGTGAGAGTGTGCGGTAAGAGTGGGGGTGTGTATTTTTGTAGCCAGAATATAACAGTATAAGACTACTCTGTCCCGCTGTATATTCCATTAGGTATCCATCTCTTCTATGTCAAACAAAATACTCTATATCCAGACAATCATAAGCTCTCACTCAGGAGCTCATGTTTCACTGTCTGAGAGTCTTTTGAATTTGTGCCACTGACTTGGAGTGCAGAACAAGTTTACAATGCCAAACAACTTCAGAGGATTAATGGATCCTGATGTGTTTCCTGTAAACCTTAATTCTGCCAGCCGTTGTTTTGTGCCAGACCATTGTATTGTTTGTGTTTACATAGAGAAATTATTCAATAGAGCTTGATAGTTCAACATAATTATCATCATTTCTCATGATTTAGAAAGATCTGTTACACTGTGGTTTTACTGACTAGTCTAGGAAAACAGCTTGTCTTTTTTGAAATGGATAGGACTCCCTCTACTGGATATTAACAGAAGCACAGTATTTTCCTCTTAACCGACCTTTTTTCTGTTTGTATAAGTTGTTTTCAATTATGTTCTTTATGTGTTTATACAGCTATAGATTTCAAAATCCTAAAAATCCTAAAAATATCAGTAAAGCTGCCCTTTCACCTAAACATTTAACATTTAAAGCATGTTGTATTCATAAACAGAGTACTTTCATAGACACTTCCGTAATATTAACAATTGGGCAACAGGTGTACAAACCAGTTGCATGTCCATTGCATCATTAAGGTTTGAGATTTATAGAAGTTTTTACATTTACACACAAGCTGGCAGACATTGTCCAGATGTTTCAACACTTGAAACCTGAGCATTTTGAAAATAAAGGATTTTGGCTTTGTGTTGTAGGCATCTAATTTTCTGCTATGCAGTGTTTTCTCTACATTTTGACTTGCTGTCAGAGCCCAGCCCTTATGCATCAAGAATGAATGTGCCGCATGATTTATTACTATACAGACACAATTTCCTATACAATGCACCACCTCAGGAAGGGTGGAATCAAACAAAATGTATGAAACATATGATGGATAGTGTGACATCTACCACACAGCTGTTTAACTGAAAATCACATGTTAAGGGGATAGTTTAGCAAAAATATGCACATTTTTCCTCTTACCCCAAATGCAGTTAACCTGCCAAGCGCCTGCTTCTTTTGCTTCCATAACTTTCACTGAACCTAGGAGGCCAATGTAGCTAACACGAATTGAAGCTTAACGGTATATCATGCTAATGTCAGTTGTGGTTTCTGACGCTGTATGACCTACTGTTCTCTGTTTTCAGTGTCAGAAACGACAAAAAATCAAGGTTTAAGATCTTTTCTGGGTTTGAATTATGTGATGTTGCTGATGATGTAGACATGTTTGTGCAACGCTAACTGATTTGCCATCTTAGACTTTTAGTATCAGTGCAAAACCTAAAGGGGATTTCCACCCAAAAAATACCATTTGTAAAATGAGTCAATGATGAAAAAATTAACAACTTGTTTTTTGATTTAACAACACAAATATAACCTAATAAAATTCTTACAGGGGATCATATCATCTTTGAATAATTTATTTTAAGTCAAAACATTCTTTGAACTATTATGGACCAATGTTTCAGGCATCAGGAAATTTATTCATAACCACATCAAGCAATAGCTTTTCACGAGGGAGCTTTTACTGGGATCCAACTCTATGGATGTCTGGTTGCTAACCCTGCTGGTGTGAACAATTTTGATTAGGTCAGTTTCTCTTGATTGTTACATTTTATGAAACCACTTTAACCATTTATGCAAAAATCTTGAAGATCCAGTGGAATGTCCCTTTAAGATGCAATACTCAGGTAGCAAAGGATGGATTTACTAAATTTGCATTAAAAGGAGAATTTAGCTCCTTTGATTTTTTTAAATTAATGTTTGAGTGAACACTTTATCCTTCTGTCTGGTCTTCATGTGAAAGAGTATGTCCCATAATGAGATAATGTACTTAGACCAGTAAACACTTCCATACATTAGTCTGGTGGCATATTGTTCTTGTCATTTTCAGTGATTTGGTCACATTATCATGCACTGATCTCAACCTTGGGTCACGTGTGCTGAGCCACAAAACTACTTTAAAACTCTGCGTAACATCACATTGTGTATATAAGCTTTCTCTAATCTGCTACACCTCTTACTTACAGTCCTTATTCCTGTAAGTTGGTCAAGGCCCATCAGGGGTTGTATTTATTCACTGTATTGTCAGCTTTATGGATTGAAAAGTCTAAAGCACAGTAACACAGAGCATGGTTATCCTTCCAGTTGTAGTGGCTCTGTCGAAACCTTGTTTTTATACTCCCCTATGTCTGAGGGCGACCTAAATTACACCACCCAAGAACTGTTTTCACAAGAACATCTGTCTTCAATCTAAGCCAAACTGGCCAAAGTCATTCCTATCATTATTCATAGACAATAAGTGACCCTCACTTTTTTTTATTTGACTCCATAACATTACATCACATTTATTTATATTGCACTGAAACGTACCATATTGAGAGGAATACTCCTTCTGCAGCATTCACGGGGCTCATACTGGAGCCGACAGCTTCCCTTGTATAAGGCATGGATTTTGGCACCTGCTGACCAGAACAGAAATCATGTTTAAATTTTTCCCTGGTCACTCATTTGTCACACTGTAGTTAAACCACAGGTGCAGTACTGAGGCTTGCCACTGGTAGATGCTCTATGACTTCACTACACATGATGAACTCATTCTTGCAAAACTTCCCTTTAGAACCAGAATCAGAAAGTTGATTCTGGGTGTAAATTAAGGGGAATATATAGAAAAGTTTCAGTGTTCATATACATTCAGCACAAATGTAAATCCTATTTTACACGTTCATATTCATACCTTAACTCTATATAAAATATCTTTATACACTGGGACAGTATTCATTTTCTTTTTCTTTTGATTTGTTATTGCTATCTGATATTAACCAGGGAAGGATTTCTCCTAGGTTTTCTTCCTCCACCAGCTTTGATAGTTTTTCCTTGTCTCCACTGCCTTGGCCTTCTCATTAGGGGCTTGGACCTGGATTAAGATCAGTTGTAAAAAGCACTGTTGAAATAAAATGCAGTACTTGTTACAAAAACTGTCCCTTACTTCATTTTTAAGTCTTTTTTTTGCAATTTTTTTGTCTTATTTTGTCATCCTGCTGATAAAAACAAATGGAAGAGATTCTTACACTCTAATTCAATTTAATTCAATCACTGAAATGTTTCTACAGTACTATGCCAAAGTCTTGGTGCCCTGGTCAGATGTTTTGTTGATTTTGTTTAAGTTTTCTTTTAGAGCTGTTTTGCTATGAATGGGTTTCTAAAAATAATAATAATAATTTCTTAAAATTACTGCCCACTAACTCACTAGTGTTCCTAACCATTTCATGCTTTCTGTGATAGAGCTTTCAGAGGCTTCTAATTGGTAAGTATCTCTACAGCAAAGTGTTTTTAACATTGCATCACTCAGTATGACTGTGTTTACATGACAAAAGAATATTAAACCCATTGGTGGGAACAAAACAAAAAAATAAGTGGCAAATTCAAAAGTTTTGGCCCATTTTATATAAGTATATATATATATATGAGAGAGAGAGAGAGAGAGAGAGAGAGAGAGAGAGAGAAAGATGTTTTTCAGTATAATAAACTCAGCAAAAAAATATGAATTGTGCGCTAAAAAGAAAAAGATGCAATCTTATTTTCCCATAGAAACAGGTCATTTGAATGGGGTTGTGTAGAATCTAAAATATGTATGTGTAGCATCTAAAATGAGATATATGTAGTGTTTAAAGGCTGTAAAATCTTCTATATTTAAATATTTTTGTTCTACTATGGAATAATAAGAGCCTGTGTGTGCTGTGAAGGGTTCACTATGTGTGCAGTTAGGCCGTAGCCTGCCCGTGTTCAAGCGCCACGCTCTCCTGAGCATCGTTTCATACATGTTTGGCCATCTTTTCCAGAGTGCTCACATTGTTTCAGTGCCTCTGAGACTCTTTCCTTCACACAGGAGTACAGTTTCAAACGTTAGCCTCAGTAAACATACGTCTGTAAATCAGCTCGCAGCCGTGACTAATGCATGGAAGAACAGTTACATGGACCCCGTAGAGAGCACGTAAAAGTGTAAGTGTGTGTGTAATGAGAACTGATGTGTGTGCACGTCAGAGTGCATATTGCAGCAATTGGGAGAAAATGATGAAAATGCTTTCATGAAGAACATACATTTGTGAATATAAATGTGATTATACATTTGAATTTTTTTCTGCACAGTCTGTCAGTCGTTTGGTGACCTTTTGAGGCTTTTTGGGTAATAATTGTTTTCTGTTGTTACTTTTCAATTAAACTATCAAAATATCAAGGTTTCAATAAAAGGTAAAAAATGGAATAT
The DNA here is from genome assembly GCA_037576955.1 of Lepidarchus adonis. Lineage (NCBI taxonomy): Eukaryota > Metazoa > Chordata > Actinopteri > Characiformes > Lepidarchidae > Lepidarchus > Lepidarchus adonis. The sequence goes on along the minus strand of JBBIGC010000104.1, from coordinate 30,300,748 downwards.
TAAATGCTCACGTCACATTACCAACATCATCCATAAAACTAGAATAAAGTGTTCCAGATTGACTTAACTTGTGCCATTGACTTTTGACTCTATAAGGTCTTCAGAAAGATATTGTAAGTGCCGATTTCAATTCCTATGGAGGTGTAGAGTTCAAGAGATTGCCAATTTCTCCAGGATTGTCTGCCCCAGCAAATTCAGCTTGAGAACAGATCATTTTATGCAAAAACAAACCTCCTTGAACACCAAAATTGAAACACAGGATTGGCAGGTATCTCATGGTGTGAAAGTGCATATGTCTACATCCAGAAAGAGACTGGACAAATTTGACCTGCGTGAGAGGCAAAAGAACAGATCTTTTTGAATAATGTAGAGTTTTTGGCCACAGTAACAGTACATGTACATAGACCTTGTATCATCTATGAAGAATGGTGTTGGAAATGTCATGGTTTAGGATTACTTTGGCAACTGAACAGCTTGCAGTAAATTAATTCTGCATCATAACAAAGAATGCTTGAAGATGATATGAGACCATGCATAACTATACACCCTGGATAGCTTGTTTTGTTTAATATAAAAAAATCTTGATTGAGTACTGCATAATGACTGACAAATCTGTAGAATATTGACAGTGAAGTTTACATTCTATGTCTGTTGTACTTGTAAAGTAAGCTAACTGTTATCTTCATGTGTATATTACTGTAAGACAGCCGTCTGTGAGGTAGGTTGTGCCCTGTGTATTATATGTGCTGTCTGGTCTCAGTGTGAGCTGGCCCTCTCTCTCTGCATCCTGCTGTGAATGCAGAGCCTCAGGTCAGCCTCCTCTTACTCAAGCATGTCTAAGGGGGTGGTGGTGGTGGGGTCTGCTCCTGAAAGAAAACAGGACGTCCCTATAGTCTATCAACTGACTAACAGCTCCAGCATACGAGCCACCCAAGCCTCCCATCTTCCACATTTTTCCTCAAACCTTTTCTGTCTCTCTCTTGCTATTTATCGCTAACATCCCATCCCACCCATCTCATGTCCTTTTTATTTCCAAATACTTCACTTTTCTACCCTCCCCTGCTTTTCTCGCTTTCAATTCACCCTCATTCCTCATCCCTCATTTAGTGTTTTATTTACCATAGAAAATACCATGGGCCTGGTTGTGTAACGGTCTGCTTCCTACATTTCGCCAGCTTTTCACGGACACATCGATAACATTATCACAGCAAATCTGTGTGTGTATTTTTAAATGCACTGTTTCTAATGTGAAGGATGACGATTAGTGGTTTGTTTGGGGTGTGTAGGTGTGTGCACGATTGTGTTTACACTGTGTGTGTGTGTGTGTGTGTGTGTGTGTGTTTTATAGGCCTTGCTTCACTCCGATGGACGAGACTCCCCTGTTCCTCGGCCCTGTACCCACTCCATTGCGCTCTTTAAAAGTAAACAGTCTGCGCCATAGGAATGTTATCCCAAAGCCACTAATTTGCCTTGATTACATTAATATTTTTCAACTGAAATTGCCCTTTTCCCCTTCCTATTGCAGTTGTTTGTTTTCTTCCCTCTCTCCCCTTTCCTCCTACTCTTGCCTTTCTATTGCATTCTCTATTAGGGCACAATTAGGGGCGATTAGCTGGCAGACGGATGCCCTGCAGTTCCGCTCTGGCTGCAAGATGGGGGCAAGTGAGATGTGGGCAACAGGATAGCTCTCTAGAGGCCTGGTCAAGGGGTTAGAATGGAAATGGAGGGAGAGAGAGAGAGGGGGGGGGGGGGTAGAGAGAAAGATTTGTCACTGCATCACTTTAGCTCCTCATTCTTCACAATTCTGCTCTAACAGGAGTCACTCTGTCATTACAAATTCTGAAGATGGCTGTGATGGAGGTAGTGAGAAGATGTAAGACATTACAAAATGACATCTTGGGTCCTTTGAGAAAATATAATATTTGATCCCAAATAATACATATTTTCTTTTACAGAATTCTCTGAGTGGCTGCTGTCCATGCTGGACTTTTGGAATCATTTTAGCATCTTCCCAACCTTACGGCACCTCTGGTGCTAAACCTCATAAGTATGTGGGTGACACTAGCTAACATTAGTGAGTTTCAGTGAGTCACAATCTGAGTGCTCCTGGCTCCAACACCACGTCCACATTTACTTCCTATTACAGGAGTAACAGGCATTGTTCATAAAAATATCTGTATTTCTCCTCATCCTCATCCTCGTCCTCATTGCTATCTGCTCAAGAATTTGCTGGTTTCCAGCAGTGTCAACTTACAAATAGAACAGTAAATTTGGTGTCCTCTTTCTTCTGTATGACACGATATTGCATGTGGCTTATTTGTTCTCTTTAGCATGCACGGGTCAGTTCAGAACTACGTTCCAGTTCACTTCATATCAGCCATGTTTAAAAAAAAAAGTTGCATCTGTGTAAAAATCATTAACTGAGCACTAAGTCTTCCATTGTGAATGTAGGGATTAAAAAATTGTGTAGAATCAAGCCTTTTGGCATGGAATGCAAATAAAATGCAAATATAGTCCTTTATCTTTACTTACTATGGAATTAGTTGAGCAAAATTCTACACTACAAGATCAGCCTAAAAGATCAGTATTGTTAAAATACAACCCCTATAAAGTTTCATTCACTTTTATTTAACTACTAAATACATATCCAATGTTTTTACTGATCAACATAAATTACTTTTATAAATATGAACACATTTAATAATTTGGAATGTGCAACTCACTCCAAAAAGTTGGGACAGAAGCATGTTTAATTACCTTTTATATTACAGAAATACATTTTTAAAACACATTTGTTTAAAATCATTTGTGAACCAAGACTAATTTTTGCAGTTCTAATAGTGGATTATTTCTTAATTCCTGCTTTATACGACTTATATAAGACTATATTATAAGACTTCATCTGCTCTTCAGTTCTATTGTTCTACAAGGTTAACCTGATTATTCTCCTCATGAAACCCCACACAGATCAGGACTACTAGAAGATCACTCAAGCACACCAACAGCATCTTTGAAGGTACGCTGTTGTAGGGCATGCAAAATGTGGCTTGGCCTTTGCTGAAAAAAACATGGCTTTCCTAGGAAAAGACTTGATGGCAGAATAAGTTTGTCTAATATTCCAAAAATGTGCCTCCATGTCAATGGGACCTTCACACACATGCCATGGGCACTAAATACCCCCCTAGAACATGACAAATGTTGTTTTTGCACTTTTCACCGATAACAGTCTGGATGGTCTGTTTTATCTCTGGACTGAAGAAGTTGAAGTCAATTTTTACCTGAAATAAGCTGAAAAACATGTTTCCACTCGCTGTTATTCAATTTACTTCTCTTTGATAGAATTGAAGTTTGCCTCTCTCTTTATGCAGTGGATGACTGTGGTATATAGTCTATGTATAGTCTAATAGTATGACAGTTCCATATAGATATAGATATAGTTTCTGCAGATTCTCTAAATATTTTCATAGTATGTACCATGGACGATGAAAGATGTCGTTTTTTATCTTATGTTGAGCAATGTTTTTTTTTGGTTTGTTTTTTAACAGACTAACAGTTCTCTTAAAATGTTTGACACTAAGGTGTTCCATGACCTGTCTTTGTCTGCAGAAACTGAGAATTTGGTTGATTGTCCTATTACACGCAGTCATGATTTCCTCACCTGTTATCAGCTCACCTGCTGATTGTAGAATGTTTCAACAGCATAACTTAAATATTCTATAAATGTTCACTCTTATTCTGCACCATCCCAACTTATTTGAGTGTGTTGCAGATGTCAAATTGTACATCTGTATATATTTACAGCTATTAAGTAAAAATAATGCAATTCTTTTCTTTGATCTTTTATAAGAGTTAACAAATCACTCATTCTTGTTTTCATTGCATTTTATGAAGGATCTCAACATTTCTGGAAATGGAATTTGTAGTATTGGCAATGCAGTAGCCCAAGACTAGGCTTAATCCATGTCCAGGAAACTGGCCCTACGAGTGAGAGAACGAACAGGGGAGCGATTGTCAGTTCCTCTCTGATTCCTTCACCACTGCCTTGTACTTTTAGCCTGACTTCATCCCACAGGGGTCATACATTAAGTTGAGACACATTTTCCTTAAAGTCTCCAGCTAAATCCCCCATCAATTCCAGTAAATGACTTCAGCGAGAGAGACATGTTTCTGGCTCTTTCTGGTCACTCTGGGTTTTTTTCTGTCCTTTGTCAGGTCTGTTGGATTGCAACTTTTGTGTGTATTACTGACCTATGGTAAGCTGTTTCCTCAGAGATCTGCCTCCCACACAGTGGTTGTGTTTTTGAAACTTTTTCTCGACTCACGATGAATCCCATAAACTATGATGGCTATTTATGTGCAATGAAACCTCTGGCCTGTGAAACTCTAAAACAGGTGTTTGTCTGTTTCCTGTATGGTGTTCAGTCGCTGGTCCAGGGCGAATGACCGCACTCTCTCTGCTTTTTCACCTCGATTGCATTACCATGCACACCCCTTCTTACTCCACCATTACCGAGCCGCAGGTGGTTCCTCCATCCTCTGCACTGTTTATGTTGCAATGTAATTTATCCACTGATGATATGCACAGACACAGCATGGGCAGTTAAATCTGTCAGTGTCACTAAGAACAAGCCAGTGATTGTGAGACGTTTAGCATGGAAGTCTATTGTGTTACAGTAAATACAGCACAAAGTGCTGAGTTCAGCAGGCGGGGAGTTCTTCACTGTCATGCACTGTCAGCCAACACTGCAGACGCTTCTGCTTTCAACACCAGTGAGCCTGTGTATCACTGAGCTGCATCTTCTTTCACACCCGGCTTGAGTGTTCCCTTTGTCTTTGATGAAATGGGTCAGGCCTGGGCGAGGGAGGGAATGAGAGAAGAGAGCAAATGCATGGGGGGGAGCTAGAGAGAGAGAGACAGAGAGAGGACCATTCAGCAAAAAGGCAAATTGCCAACAGAAACTGTGTTCATCTCTCTCATTCATTCTTTCAGTTCATCACCCCCTCCCTTTTAGTTCATCTCAGTTCATCTCTCTCTTTTTTCCTCTTTTTTCTTTCTCTCTCTCTCAGTTCATTTGTCTTTTCTCTGTTTATGTATCTCTTTTGTTTCATCCCTCACTTCATATCTTTATTTCTTTTGTTTATTCTACTCTTCCAGTTTGTCTTGCTCTTTCTCTCCTTCCCTATTTTCTCTTTCTCTCGCATTTAATAACTCATCATGTTCTATCATTCTATCATATTCTACTAATTTCTCTGCCATTCATTTCATTAATGTTTAATGTTGTAATTAATCTCTTAAATGGAGATTATTGAGAAATTATTATGTAACTGATATAGTATAATGTATGCAGTTGTAAAAGAGAGAAAGTGAAGTGTAGGGCCACATAAAGACACACACACACACACACACACACACACACACACACACACACACACACACACACACACACACACACACACAC
>JBBIGC010000104.1:30249291-30261572 GCA_037576955.1 Lepidarchus adonis | reverse complement strand
ATGACAGCACAACTAGAGGGGAGAACCAGGAGGTAGCACAGACATGAGGGCATCCTGGGTCACAACACAGCCAACCAATCGACCGTCAACAAACCTGAGTGAACACAAAGTGTAATTAATGTAGTGACTAGTAAAGCCTTATTACATTCTAAAACTTAACAACATAGTAAAAAGTCTAACTGCAGCTCACTATGGCCTCCTGAAAGCTCTGTGAGAGGCTAAACTGCCCAGAACATGTAATCACCTCTGACAATAGGTACTGTTTTTAATTTGGACAAAAAATCGTAAACATTTTTCCCATTAAGGCTTAAAACAACTGAGAATAGAAATTCAGCCTCTTTCAGAACAGAGTCATGGTGTAATTATTCAATCATAATAAGGCTGGTACTGTGGGTTTACTCATTAGACCACAGTCCACAAAGAGGTTATAGGATATACTCCCGCATGGCATCTAGCATTAAGCTTAAGCACAGTATGAACTGATTAACCTAAAGCACCCAAGTAGATCTTGTTCAAACATCTGACATGAGGCTATTCCTGTGCTATCCAAAATGCCAGAGTCCAGTAAAGGTCACCAGTTCCAGATGTACATCTTTATGCATCTGCACCCGAATTTAATTTAAAACATCTGTCTATTTTTGTGGTATCTATAATCACTATAAGAGACAAACTGCCAGCTTCCCTATTGAGCTGACATGAGTAGACCTTGTGTGAAATACTGATATATTTATGTAACACTAACCCAGTTTAAGGTCATAAAGTAAAAATCACACATCTGCTTTATAATTAAATTAGCCCTCATATTAATGTTCTACCCAAAACAGCATTTTCTCTAGGGTTATTGTGTGTTAGTTTCAAATGTCTGTGATTAAAAACATAGCAACTGACCAGGATTGGGTGGGAGAGTCCTGCAACACTATGTCTGTACTTAAAGGTATTTGTATGTGTGAATGAATAAAGGCCATAAGCCATAGAACACAATGACTGACAATAGATAAAGGCAGTAGCTGGGTGAGAAATCTCTGATGTTGTCATGCCAGTTGGAAGTGGTGCTGGAGGAATGTGAGCCCAGTGGCGGCTGCTCAACCTCCACTCATCCATCACTCATCAAAGAGTTGCTTGAGCGACGGCACTCATGCAGGAATGCTGCGAGATTGATGAGCTGTGTTGATCCTCGCTCACATTAAAGGCCTTTGGCCCTCTGCTGTATTTTATTCATTGACCACAGCCGATCTCTACACCACAACACCCAAGAGAAAGGCTCAGGAAAGTGAGGAGGAGCATACTTCAAAACATAAAGGCATGACAGATGCAGGAAGAAGTGAAGTGAGAGATAGCGTGGCATGCTAAAGGGCTTCCTGTGGTACTGTGTAAAGCCAAGCCCCCGCAGTTGAAAAACAACTAATTGAGGAATTCTGGATACACTCCCTTTTTATCAGATGAAGGCCACTGCCAAGAATACTTTCCTTTGTGGCCTTTACTTACTGACATGCATATTCCTGAATAGGCATAGACTCAACATGCCCTTATTTAGGAGAGTAAGTATAAGGGAGTGGAAAAGAGAGAAGATGAGGGGGGTGTCAGACAGGCAACATTTATTAATTTGGTCTTGACCTCCAAGGTCATGTGACCCTCTCATAGGAACCATGTGATGCTGAACTATGAGACCAGACTGTGATAAGGAGTTTTATGATTGTATTAGGCCTTCATGCATCATACGCTCACACAGGAATTTTGGAGTCGTGGTGCGCACTTGGCACTCACCCCTTGCCCCAGGCCATGTTAATCGTCCAGCGCTGCATTCTTGCACTACCCCAGAGATGGACTCAATCACTGCCCCACTGGCCCTGCTGGCTCAGGGGCTGCAGGGGATACCCCGCTGTCTCAATAAAACCCACATCTACTGAGACAGGGGCTTAGAGTGAAACGACTCAATCATGTTCACTTAAATCCATGTGATCTCTCCACATGCCTTTAGAGTGGAGTTCTGGGCCTCTTTAAAAGGTCTGGGGCTGAGTCTAGCCTGATTTTGAGCCCACGTCTACTTAAAAGTAATTATGGTCATGTCATTGATGACAATGGACCAAAATTCTATCCCTCATCCTCATCTGATATTCATCTGTATTGCCTTTCGTTGGTTTTACTTTCATAAGAATTATTAACCCATTAACCCTTAAAAGTCAGATGCTATTATTGTCATTTTTGCTGTAGTTTTCAAACGTAATTATGCAATTATATAATCGAGTTCATAAAGTAATGCATTAAGCAGTTATATTTACATTAGATTTATTTTGACAAGCTCTATTCAAGTACAAATACAATTGTATATGTATAGTGGCAAGAAAAATATTTTTAAAAATATCAGTAAGTTTCAGTATACATTGGGCCTATACCATTTATACACATCCTTTTGAGTTTTGCAGGTTTAAAAAGCTTTGCTGGCAGTAAAAATACATTTGAATGGAACTGCTATTTTATGGCTGTATTGAATTGTCATTTTAGAATGTACATGTGTTTTCATATATGAAAGTGTATTGCTGACAGGCCCTGGCAGACACTAACACTGTGAAAGGCAGAGTGCAGACACCAAGTGATCCAGAGGAAGCAGCAGATGCAGCTGTCTGTAAGTGGATTCATCCGCACATATGGACCAAGCCCTGCTCATCCTGGCCCTGGCCTGGCTCTTCCCCGGCCCTATCCTGCCTTTATTAGATTAGCTCAGTACCTGCTCTCCCTGCATGCAACACATGAAAGCGGTTAAAAAGTGCACAATTAAGGCTCTCCATGGTTCCAATCAGAGCTCGGCTGGAACAAAGGCAGCAAAGCCCTGCTGATTTCAGATCTGACAAAGACCGACCCGCCGGATGTGTCACTCACAATCAGAGTGTGTCACTCATACACAAAACATCACACACACACTCGGCCTTTAGATGCCTCAATGTCCCTCAATATCTAGCATCACCAGTTTATGGATGGTATAAATATGTTGATAATTACTGCCCCATGTTTTCACATTTAAATTTGCATTTGGAATGCCTTTGTTTTGCTAGCTCATCCTGCTGTTGCTGATTTGAAGAAATTTTGCACCTCTAGGTGAAGAAAGAATACTCAGTAGATATCACATTCTGTCACGTTTGTCCACAGAACCAAGCTCAGAAATTCACTGTCATTGTGAGGCCTGAGCAGATGTTTCATTAGAAAATATGTGTTAATTGCCCCATACACAATGTAACAATTACCATCCATCATTTAATTGCCCCATAAATGTCTTATTTGACAGCAATGTGTTGCCTATGTTTTGCATGGGTGTTAGCCATAAATGGAAGCAGTGATTTATAATAAATCAAACATCTGTCTTCAGTCACAGTGAGCACTTTTGAATTGTGGTTATAAGAACGTAAGCCACCACCCCCTGAATTACCATATTGCACCCATCTACAAATGTATCTAGAACACATTTTCCTTGGGGGCTTTTTTAGCAGAGAATTTGAATATACAATGTGTATACAGGCCTATTTCAAAGCCTGATAGGATCTATATTACTCTTCTTTTATATCTTAGCACTGCTAAACTAGCCTGCAGTGAGTATTTTGCAAGAGTCTTTTGTCTTTCTTACACTGAAAGCATCTTGTTTTACATATTATCATTTTTATGCTGTCAATATTATTCAGAAATGACATTGTACATTGTACTCTACATGTAGAGCTGGAAATGGGCATACTGAAGTAAAAGCTTTGTTACTGCAATGAAATAGATACACAAGCAGGAGTAAATGAATAACAAAAAACACGTCAATATTACTTGTGTACTCAATTAGTCAAAGAGCAAGTGAGACATTATAGAAGTACAGAGCACTCCTAAACTAATATATGCTGGATGTACTAAAAAGTACAGATGACTTCTTATTACATCCAGCATCGATTAGTACTATCAGTCTGTGAGTATATCTATCAATACTACTTGTGCACTTGATAACTCATAGATCAAGTGAAACATTACAGAAGTACAGAGGACTTAGTACATCCAGCATATAAAGTAGGAGCAGAAGTTTTTAGTAACTCTTCTTCCCTGTTATGATGCTTTTGGAAAAAATAATTATGTCAGAGATGAGAATGAAATGCAAAGATATTTCAACAAACTGAATATAATGGGATTAGGCAAAAATAAATAATTAATAAGTAAATACTAATATAACTGAGGACGTTAAAGAAAGTAAAAATATTATAGGCTGAAAATATTCAACTGTTTCTGAGTTAATGTAACTGAGCAGAGTAGATTAAACCCTCTTCTGCCAACACCATTAACAGATGTAAGGATCTTTTGGTCAGTCATCTGTCATCAAGGCAAAGTGAAAATATAAGTTAACTCCCTGTGCGTAGTGTACTCTGATGTTCTTCTGTTACACATTTTTAGTACTGCAGCTCAGTGACATCAGCAGTACTTACTGCAGCAAGTAGGTGCAAGTAGTCTACAACTTTTTCAGTAAACAAAATTTGGAAAGCAATTTATCTTAACATTTTATATTGACCCCATTATTCATTCATTCATTTATTAATTTGTTTGCTCATTTGTTTGTTCACACATTTGCTTGCTCTTTCATCTGTTTGTTTGTTTAACTAATAGCATGATTGACTGTCAGTCAATTGTCAGATAATGAATAGATGTTGATTCTTTCAATTTTAGCAAGATTCTCACTCAACATTTTAAAGATTTGAAATGACAGGACTTATTTTTTGACGATGCATGTTGCAGGAGCACATTTTAGTTGTTTATACCTGGTGAGTTATTAAGCCTGGCTATGGTAGCTTTATTCTTCCTATTTCTGCTATCCTCAGTGGCTCAGTTGTTGAATTTGTTATGTCCCAGAGAAGCCACCATGCTTCAATCCTGAATTAGTTAAACTCGGAAACACATTAAAAGTAGAGGGCTGGAAAGTGCTGCTAAATTCCTTCTGCCATGTTAGAGGAAGCAGACAGCAGCCAGCAAGCATTAGCCTCAAAGCCACAGTAAGGCTAAGAAACTCATAGCTCATATTTCTAGGTCTGCAGTGAAACATTTTTGACTTTTATCCTGAAATATTGTCTCCATCTCTTTCTTTTCTTTTATGTCTCTTCTGTAATTCTCTCTCTCACACAAGCCCATTTATATTATTTGTATCAAGTTTCAAGGCATCAGTACACAGAGCATTTTTCTGATCATGTGTGGCTTGTTATTAATCATCTGCAGTGGAAAACAATGCCAGGTCTCCTTTTAATCAATTAATGACCCAAACAGATTAATTATATGCAGCTTTCTTAAACAAAGATCAAGAAAAATAAATCCAAAACCAGGCCAAAAAGCAGGAAAAGGGCAAGAGGAGAACTGGTGAATACACACTCTTTCACATATTCTCATGCTCCCTTAACCAAACATTAAAATGCTCCACTGGACATGAAACTTAGAGGAGGCCTTTGATGATTGCAGTAAATTTGTGTTGTCATCCTCTTGACATAAAACCACCCTGAGTTTAATACCACATCATATTTTCCTCTTTGAGTTATGAGCTAAAATGTGATACCATGCTTTATTCATGAGGTATAATATGTCATATTTTGTGATGAGAAAAAAAGATATATATTATTTTCCTCGTCACAAAGATTTGAAATATTATACAACATGAATAAACAGTGGTATCACATTATTATACCTATATATATATATATATGTGTGTGTATGTGTGTTGGTTACTCTAGAGAGACATGTGTTGGCTATATGCATGTTGCTCGTTCATCCATGTTGCTGGCTGTTAATAAAGCATAATAAAGCATCCGTAGCATCATTATATACATGACTTCCGACATACACTGAAAATCATGTTACGTCGCTTTCAGAGGAACGGAACCCAGCTGTAACTCAAGGTCCCTCTGTATGTATAATACAGTATGTGAGTACTCCCCTCATATTTTTGTATTACTGTGGTGTGAAAAAAGTGTTTGCCACCTTCCTGATTTCTTATTTTTGGATTTTGGATTGGTTTGGGGTAAAAATAATAAAATCCTTCACTTTAAAAATGCATTTTGTGTTTATTTGTGCTGTCTTTGACTAATATTTAAATTTGTTTGATGACCTCAAACATTTAAGTGTGACAAAATTGGAATTAAAAAAAATATTTTTTCCATTCTATAAGCCGCATTTATGTTTAAAATTTTAAATACAAACAGGCCTGAAATTTGCATTGCAGCAACAAACCTGTAATAGACGAATGTAAAGAAAAGACTGGATGAGGCAGCAGAACATTGTCACTGAGTGATATTTGCTTTTCAAACTGTTTGTTGCTGCAGTAAACAGTACATTTAAATTCAACTAGTTATTTGGATATGTCGTCTTTTTGTACACTGAATTATACTTTTAGAGAAATTTTTAGATAGCACGCTCCATTTAAACAAGCTGTACCCAATACACAGGTTTGTGTATGTATAAGCCATGGCTTACTGTTGGGGATATATGGTATATCTTTTATTAGGCTTCCTTCTGGGATGACAGCCATGCAGACCAATTTGATGCAGTGTGCGACGTATGGTCAGAGCACTGACAGGCTGACCCCCACCCATTCAACCTCTGCAGCAATGCTGGCAGCACTCATGCATCTTTTTTTCAAAAGACTGAATATGAGGCTGAGCATGTGCACTCATTAGTCAAAGACAGCACAAATAAACACAAAATGTGGTTTAAGTGAAGGATTTCATTATTAAGAGAGAAAAAAAAATCCAAACCTACTCTGCTCTGTGTGACGAAGTGATTGCCCCCTAAACCAGTTGGACCACCCTTAGCAGGTACAACTGCATTCAAGCATTTGCAATAACTTGAAATGAGTCTTTTATAGCACTGTGGAGGAATTTTGGGCCACTCATCTTTGCAGAATTGTTGTAGTTCAGCCGAACTGAAGGGGTTTCAAGCCTGAACCACCTTTTTAAGGTCATGTCTAAGCTTCTCAGTAGGGTTCAGGTCAGGACTAATAATGAAATGTGATCTCAAACCTGCCAAATATACAGTGGTGTGAAAAAGTGTTTCCCCCCTTCCTGATCTTGCATTGTTTTCCATGTTTCTCACACTTAAATGTTTCACATCATCAAACAAATTTAAATATTAGTTAAAGACAACACAGGTAAATACAAAATGCATTTTTTAAGTGAAGGATTTTATTATTAAGGGAGAAAAAAATCCAAACCCACATGGCTCTGTGTGACAAAGTGATTGCCCCCTAAAATCTAATGACTGGTTGGGCCCTTACGAGGAGTCTTTGGTGAAGGAATTTTGGTCCACTCATCTTTGCAGAATTGTTGTAGTTCAGCCTTTTTAAGGTCACGCACAGCATCTCAATAGGATTCAGGTCAGGACTTTAACTAGGCCACTAGTTAAAAAAAAAAAGTTTTTTCAGCCAATCAGAAGTGGACTTGCTGGTGTGTTTTGGATCGTTGTCCTGCTGCAGAACCCAAGTTTGTGGTAGACAGCAGAATTCATGGTTTCAGCAAGTCTTCCAGGTCCTGAAGCAGCAAAACAGCCCCAGGCCATCACAATACCACCACCATATTTTACTGTTGGCATGATGTTCTTTTTTGGAAATGCAGTGTTCTTCTACACCAGATGTAATAGAACACACACCATCCAAAAAGTTCAACTTCTGTCTTGTCAGTCCACAGAGTATTTTCCCAAAAATCTTCAGGATCATCAGGATGTTTTTTGGTAAAACTGAGATAAGCCTTAATGTTTTTTTTTGCTTTTTCAGTGGTTTCTGTCTTAGCACCGAGTCTCTTTCTAATGGTGGAGTCATGAACACTGACCTTAACTGAGGAAGTGAGGCCTAACGTTCTTTGGATGTTGTTGTGGGGTCTTTTGTGATACTTATATCACAAATACTTATATCACTTATACTTATATGGCTTTGGTATGAACTTGCTATGGTCTTGATATGTATGACTTTGTTATGACTTTGCTATGAAACACAGTTGAAAACACAGTTCTCTATGCAGATTCACATGCACTTTCTGTGCCACAGTTACACATGCTTGTAGGGGAAGAAGGCAGACAGATATTTTCTTTCTACAGTGGGAAAAACTGTGATCCCTAGATGGACAGCCAGTGGCAGTAAAACACACTCTCCATATGTCACCCCCTCATAATGAATCTATAAAACGGGTTTGTTCTGACAAGCAGCAAACACAGCTGAAAGAGCAGCCTGAAATAATCGGGCCTCTAGAGACAGAGCTAGACATTTAAAAGCCCCAGGTTCACAGAGAGAGTGAGAATGGCGAGAGATGGATAGGGTTAATAGTGACCATGCTAAAAGCTCAGGTGCAGGTGTGTGTTCAGGAAGAGGGGTCATGCACACACACATGCTAGCTCACACACAAAGTAACCGCTACCCCCAAGCAGTTCAGGCACAGAGTGTGTGAACAGGCTCTGGGAGAAGGTCCAGGCTGGATGGTCTCTGCATTTGTCATTGAGGACGAGAAAAAGAAGGTCCCATCTGAACAGCCTTTCAAATCTCTGATCATGTTGCTTCCCCTGGCCACCGGATATTAAGAAGATAGAGTATGTAAATTTTTATGTTGTTTTTAAGAGAGTATAACTGAACAGTACATGGAGTACATGATCCCGCTCAACCAAAAAGCAGAGGTTAAAATGATTTAATATGTTTCATGTGAGCATCTAGGAAAAACAGAGCAGTCTTTGGAAAATATACCAACAGATGCAGAAGCACTCCAGAAAGTAGGACTGCCAACCACAGGTTTAATGGAATGATTCACTTTATGCCTTTTTTCCTCCATTCTTTTTTCCCTGATATTTCAAGGAAAATAAAAATTGCTCTTGGCTATAGATTAAGCGTTCAACAGAGAGGGTCAACCTGTTGATTTTTTTTTTCATCCTAATTTATGCACCATCTGTCTGCTCAATCAGCACCTCTGAGACATGGAGCAGTATTTTTCTGCAAGCACCTACAGGCTTAATGGATATCACAGTGCTCCACAATTACTTCCAATGAAGCGAAAATAAAAATTTGGCTTTGGCGATAAGCTGAAAGTGCACTTTGTAGGTGCGATGTTATATCCAGTGCATTATTTATGAGTGTGAGTTAGGTCTCCTGATGTGAGGAGCAGATTTCAGCACACTACATATTGAGATGGCTTTCAGTTTATGCAATTTATCTTCACAATGGAGGATCATCCAGTGATTTCATTTTGCTCAGTGAAATAACAGAGGAGCAGCTTTTGTAGAATTGTTCAAATTAAAATTATGAAATCTTTTGCCAAACTGCAAAAAACATAGCAATAGCATATAAAACCGTTGCATATTCTGAGCAAAGCAGTTCATTTCAGAGTGGGAGGACCATTCCTCCCTAGAAACATATCACTGTGCTTATCAGAACGTGTCAGGCGGTGTGCAGGTGCAGACTGGGCAGGGTTCAGAATCAGTCCAAATTATACCAGAAAGAATTAAAGAGGAAAAAAATTAAATGCACTAAAAAGATGGTGTTAACTTTAATAGGTAAGTAACATTGCAACCTTAAATATATATAAGATTATAGAAACCATAATTGTCTTACATGCTATGATATTATTGCCTGAAGTTTAATACAAATGTGAATTTTAAGACTGCCAGGTTAATTTTATTCAAGTTAAAGTCCATTACAGAATATCTGCTGGTTCTTCAATTAGTGAAGTGATTATTTCTCATTGTGAACACACAACACCTCAACAGAATGCAACCTCTGCATTTGACGTATCCTTGCAGTAGCAGTGGGCAGCTGACATGGACAGTGCCCAGGGAGCAGTGCTTAGGGACTTTACCTTGCTCAATAGTACCTCAGTGGTAACTTTCCTGACCTGGGATATGGACCATTAACCTTCTGATCAGAACTTCTGATAACTTCCTAATTGTTACACTACCATTGCCACCACACTAATAAACGGTTAGGGCTAGGATTAGAATAAGGGATTATTTTTTGGTGGAAGTTTAAGTCAGGAATAGATCTAAGGTTAGAATTATTGGAATCAATCATACATTGTCACAATATATAACACAATTATATTTAGGATAAACAATAAGTGCTTTTGGAATTAACTGCTGAATGGACTATTTAAGATGAATTACCTACAATGAAGCTTACTTGAGAACTACACATCTACAGGGGCAATTTTTCTGTTTGAGTGTGCACTGCCAGTAGTAATGATGAATTGGTATGGTGAATAGATACAAGAAAATGGAGGACAGAAGATCATGTGATGAGATCAAAGTCGTCAAAATTGTATTTCCTCTGTCACATATTGGCTCAGTAAAGTCTGTTTTTCAATGTTGGTCCATTTGTTTGTTGTGTTTTTTTGTTTTGTTTTGTTTTTAATACTGTTGTTTACATGCTTTGTGGTTTATACAGATTTTAAAAACTGTTGATTGCAATTGCAGTACACTTTTGCATTGACCAGTCGTAGTACTTATGTAAGTCATGGTGTATCTACTGTGAGAAAGTTGAGAAAGTACTTACCCTATATTAGGAGCTAAAACATCCACAGTTCTATAAAGAATGATACATTTCATCTATTCGAAAAGCACATAATAAGGGATTTAAATCCAAAGCAGTCTTTAAATCCAAAGGTTCAAAAACGAAAACACGTTTTTTATCAAAAATTCATCTTTAAATAATGAATCAATTTCAGGTGTGTGTCATACAGGTATCAAAACATTTTTGACAAACCCTCCATATCAAACCTTTTACCCAACACATAGATATAAATGAATGAATAAAGAAAGAAAGAAAGAAAGAAAGAAAGAAAGAAAGAAAGAAAGAAAGAAAGAAAGAAAAGTTAAGTAAAATTATGCTAGCCACCAAAAACATAACCACAGAACATTTTAAACACACATTATAGCAATGTTGCATATTTACAGAGCAAGATGTTAGTGATCCTTTTCCTCATTTTATTTTTTATATTGGGAGTAATTGCTTTGTACCGGGATGTGATTTTTTATTAAACTGGAAGAGTCAATAATAATTACCTTATTTGTTGTTTCATTTAGTTTTATGCCTTTTTAAGTGCTATAGAAACATGATCAAGAAAAAAAACATTTAACAAAGCATGGAAAGAGAAAACATGAACAGCACATAAAAATGATAATAAAAAAGCCAAATGAGACAATGAAAATGAAAACATACAGTCATTAAATCTATGAAAGAAAACCATGATTAATAACAGACAGTAAATGTGATTGTAAGAATTATATTAAAATCTAATGACATTAGGCCATGAAAAACTAAAAAAAAAAAAAAGTGAAAAGGAAAATCAATTTAAATTCGAATGAAAAGAAACCAAACGTGTGAGCACATGTTTTGCACTGGTTAAATTTTAATCATGAATCCAAAAGTTGATTCAGATGCTCTGAAATACATAAAGGGCCCACTAAACTGAGAGGTTTCAAACACATCATCCTAAATTAAACAGGTTGTTAATGAAATGCAGGTAGAGTTAGTCATATGCAAAAGTTTGGGCAGATTTTGGGGATTTTGTAATTGAAAAGATATTAACATAGTCTCTCTAGAACATGGAAAAAATATGCAATATTTTCCGCAAACATTGATGCATAGTTACTTTTTATGCCATAAACTGAACACATTTTTAAAAACATAAATAATAATTTTGTGCAATAGTTTGGACATCCTAAGAATTCCAAAGATTCAGATTAATTTTACAAGGTTTCTGACCTTAATCAGCTTGTTAGATCTGATGCATGACAACAGCTGTCATTAGTAAATGTCAACTTGTACCAATTTCAAAGCTTTACAAATACTCTGACTCTTCTAACATTGTGCACACACTTTTAGAACTGCGGAGGCCAAAATGAGATCTGGAAGACCAAGAAAACTATTGCTTGTATGCTGGTCAGAAAGACTAGTCATAATCCCCATTTGACTGAAAAAACCTGCAGGAAGATGTTAGCAGACTCAGGAGTGGTGGTGCACCGCTCCACTGTCCTTCATGGAAGAGTCAGCAAAAGAAAACCTTACCTGGATGGACTGATGACGTTAAAATAGAACTCTTTGGCCACAATCAGGAAAAGCAAGTTTGGGGGAAAAAAGGAGCAGCATTTAATGAAAAGAACACATTGCCAACCATTAAACATGGGGGTGAATCTATCATGCTTTGGGGTTGTGTTACAGCCAGTGACAGAGGAAACAGGTTTTGGAATGGCCATCACAGTTCCCTGATTTAAACATCATTGAAAATTTGTGGGTAGATCTTAAAAGAGCTGTG
>JBBIGC010000104.1:30238823-30249191 GCA_037576955.1 Lepidarchus adonis | reverse complement strand
ATATATAGTCCTCATATAGAGGACGTATCAGATATTAAACTGATAAGAACAGATACTACACTTGATCTTAGCCAAAAGGCCGAGAAGCGAATGGCAACTGGTAAATGGGTGACCGGGCCATTTAATGCACATGGGGAGTGAAGGCTATACCATCAGAAGATCTGATGTTGGCTAAGACCAAAAAGTGTCATGCTGCGCAACATAGTCAGATGTATGGGTAGCATGAGGGGGACTTACACAATATTAGGAAGTTGGTTTTTAATTTTATGTCTATATTTTATGGTTGTATCTATTTATCAAGAAAGAATAATATACAATGTTTTATAGTATAGCAAATTCATATTTTAAAATGTATATTTATTTGCCAACAATATGAAAACTGAAATGAATATTGTTGGAATATTGTGCTAAGCAGTAAAATCATGCCATTGACATGGATGAATGAAACCATACAATAACAGGATAAAAAAAAATGCTGGTAGGCATGAGATAAAAGATAATAGTGCATTGGCTTATGTCTTTTATAACGAGCATATTTCAGGCAGTACAAAGCAGTACTATCATTACCCTCTGTCCATTTGAGCAACACTAGTTAAAGGTTCTAACAGCTAAATATATACTTTCAAATACATACTCTTGCTTGCATTTATATAGTATGTTGGAAATTAATTGTTTCCATGCATCCTGCATTTCAGGAAACTGCCCAACTTTCCCCAATAAACGTGAACTACCTTGTACTTCTTTGACAAATACAAAGTAATCGCTTTATGTGAATCTCATTAATCATAACATAAAATAAAATCATAAAAAAGCTCTATACACATTTTGCTCTGTAATTTTAGAGGGTTAGCAGTAAGTGGTCTTCACAAGTCTTTTAGATATTTTCAACATACACACAATGTCCCAGAGGGTGTGTTTTATCTGATAAGCCCAGAAAGGCAAACTGATCACAAGGTTAGTTTCCGAGATTTTGAAGATATCTGCTAACCCTTTCTTGGGCCATGCACCAAGCCACACGGCTAGGAAGCAATTTTGCCTACATTTTTACTGATTGCTTTTGTTAAAGAGGGTCACAATAGACTGTCTGATTAATCACAGAAACCAACATACCCCAAAATCAAAACAGCTTCCATCTGGCATGTAATTGGACCGGGCAGTGTGTGAGTGAATGATATTCAGGTTTACTGAAAGTGAAAGCATGGCATGAGGGCATTTATAAACAGCCCTACAGCCAAGATGCATGGAGATGTCAAATAAAAGGTACTGTAGGTTACTGCTGTGAAAAAAAAATCAAGTATAGACTTTTGAAAAGAATAAACACATAATTGGTCAGTTGTGGTCAGTTAGTACCAGTGTGATTTGCACTCCCTGCTCGACTGCTGTAGACACCAACGAACTGGCACTTTGCTGAAACACAGAAGAAGCAACATTAGAGCGGCCCGCCTCTGGGCTGAACAGTGAGGTAATGCTTAAGAGACTTATTAAAGCTCAGGACAGGGGAGTGTGTTGTCACATGTGTGCATAATCCAGAATACTGTGTCATGATCAAAATCAGCTGTGGTGCCCATCTGAGTGATGAAAGGTGGGAGTGGAGGAGTGTTTTCATCATACACTATACCCATCTCCAGCTTCAGAGACTTGTCTTCAGCGAATAGAAAAGCAGAATATCTTTACCCTGTCAACTACCAGTTATGTCATATTATAATCGATTAAACATTGTGTTAAGAAAAAGGGCTGTTGCTATGATACTTTTCTTTTTGGTTGAATTTAAAACACCCCAACATGCCATGACAAAACTGAACTCCTGTTTCAAAATGTCCTATGTTTTGAATTAGGACAGCATTAAATTGTGATTTGTCTGCTTTTCTGATATGATCACAGCCTGAATGTGACATACAGCTGAGGAGAGTCTGACCATAATGGTCTAAAGTAAAAACAGCCCTCCATAAGTTACCATCTGGACATGACACCACTGCTGATAGGAAGGAACGAGTGACACTGAGAAAGACAAACATTTTTCAGTCATGAGTCATTTACAGCCACCCTTTCCCCTCTCATATGGCAGGGACAAGACAGAGTAGTGTTGATCTCTTATGGACTCTCAGTAAAACACAAACACTCTTAACAATAAGAGTGCCATTAAGTGTCTTATCCATGTTGCCAAAGATCAGCCTTTGGTTCCATAGAGAACCTTATGATTAATGGTTCTCAAAAGAACAATTTTTCTGAATCAGCTTTGTAAATAATCTTCCTATATAAAAGTTTCTTGGAAGAACTACATTATGTTTAGGTTCTTTATAGGTTTATTATGTTTAGCAACTTTAAAAGATTCTCCATCCTCAGATATTGCATTTCATTTGAAAATGTAATCCTTCTGGGAAGTAAAATGGTCCTTCTGCGGCACTGCTCAAAAAAACCTTTATAGCACATTTATTTTTAGGAGTTCAGGACTGGGTTGCAGGTGATGGCTCAAGCTTTGGATTGTAATATCACAGGTGTTTGGCCTATCCATTTTTTTACAAATGTGTTCTTTTATAGTAAGCCGCTATTGAGAAGTTCTTGGGATGCTCCTGCACCATTTAAGTAAAAATACCTTTTTACTTTTACTTTTATTGAGATTGCATGTCAAATTCAAGTTCTGCTTATTTTACATTAGTGTGAAAAGTAACACTGTAGAACAGGTAAGATTTTTTAAGATTTTTTGGGCAATCGAGCTAATGTTAGCATGGTGTCAAACCCATTGTTATTTAAAGTCTGTACACTGTTAATTGTAGCATTTATTCCTTATAGGGTTGAATGAGATTCATGACACAGACAACAGCAAGATTTAAGCATTCAAAACTTTTAGTTCTGTTTATTTGGAACACAAACAAAACAAATTAAACATTAAAACAATGAGACTTACAAAGAAATGTACAAGGAAATCTCTCTTATGTGTGCACAATCATTCTTGAAACTAAGGTTTACAGTTGTGCTCATAAGTTGACAGAATTTATGGTTTCTTAACCATTTTTCAGAGAATTTGAATGATACACAAAATCTTATCTTTCACTTATGGTTAGTTTTTGGCTGACAACATTTACTATCAATCAACCGTGTTCACTCTTTTTAAATCATAATCACAGCACAAACTATCCAAATGACCCTGATCAAAAGTTCTTATTACCATGTATTGACAGCTTGAAGTCTTTTGTGGTAGTTGTGTATGAGGCCCTTTATCTTCTCAGATGGTAAAACTGTCAATTCTCATCACTCCAAATGACTTTGAGCCAGAAGGTTTGAGGCTTGTCTCTGTGCTGTTTGGCATATTATAAGTGGGATACTTTGTGGTATTTGCATAGTAATGATTTTCTTCTGATGATGGTTTCCTTTAATAGCCATTCAAACCCCGTTTGTGTCGAGTTGTGTGCATGTTATCAGGCCAAATCACCAGGGTAGGCAAACTTTTGATCAGGGTCATTTGGGTAGTTTTTGTATTCATTTTGATTTTTAAAGAGTAAACACAGTTGTTTGACAATAAATGGTTTCAGCCAAAAACTAACCATGAGTGAAAGAAATGTCTTTGTGTTATCATTCATATTCTCTGACAAATGGCCAAGAAATCATAAATTCTGTCAGGGCGTGTAAACTTATGAGCACAACTGTACATACAACATAGCAAGACCAAGACCTGATTAAGTGCATGTTAAGTAAATAAAACTTGATTTCATTATCAGTAACATGGGAATATGTGCAAACAGTGGCTACAATAATGAATTGTTTTGCTTAACATTCACTCTTTGCATTTGTCCATGCAGGGCTGCAGAACTTTTCTCTCATGTTTAGCATTCACACTGGTGGTCTTACAGCTCCAGGCAAAACACTATGCGTGCAGCACTCTAAGGAGTCCATCTATGATGCTGCATCATATTAGTTTCGACCTTTGTTCCAGTGTATTTCACCATAAGAAATTAGTACATTTATCATCTGGGCGTCACAGGGGCCACAACAGGGGTCAAGGTCAATCCAGCAAGGGTGCTGGCCCCTGCTAGCCCTTATCTTGAGCTGTCTATGCAGATAGGTCAGTTCACAAATTAAATAGCTTTTGTTGTGCAGGTTCAAGCCTGATTTGCACATGGGAAAATAACCCATAGAGTACAAAAGTCCAGTGAAGGAAAATTACATATCAGTATTTAATTATTCTCTTAATAAATAGAATGAATGCTTTATCTTGATACTAACTCACAAAGGAGTGTAGATTCTGAACAGCAAAGCACAGCATGCATAGAAAAATCAGCTGAATTATCTCTGCACGAGCACTTATACCCCCATTCCCAGTGTGTACCACGCTCTCAACGGCCTGTTTGTTATCGTATGTTGCTGTGTGTTTGATGACATCACACATGCATGTGGTGGCCTTTACCTGGCCCCTGTCCTCCCTCTTGAATACGGGAATGTTCTACACATGCTCTCACACCATTTGGCATGTGTTTATTGGCAGAGCAGGGTAAAATGTTCAAGGTGTCTGTTTGACTTGGACGAACCGTAATCTTTTAAACAAACAAATTTGCGGTCCAGGGCCAAGACTCAACACCCTGCTGGCAAAGCCCTGCAGAGAGCAATGCTACGAATGTTACCTCGCTTCCCACACAAACATATCGCATGGAGCACCCTGTGCCTTGACTTAGGTCTATTTATTAGTGCAAGAAGTCCGCGCATTCATATTTTTTCCTGCTGCATTTTTTTCACAATGGGTCCAAATGGAAACAATCAACCAAATGCAATGTGCTCCTCCAGCACGATTCCAGAACAGACTTTGTTTGTGGTCATTGTTGTTCTGAAATGTTTATTGACTGTCCACTTCCACTCCTCCCCCCTCAATTTCCTTCCCCACACATGGCTGTGCCTCAGCCCATACCGCCACTTGGCTCTGGCCATTTTGGCTCATTGGGTGCTGCTGACCCATGATGCTACCGTCCATCCGTTCCCCTGGTGTTTCTTACAGGGCCACCATGCATGGGCTAGTGGCATGCACCCTGCCAAGGTGTGGCCCTTTTATCACTCTGAAGCCCAAAAACTGTCATTTGGAGGGTGATTTGTGGACACTGAGGGCTCCTTCCTGTTCAGTAACCCTCACTTTCTGTTCCCTGTAACATTATCCTTGCAGCACCGTCCACCACTGAGGACTGCAAATTAGTTCAACTTGTGGTTCCCAGGTCTGTGCCAAATGCTGCTCTGCTTTAGATTTGTTATAAGCTATTAGTGCATATGACCTGATAAGGGAGTGGCTAGCACAGTGCAAACATCCGTCTCTGAATACATCCGTCATACCCCACATGTGCTTACAGAAATTAGTTCTTTTTTTTTTTTTGCTCTGGAACGCCTTCACTCGAATATTTAGGTGAATCAGCTGGGCTGAGAGAGCATCTCAGGTTCAAATAATCCCTGATAAACTTCCCAGAGTCATGTGTTTTGTGTAAAGGCAGCGCCATGTCCAGAAAAGTAAGTACAATAGTTAAGCTAAAGTGTAAGTGATCTTGATGGAACCCCTAAAGGGTTTTTTGGCCTTAGCTGATTTGTATGAGGCATTGAGCATGCAGTGAGTGTCTGTTTATGTTTAGAACAGCTAATCCAAGTGACGATCATCAAAAGATGTTCTTGGTTTATACAGAACGGCATGCGGCCACGTACCCCTGTATATCTCCTGATCATCTTCAAAAGGTGATACTTGATCTATTTAATTGAATTTGCTTTTCATTTGGGTCTGGCAAATAATCTTTGAGCATCTCACCACAATCAAACAGTAACAGTGTGCAAGCTGGAGACGTCTGACCACAGCACGATCAAGATCAAAGGAGATGGCAGCCTTTAAACGTGCATTTTAAAAGTGGAATCTTCAGTTTGACGTGAAGGTTGGTTCAGGCAGTATAATGGAAAGTTCACATGAAAGAACTGTTTTATGAGACTCTGTTCTGAAATAAGCCTGTGTCCTCTGTGAAACTTAGGGATGAAATGTTAAGTGAAGTGATGGAACATATTACAGTTCTACATTACACTGTCTCATCTAAATCTTTATTACTTTCAAATAAAGCATCTATTACTTTGACTTTTAGCACCAATAAAAGCTTAGCTGATGAGATAATTATGATGCCTCCTTAATCTTTATAATATAATTAACCCTTGTAAATACAATATAGCATCTGCAGTCTCTTACACATTGTAACTCAATGTACTAAATGATAATAACAACTAATATAATTTAATGTACATTTTATTAATATTATAAACATTATATTGCAAATTATTTTATTTAGTCATTTAAAGTGCAAATATCAATTTAAAAAGAAAATGTCTTCTTCTGTGTGAGTTTTTAACCTATACCATTAAAATATTTAACTGAGCATATTAATCAAGCTGTTGATGTAATACAAATGACTCTCTAAAAGACACTGAAGAAAATTTATTTATGCATTTCCCCCCTCCAGATGTAATGAATCAGCAAAGTCATTTTCTGCATTTAAATGTTGCTTCTTTGAACTGTAACCTGCAAGGCAAGTGTTTTTAACTAACACTTGATAATCACTCAAATAAGCCACAATGTTTCCATAACAATACATCACTCTTAACCTGCTCAAACTCCATTTAGGTAGATATCAAGGTGGCACAAAATTTTCAATGTGCTTCATTAAAAATATTTTAAGCCTGTGACTATGTCTGGGATATTTTGAAATTTGTGAAAATGTGTTTACTAAACCATTCCCTTATTATCAGCAATATCCAAACATTTAAACAGGAACGTTATGATGCTACATGGAAATCAGAAACTATACTGCAACACTTTTAGTTAGTACATTTTGATTTAACATTGTAGAGCATAAGTGTGTGTAAGTGTGTGTAAGTGTGCATGTGTGTGGGAGAGAGGGGGGGGATTGAAAGAAACAGAGAAAGAGAGCAATAGGGGTAGAGAGGGAGTGTATTACAGAAGACAGCAGCAGGACAGGACTCAGGACAGCTTAGTTCCTCACACATATTCTAAATAAATATTCTTACCAGTAGAGACTCTCAATTAAAAAGTCATTATTTTGTAGTGCTGTAATTGTAATTACTTTTGGGTCAATTTAGGTAAATTACCACTAATTGTTAGAATGGACAAATGGAAATAAACTTTGAGCATTACTTTGCCTGAATGCTTTAATAAGTTTCAACCGTCCACCCCAGGTCTCACCTTCATAGCCAAACTTCACACTTTTGAATTGAATCTTTAGAAGATGAAAGATGAATAATGCTAATAAGGACAATACAATTGCAATAGTTTTAGTTAACCACAGGTTGCCACAGCTGCAATTTCCCTCCATTTATCAAAAAACACATTGGCATGAAATTAATCAAAAAACGAAGACCCATTTTCAGTGGTCTGCAAGAACATAAAGCATAAAGTGCAAACCCTGTGCTCTGCAGACTAATAACTGCAGTTTATTGACACCTAGTTTTAAAGGCCTATTCAGAGCCACTGAGCATGAAATGCCATGAAGTAGACACTGAAGTGTTAAACATTCTCACAGGAGCCAGTCCCATCTCTCATTTACCCTCGCCTTCCTTGTGGCCGTGGAATGCTGTGCCAGGTCACTGCTGGGTAATGAGTGTGTATGGGCGCCATAACTCAGGGCAGATGCTTTGTCAGCATCAATTTCTTTAGGTACTGCTCATGCGTTGCTTTTTTAACACTTGTTCTTGAATTACATGGGAAAGGTCTGTGCCTGCCAGCTATGTTTGAGTGAAAGCATGGCATGTCAACTGACTATGGATATTACTTGATTATGATATTTAAAATGTCTGTAATAGATGATGCCAGGAAATTAGATAACTATTGTCGAATATTGGCACAGGAAAAGAAAGCCATTAAGTCTAGAAGGTCATTTTTTATATTTTGTTTCTCCTCTGTGTTTGATTAGCTCTTTTTTCCACAAAAGCCTGCCATACATTCCGTGAAAGTTTAGAAAATGTTAATTTGTATGATTTACAGCATAAACACCTCATTGAGGTTGGTGCACTGCACAGGCTGGAGCTGGTTAGCTGCGTGTTGGGAGTTCCTCCATGAGCAACTTATATGCAGCACTGGAGTGTTTAACAGGCTTGACAAACATTAGAGGCCATCAAGATGAAGTGGAGTAAGAAAAGCCTGACAGTTGTAGTTTTCTATATGGTCTGAAGCTCAGCTTGTGAGTAATACCTTAAGCTTTGTCAAACATATAGGTGAATGATGGTGTAGAGCAATTCACCATGTTGCAGTTGTGTCACATCTGACACATCATTTCTTTTGTACAACTTCTGTTTTTCTCGTCCTTTGAAGCCGTCTTGCTAGACATTCCAAAGCGCAACAAAGCATCCACTTCCCAATCGCAGTGCATTGTTTATTGAGGCCTTGCCGAGAGACAGGCTTAGTGTGCAGGGGCAGCCAGAGAAGCAAGAATTTGTAAAAGCACTCTGAAAAGAAAGATAACAAACACACTTGTCTTTTTCATATAATTTGCTTTACTTTATTCATGTTCTCTTTTTGTTAGCAATTTCACTATTATTTAATATAGTACAATAATGGCTATTTTCTACAAAAAATGCATAAATAATTTAAATGTTGACATTAAAAAATAAATATGCAGTTCATTCTTTGTAGGAGTCCCTCTCAGGGTTGCAGAGGGTGTGGACCACTCCATTGAGTACTCAGTCATTTGGAGGGCTTTTGCTTCATGAGACCAGTCAGGTACAGTATGTACAATCAGGCTATACATTGGCATTTCTGCTTGCATGATCCCTTCCAGTTTCTATTTCAAATACACAATTGAAAAGAAGCAAACACAGTTTGTACTGTTTAGAGAACAGAGATTGGGGAGAAAACAGTGGAGCTGAACAATGCATGGAAGTGAGTGGAATATTCTTTTTGCGTGTCTTCGAGACCAGACCGCTGGATGTGGAGACAACAACGTCTGTATTTTCACCTACTGTACATCCTGCATGATATCAACATTCCCATTTCGAGTATTTAATTTTGTCTCATCTCATAGCTCAAGTGAAAACCCTCATCAAGATGTTTGCAGAATCAATTGTTTTCTGGGCAGCTCCAGTCACTACATGCATGACTCTTTTCACGT
Organism: Lepidarchus adonis; assembly: GCA_037576955.1. Classification (NCBI taxonomy): domain Eukaryota; kingdom Metazoa; phylum Chordata; class Actinopteri; order Characiformes; family Lepidarchidae; genus Lepidarchus; species Lepidarchus adonis. The sequence goes on along the minus strand of JBBIGC010000104.1, from coordinate 30,240,066 downwards.
TTGCACTTTTTTCACATTTGTTTTCACATATTCTATCAAAGTGGTGGTGCAATAAGATATCTGAATGGTCATTTCTCACACAGGATGCAATTAGGTTGGCAGTTTACAAAACATTTACAGATATAGATTGAATGATGCTCTATTACTATTCCATTAATACCACTTAGTTACTGCAACTGTCCAAATGGTTTCCAGGGAAGGACGACATAGAAAAGCATTCTACCCCGAAGGTATGAACTTTTTCAGATTCACAGACACATAAAGACCCCTTTTTCTGCTGTTGAAACAAACAGGAACTGACCACATCTAGAGGAAATGGCTTTTATGGCTCAAATCCTAAACACAGGAATGGGATTTTTTAGTAATTGGGACAAGTCCGTGGAATACTGTTTTTTACTCCTGGTCCTAAGGGACACAGCTTATGGAGTGCTGACACAACTGTTCCCACTCTCCGTCACTGACAGTGGGTTTGGCTCCAGCCGACAGCTCCTGTTATGGTTCTTATGGAAAGGTAAAGGCTGTGGGACTTCTGGTGGCTGGCTTGAAATTTCCAGCATGTCAGAAGAGCTCCAGGGTTAAAAAAGCTGGATCCCAGTGACATGTCATCAGCCGTCTGTCTCCTGGGCCCAGCAGCCCTGGGCAGCTGGATTGTAGGCTGCTACACCATGCCCCAAAAGTGATGACTTCACTTCAGCTATGCAAACATTCACCTCGGCCACGAGTTCGATGCACCCCTGGTGGTTGATTCGGTCATGTTTATGGTGGTTAACTTTGGTGTCAATGTTCATCTCAGCTACCCTCTTTATGAACTTCAGGAAAGTGAACTGATTTTGGACTGGGTCTAAGAGGCCCTCCAAAGGAACGGCATCGACCATGGGGTTCTCTACACTAATCTCCCACAACAGTACCTCCTTTCAAGCAAAAGTTCAATAAAGTCCTCTGGAATTCTGTAATCAAACATCTGTGTTGTTTGGAATTATTGAGGCTCAATGGGTCATGCAAATGCTCTTGAAACACAATGGAGACTCAAAAGCTGGCTGGATGATTGCTTCAAAGGTTGCAGAGAATGGTGCTCAACACTTCAGTCCATAAAACAAAATCCTTTAGGTTAAATCTCGTTAATCTTTTATCCCTTGCAGGACTTGCATTTGGGCAGTATATGTGTGTGAGTGAGTGTGTGTGTGTGTGTGTGTGTGTGTGTGTGTGTGTGTGTGTGTGTGTGTGTGTGTGTGTGTGTGTGTGT
>JBBIGC010000104.1:30206911-30225030 GCA_037576955.1 Lepidarchus adonis | reverse complement strand
TATCTATCTATCTATCTATCTATCTATCTATCTATCTATCTATCTATCTATCTATCTATCTATCTATCTATCAATTTGCATGTACCATGTACTCAGACCACACTGTACATCGTTCTTAATCACTTGCAACATTGAGCATCCCTAACAGAACCATGCTCAACCTAACTGATCGTTACTTAGTGAGACCCATCTGTACACAAGAAACTGCAGGCGGTAGTTGAGCTCAATAAAACTGGAAAGGGATATAAGAAAATATCAAAGGAATACAAAATTAAACCATAAACGCTACATTTGGAGAGAAGTCAACAAGGACTATGATGAAAGGTTCACCATTCCTACTGTGAAACATGGTGGTGGATCGCTGTTGTTTTGGGGATGTGTGAGCTACAAAGGCACAGGAAATTGGTTCAGAATTGATGTCAAGATTTATGCAGTAGGTTATAAAAAAAAATACCAGGAAAGAATTTGCACTCATCAGCCAGGAATAAAATTAAGGCTCTGGAGTGGCCATCACTGTCTCCTGACCTCAATATTATTGAGCCACTCTTGGGAGATCTCAGACATGTAGTTCATGCAAGACAGACCAAGAACTTACAGGAACTGAAGGCTTTTTGCAGCAAGAATGGGCAGCAAGATAAAGAGCCTCATCCACAACTACCACAAAAGACTTCAAGCTTTGTCAGGGTATGTAAACTTATGAGCACAACTTTATTACACATATTACTTTACATTTATTATTAATAGTAAGTTACATTTATTGGGCATTGTTGTAATCATACATAATCATAAATAATACATGACATCATTAAGTCTTTCCCCTTTGCAAAGAACCTCTACAATGGACCACAATTTTGAGAAATTGTGAAACCTGCACAGTATGACATTTTTTTTAAAAAAGAATCATTTAATGATTATAATGATAAATGATCATAATAAATAATTGCACTTTTAAAAAAGTCATCAGAAATATTATTATGAAGGAATGGGATTTAAATGATGTTATTCTTCATGTATCTGATTTATTTTTAATCCAGTACATATATCTGATCATGGGTTGGGAACTATAATTGACAGAAGATTTTCAGCTGTTAAGGTGATTAACAGCTGTTTGAAACACAAACAATTTTTAACTGACTAAACATAGTTGGCTGTGGGCATAAATGCACTAAAATCAAATATGCATGCTGTCAATCACTGACTTTGTGTCTTTCTCTTGGCTCTCACTCCTGACCTTGCAAGTGCAAGTAGTTGCTGTGAGTATTGTGACGTAATTATGTTTGATCTCCCACTATATTGGTCCCTGTTTAGATGAATCTATATCATGGGTTTAGTCGCTATTGACTTTTGCACTTCTGCAGAACTAGTCCAGCCCAGAAGAGGTCATTCAGAGTTTATAGATAAAGAAATGTCAGACTGCTTTGTTCAAAATGAAAGCGCTCCCACCAGTATTACAGACTTAGTTGAGCTCTAAAGAGTCATGTGGCCATATTTGGCTGTTCCTGACATGACAGTTCCTTAATAAATGTCAGGCGCACTTGGCAAGGCCCGGCAGAATCGGCGCAGTCCAGTAAAACAACAGAGCGCAGGGAGATGAAACGAGTAACACCACTGCGGGCACAGGCGCTTGGAAGAGGATCTGAAGGCCATCCATTCCAAGCCCTTTCTCTCCCATATTTCCCAATAATTAGTGCTGCTCTGCAGATGTTTTCCCCTCCCTCCCCTTTTACTTAAGTTTTCACAATGGGAGCGTGGCAAGGAATGGCACAAAAAAAGTCAAACAAGAGAGAAACATCATGTGCTTCTCATTTAACAGAGTCATTAGAGAGGGACGAAGACGAAAGCACTAAGATCATTAACAAGAAGTGCCATTAAAACCAGCATTTCTAATAGATAGCTCTTAATTTGTTTCCTTTGGTTGTTATTAAGAAATTTGGGACTTCTTTTAGCCTTTCTCTTATGTCAGCTAGCCAGACCCAATTTAAAAGTTTTAAATCAGCCAAAGATGTGTAATATTCAAAATATTATAATGATACTCATTACACTACTTCACTTCTCATGTGAATGTCAGTTTGTGTGTGTGCGGGTGTGTGTGCGCGCACACCCCATGGGAGTAGGGACTAAGGCCAATTATGACGCTCCCTCCTGTGCTGCTGGCAATGTGTGCTCCTATCACACTGAGCCCTGCTGAGTCCCAGCCCAAACATTTCCTCTGAGTCAACATTACTGCTACAGCCAGCTGCCATTGTGCAATGACAAATATTTCAAAGTGCTTACTGGCTACAGGCATCTTAATTATATTCCAGCAGCAAATAACTTCAGCCATGAGTCGTCGCAGGGCTGTCAACAAACAGCAATAAGCTATTAGAGTCTGTTAATTACAGTCATTTACACACAGTTTAAAAATCAAAAAATCATTTCATATTTTAATAGTAATCATATTGGAAAAAGAGTTATTCCACCAAGCAAAGTATCTTGTTAACAGTAGGCTGTGGTTGTAAAGCAGTAAAAAAATAATACCATAAAAGTATGTTTTTTAATAACATGCTGCATTAATTTAGAACTAAGTTAAATTATTATATCTTTTAATGTGCATATGGGGTAATTTCAAAATGGTTTCAGCACTAAAATCTGATTGGCTAAGCAACAAATGAATAAATGAATTGCCAGTGCACACAGAGTTAGAAAACATCTATTACTTTACATTTATTATTAATAGTAAGTTACATTTATTGAGCATTGTTGTAATCATACATAATCATAAATAATACATAAGATCATTAAGTTTTTCCCCTTTTTAAAGAACCTCTACAGCAATCTTTGTGTTTTACTCAATTTGAAAGGGTTAGTTTATTGGCTTAATTAATTGGTACATGAAAGAAGTGCAGGAAAACAACACACAGACTTCTTCTCTGTAGTTTACATGTGGTCAGACAAGTCAGAGATGGAAGTGTTTTTCAAAATAAAATACTCTATGGACTGTGATGGTCAATAAAATCTGCATGTATTTTGGGGGAAATAAGTTTTTATTCTTTCTGTGTTCTGGTACTAGTCTGAGGTCAGGTGTTCTGTAATTGTACTGGATTTAGACTGATGAAAAAAAATTCAGACTGTGAAAAAAAATAATCTATGTATTCATAGACTGATTGTTTTTTTTGCCTGTAAAAAATTTAAAAAACACTTTTTGTGATTGTGTATCATGAAAAGCCCTAGTATGAATGCATTTTTATGATGGTCTGCATATATGCAGGAATTCATCATCAAAACATGTACATCATTAATAAGAATGTATTGCATTCATAATCTTATTTCTACTGCATTTGGCAGACCCTCTTATCTGAAACGACGTACATGGTAAGCAGTTCTGGGGATAGGTGACTTGCTGAAGGGCACTTCATCCTGCTGCCTGGTTCTGGAAATTTAATCCTCAACCTTTTGGTCACAAGCCAATTTCTCTAACCATTAGGCCCCGGCTGCCCCAAATGCCAACATATGGCATTTGTAAACTTTGATACAAGTTGGCATTAAGCATCTCTATTTCAATACAACATTATTCATGGCTCAGTTGATCCATGTACATCAGAGTACAAGTGTATTGCCCACATCTGTCAAAATGCACTACAGTATTTCCCCAACAAAAGGCTGTGGCTTATACATTGATTTCACAAACTTCATATTGGGTGTGGTTTGCTTAAGTGAGGCAGCCAATCTAAAAACATGAAAACACATCAGTTAAAAGTATAATTCAGTGCACAAAAAACGACATCCCTAAAAGATTAGTTAAATTTACTGTACTGTTTACTGCAGCAATGAACAGTTCGAAAAGCAAAGCAAAGCAAAGATGGATCAGTGACGGGTCAGTATAAAACGCCGAACATGTAAGCGCCATTGCTTACCTCCACTTTCCACTGGAAATAAACAAGTTGTTTGCCTGAACTAACATTGTTTAGCAGTTAGCCTAGCTGTCATGGTTGTCCTCAATGCACCAAAATAAGCAAACTCTGGTTGTAGAGTTGATTTCATCTAGATACAGCAAATTATTAGCTTTACTAAGTGTAACCTCACAATCTGGTTGTCATATTCTGGCAAATACGACGAACGATGAAGTTGAAGATAAATAAGAGAGAAGACAAAGAAAAATCTTTCTTTGATGCTGAAATATGACGAACTTCTACACATATGGAGGGGTGACAATGTTCTGTCACTTAAATTGTGCTGCCACATCCAGCCTCTCTTAAACGTTTTCAGCCCTTTGCTACATTTCATTACATTCTAGCATATAATACAAGCTAGGAAAAAAGTTAAATTTAATATTGCAGGCTGGTAAAAGATTTTTTAATTTAAATTTTTGTTTGAACCACTGGAGGGTGGATGTCAGTTATCTGTCTGCATGTAAATTCTTCAGTATAAAATTAGCAACACTGAAATGTAAAAATTATTAGGCTTACCTTTCTTCAAATCCTTAAAAATCAGATCCGTAAACATCATCAACTGCGAGCTGTGCTACATGTTAGACACACGTTTATCTTGGATATTGCAGATGTTGCATGGAGCTTCAATTCTGGAGTGTAATTTTTGCATTGCGGCAATATGTCTGTAAGTTACAAGTTGCATTAATTTAATTGTTTATGCTTAACTACAGTATGTCACTACTGGTATAGAGCTGCAAAGGTCTCCAGGGGCGTGTCAAGTTAAATGCTTTTACTTCAGGTCGGTAAATTCAGTAACGCTGAACGCTGAACGCTGGGCGACTTATCTTAGAGTTTTAATACATAAATGAGCTTTTTCTGCGGCTTATAGAATGGGATGGCCTATAATGTGGGGCGGCCTATTACTGGGGAAATAAGGTAAATGAAATAAAACTAAACAAGGTAGAGGTGAACACACCCTTATAAAGCAATATGTTTTTGTTGTGCTTAACAGCAACCCTGAAGTGGTAAACCACTGTAACACACAGCCTCTTGTGGCTTATTGATTTATTTTTGGAATGTGGCTCACCCAATTATATTTTATAACTGAGACTATTCGTAGAAACATAAGAAAGAAATCCAAGGCCTGTTCTGTTCAGCCGGGTGTATCTCTCTTTTTCTTGCCCAGTGGCTGTAGTCATTTATTTCCCTTGCAGATATGGTTCTTGCTGTCCAGTATGTCTTGTGAGTGTGACAGGGAGGAGGCCCCTGACTCTCCAAGGATCCTACAGCTGGATTGTGGTAATTGCAGCATGCACAGGGCCATGGAGACAGACTGGCCATAGCGTCAAACCAATTGACTTGAGCATTTTCAATGATCCTTGAGGACGCGTGAGACTGGGGCAGTTCATCCTCCAACGCCAGGTGTGCTGTGCAAGCGCTGCAATACCTCAAAGACCATTTATATCAAATCATCAGCAAACTGTCCTCTGTGAATCGGTCACAGCACCATATGAGTTTTAAAAAATATTAAATGCGTGTGTGTGTGCAGTATAGAGATATAGTGGGTGTATATCTCATGGGACAGTGCGTGTAGGGACCAGAGACTAACAAAGATTTATTGAAGCTTTTGTCTCCATCTGTTGGTCAGGAGGCACGTCATAAACATCTGCAATAAAAGATTCTTGCACACATTTGCAAAAGGGAATTATGCTGTTAAATCTTTTTAAATAAAGATAATAATAAAGTTAAGACTGAATTTTCTCCATTTGTAGATTTCTTATATAGATTTCTTGTCCATTTTATCTCCACTTTTCTAAATGTAAAGGGTAATGAAAATCTAGTTAGTGTTATTTGTAATTTTCTGTATTCTGTAGTGCAGCATTGTACCCCTCAGTGTCACTGGTATGACAGAATTCATGATACTATATCATTTTCATATTTTTGCCCATCAGTGTTCTCTCACTACAGTACACAGCATGTATTATACAAACACAACACATATTGGGATTAATGGATATTCCTATGAATATTCCAAATAATTAGCCATTAATACAGTTGTTTATAATTATTTGGGGATATTTAAATACAGCAGGTAAAATAAGTATTGAACACATAAGTAAATATATTTCTAAAGGTACAATGCAGATGAAATTCTCACTAGGTGTCAGAAACAACTCGTCCAATCCACAAATGTAAAGAAATCAAAGCATAGATGTTTATACATTATACTGTATGTAATAAAATTAAATTTGCTTTAATAATTTCAGCCAAAATGAACCATCTCATGTAATGAAATACAGTGGGGGCTTTGCTTAATGTATAGCTTGAGTTTCCAGAAATAATTAGAGGCTTTAGTAAGCATTGTTTCAGCTGTTCCTATCTGATGCAATCAAAGGCCATAGAGACCCACAAAAAATGCTGGTTGCAACACACTAGGAAAAGTAATGCTTTAGTAATTGTGCATTGTCATGCACTGTAAATGAGCAATGGGCCCTTCTCATGCTCCTGTCCGTGCAGCAGAAAACCAAAGAGTAAGAGCTCATTACTGTGGCATTGAGCAATAGGAGGCACTGAAACAAAGCTGACTGTTAATTAAGCTATTGCTATACATGTGTTGTTCTAGTGCTTTGGAAAGAAGATGAAAGACAAAAACCTGGAAAGACACAAGATATTGGGTGGAGGAGCTTGATTAAAGGCATAGGCTAAATTGGTTAAGATTAATGTGGCAAAAAATCTGCTCAACAGTTATATTTTCTATCTTCACAATTTATTGTTCAACATTAGAACAGAACAAAGCATATGTTCTCAAGATAAGAAAAATAACATAGCCATTTGAAATCAAGTGCACTTCAACAAACAGTGTCTGTAAGTAGCTGTAAGCTTTGCTTTGTGAAGTGATTACATAAATCAAAAATATATAATCAGTCTTCAGAGTAAGGCTTTATGGTGGGATGACAGGAGAACTTTTTGTCCTTTATCCTCTTCTACATTGTGTTTCTCCAAGTTTAAATTTGGTGGTTCAAACAGATATAATACTTATGGCCCGTTAAATAATCTGGACTACACATTGTAGTGTGCCTCACTCTGAAGAGGTTAACAATTTGGCAGTGTGGAAATGTGTGACAAACCCACCTCAAAAATGCAAAAGAGTAATTACCTGTAATATTAGTGCTGTTGTATTACAATAAACTCTTGGGGTCTTTCATTTGGCACTTTGAAGTAATAGCACAACCACTCTGGCACAACAGGTAGCACATGAAAAATGACTGCATGTACCGCACTATGTGTCTGTATATGTGTGTGCATGTTTGTTTGTAATGTGGGTGTGCCGTTTAAACTGGAGCTTCTAACAAGATGCAAAAACACAGATAGAATACTTAGCACATACACTTGTGTCATCTAAATATGAACCCTATTTCCAGAAAAAGTGTTTGTAAAGTCAAATAAAAACAGAAATCAGCAATTTGTAAATTCTCAAACATATGTTTAACTGACAAAAGTAAAAAGAAAATAGTTCTAATATTTTGGCTGAGCAATCTGAAAGTATTTCATAAATGTAAATACATTTTTAATTTGATGCCCACAGCATCATAAGAAAACACTGGGACAGAGGCAAAGTATGAGTAAAAGTTTATAGAATACTTGTAATGTTGGTTTTTAAATATTGCCCAATAATTAATTATGCAGTCCATTTAGAGCAAATTGTCATGGGCTTAAGTGGGTGCTGTAGGGAGGAGACCATAGACATGGCGGATTATATTGGAAAGCCTTTAATTAACAAGGCGAAATCATGAAGGGACCAAAAAGAAAGACAGAATCCAGGAAATCAAATAAAAAAAACAGGAACTAGGGCAAAAGCAAAACTTTCATTAATAAAAGTAGAAAATCACCCAAATGCTGCAGCAACCAGGAACTTAAAAGGGCAAGATAAACAAAGGTGATCAGACACAAGGAAGGACAGGTGCATAAGGGCGGGGCAAACGAGGGAGGGGGGGGTGGGCAATGGGACACGAGGAAGGGTACAGAGGGAGACAGACAGGAAGTCAGGACCAGTGGAACATAGGTGGAGGGACAAATGAGGGTAGAACCAAATGAGGGGAAAACCAAGTGGAAGGAGCAGGGGAGATAGAGCTGGAACGAAACCTTATACAAACCACTGTTGAATATGCGTAGCCTTCAAGGTATAAGGATGCAGTGATTGAGAATCCATCACATTACTGTCATAAATATAGCCACATGAGCTTGCTGCAACTTAGAACAAATTTACTGCTGCATCAAGAAATGCAACCTGAAACTCTACCAGGCAAAGAGAAAAACATAAATCAATTATAAGAAGAAATAACTTCTCTGGGCCCAAGCTCATCTGGACCAAAACACAATGGAAATGTGTGTCGTGATAAGATCAGGACTCAGTGCTAAAGATATAAAATTAAAAGGATAGGTGATTTAGACCTCTGTCCCATTTGTTTTTGGTGTGTTGCAGGAATATTTTTTTTTACAATTACAAAATACATTTAAGCTGGTCAATGAAAACTTCAGAAAATGATCTTTTGTATTTTTCAGTTAAATAAAAGTTTCAGAGAATTTACAAATGACAGATTATTGTTTTTATTGTATCTTACAAACTATCCCAACTTTTCCAGATTTGGGTGATTAATGTATTACTCATTAACTCTGGTTTCATTAACAAGAATCAGAGCAGACCACAAAGAAGACAATCAAGTAAGCTCTTTACACACAGCGTTGCATTGCATTTTAGCAGTTTGGTTTACATAGACCATCTTAGGAGGTGATATCACAACATCCTTATAAGTAAAAAAATACAACATGAAAAAATGAGACATAAATACAAAATGATCAAGCAGCATTGCACTGTTATATTACTATTGACATCATTAAGCCATACAGTAGACCATCACCAGTTTTACACATTTTAAAATAAAATTCCATGTTAACAATTACTAAACGATCCAAACAGGGCATTTTGAACAAACCATGAAGGTTTGCCAACAGAAGGTGGCAGTGTTTCTCTCCACTAATTAAATTACTTAAAATAGCACACCAACAAGAGCTGGCAGACAAAAAGCAGTATTATAACATTTGCTTCCAGTGAAGAGATATAAATGTCCTAAAAAATTCTGATTAAAACACTTTTCAGATGGTCCTAGGTTCTGCCTAAAAACAAAAGCCTTCTAGGTTCTGCTTTTAGACTAGGGGTCTTCTGCAGTTTTACGTTAAAATAACACAATAACTGAGGGTTAAACATTTTCATGAACAGACATTTGTTCACATACCACAGTCCTTACTTGTTCACTGTATGTTTCTTGTGACGGCACACAGGTTTCAGTAACTACAGTAGGTTAGGTTTTTACAAAGCCTAGGTCTCCAGATTACAATATAGGAATGTTTATAGTTTGTTTTAAATACATATCTATATTTGCTTTTCATGTCATTCTAATAATTTTTTACAAAGAGATGATTATGAAAAATGGAATAGTATATCTGCAGCCAGAGGTAGCCTGTGACAGTGTTAGCTGTGAATACAGACTCTGATCCTCGCTGATATAATTTGTATGGTTAAAGTGAGGAAAATGGTACATTAATGCAAAAATAAATTTGGAAAATGTATTTCAGTGCTCACAAACCGAGTTTAGCCGAGTTTAGTCTAAACTTGGTCTACTTCTCAACTCTAGTTGAGAAGTCTGCAACTGGCGGAATCAGGTACTTTAGCATTAAGTGAGTCATGGTGAATTCAAGCTGGTTAAATTTGACTGTAAAACAGATTGGTGAACATTAAGCATACAAAAGTAGCTCTAAATGATACTAGTAAATGTAAAAGAATATGTTTATGGGGATTATATATTAAATGCAAATCTTGGCTACAATAAGTTACATATTTGTTTGATAACACATACTGTACTTGTAATACATATACAGTTAATAATACATTCAAATATGTCAACACCTAAATGCGTATATACATGTATAGATTTCTGGAAGCATATAAATATATAAATTGGAGTAATTATAATAAATAGTGTTCTGTGGTTTAATGTGGCCTAGTTTCTACAGTGGTTGTACTGATGAATATCAATAATTAGAAAATACAGATAAATATGTAAAGCGCTAGGGCTCTAGCTATGTTTTTAATCAAATATGACAAGTGACATGAACTCAGTGAAGTAACTATGTTTAGATTTCAGCTTTCTTTTGTGCACACTATCCAAATGCAATAATTTAGAGGAACTGAGTAGGGCTATTTTGCAGTCAGTGGAAAGCCATGTTTGTCCACATCAGGGCTAAAAGGACAGCTTGATATCTAGTAACAAAATTGATGTAAAGTAATTCTCTATGATATTTCACTCTTAACCATCTTTCCTAAATTACTGTGGGGCCTGATTTCAAGAATAGCTTGACACTGTGGGACTTGACAGGCTGAACGGGGGCTGATAACATAAGCAAACCCAGTGTGACATGTGAGACACTGTGTCACACATAGACAGAAAGGCAGTTAATGAATTTGGGTTACTCTACAGCTTGACAATGATCCACTATGTGGAGGACAAAATGGATTGGCAGTGAGTAACTGGCATATTGAAGCAATGTGATTCTGCACATTTTCTCATTTAAAAAGCACTGAAAGGTACATTGGGGCAATGAATTAGGTCAATGCTTCATAAATCATTACAAGGATGTTGAATGAACAATATATACTCAGCTATAGATATAAAGGTCTGTGTTCAGTAAATAGTAAATTGTAACAGAGTGCTACTCTGGAAAACAAGAACTGTTAACCTGCTTTATCACCCAGGTCACCCTCAATGACCGGACTGGACCCGGACATGTTTTGTAGGACAAATGTAAGGATTTTCTTTTAAAAAGCAAGCTCAAAATGAACACAAAATAGGATACCCTGTCAGTAGTCTGAACTCTAACATTGCTTGAGTGTGTAAGGAAATCTCAGTTGTAGAATTTCCTTATATGGGTAGTATCTGTTGCAATAATTTAATCTGGTATTGAAATAACAAGATAATCAATTTAGCATTGTAAACGTGTAAATTTAGTGCTTTTTCACTGAAGTCTGGTCCTAAACATCAGATTCCTCGATATACAAATTGGAATGGGATCGATAAATTGTGAAATTCCCGGCAGTGGGAGACTATGGAATGGCTGTGCTCTAATCTACACTTTCTTAAAGTGACTGGGCTGTAGAGCTCCAAAAGGTGAAGATACGAGACATACAAACAGGTGGCAATAGGAATGGTTTAGGCCACATACTGTAACAGGTCAAAAGTGACACTCATTACTGTGAGAATTGGTAATTAAATAAAAAGGCAGGTAAACAGAGAGGTTATAGATTAAAATACTGAACACTCCTCTCCCTCTGTCATTCAGAATGGTAAACCAACACTTTGTGCAAGTGTCTGTGTGTGTATATGTGTGTCCATGCTCAGCATTAGTTCATTAGTTAGTGCACAATTAATGTACTACTTTCATGCACACACTGACCACTCTGTGAATACACTTCCGTTCAAAAGTTTGGAATCAATATTTTCAATAATATTAAAACAATGCGGTTACAGTTAATAAATATGATTCTAATATTCAAATCATGCACAAATTCAGAGGTTTACAAGGGAAAAATAATTACACAGAATCTGTATTTGAAGTGAATATACTCATACTGTGTGTAAAACATTAAAAATGTTAGGAACCTAAAATACACTTGAGTGAAAGTAAAATGTATTTAACTTTTGGACTTAAGCACCACTGCCTGGACGTTACAGAAAGACAAATTAGCATTGCTGCAGGCATTTTCACTATTATGAATTTGGATGGAAATATTAATCAAATAACATCATTAAATTATTAAAGTGTGGAACTTGACTGGAAACAGCAAAAGAGAAAAAATCTTTTGACTTTTGCATTTTCTCTAGTAACAAAGTAAAAATAAAAGTTCAGTTACACTAATAATTAAATAAATTATGAATCTTCCAAAATAACACATACTTACAGTAACCAAGTATTTTTTAGTATTTCCCACTTTTTAAAAAACATTTGCAAGATAGTAAAAAATAAGTGATTTGGATGTATTTAAAATGATGAAGAGAGTTTTGAAGGATTCTAAAATGGCTAAGAAGGATATACATAATCAAGAATTATATATAATATGAAAAGCCAAAAGAGAAGATCAAATCAAAAGTCAGATAACTTGACAAAAATGTTTTGTAAATTAACCATTTATACATTTCATATCATTATTTATGTTCTATCAACAACATAGTTCCCAAAATACTTAAAATATTGCATAAAACTTAGTGTTGTCCAGGTCAGAATATCTAAATCTTGACTATACTATTATATAGTAAGTGATAACTGCATATAAGCACAAACAATTTGGTATGTGATTCCAAATTTCTGAACCGCAATGTATGCATTTGTGTGTGTGTGTGTGCGTGCGTGCGTGCGTGCGTGCGTGCGTGCGTGCGTGTGTGTGTGTGTGTGTGTGTGAGAAAAGGTGCTGGCCTGGTAAGATCTTTCCCCCAGATGGAGTCTGGAGCCTGAGGAGGGAGGGGTGTGGTGTTGGCTCACTATCATTTGCTCTTCAGCTTGCCCTCCTTGGCTAGTTTCTCATTGAGCTGGCACAGCTGGCGGAGGAAGCCGTCGTTGGGCCCGATTTCTCTCTTGTGTCGTACTGTAGCTGTGGCCACCCGTACGTCCATCTTATGTTGGAGCATGAGGTAAGCAATGACGATAGTCGGGGAGCGGCTGTAGCCTTCTCGGCAGTGAACGTACACTTTTCCTAACATCAGAACAAAAGGGAGGAGGCAGCTGAATGTGCAGCCCTGAACTTGTGTGCAAATACAGAAATAGCTGGCTTATAATTAGTCTGTACTTGAGAATCATGTTTAAAATGGACTTGTGAATATGAAACCCCAGTGATTCAATAATAATTGTGATATAGAATTGTGATATAGATATAGAATAAAGTGTGAATTAGAATTTTACATATACATAAGTAAGGGCATTCTTAGGAAATTAGAGATAAGGTTATAGACATGCACAAGATAGCAAAGGACTACAAGAAATATATATATACATGTTTGCATAACTCTTATTAAATGTCACCTTTGGATCTGAAAACTGCATCATACCACTCATCCAAAATTCTTTGTAGAGACAAAAATTCAGTATAAGAGCAAAAAGTGGACTTGCCAGGGAACAGCAGAAGATGCCAACAAGCAACAGAGTGGTTAAGGATAAGGGACCGCCTGTATTAGGCATTTGGCCAATTATTGGTATCTGTGTTTAATTTTGTCAATCACCAATTTGAAGTAATTACTGTTTCCGCTACTGTGGCTCTGCTGCCGTCTCTTCTCTCTGTGCTGTTTGCTCTCGACTTGCTGCTTCGTTTAATGCCCCGCCTACAACAATCTTTGATTGACTGATTGAATCACTCTCGTGCAGCGTGAAGTTCCGTGAAGAAGAGGAGAGAGGAGTTTCAGCTGAGCGTAGACTATAGCTGAGAATTGGAGGTACAGTAGTGCTTCCCCAAATAAAAAATTATTCCTACACACTGAAGCCTCAAAACACATGTAGCTCCTGCCCATTCTCTCAGTTACACCACTGAAAATGTCCAAATAAAGAACCTTACATAAAGTTACTTAAATAAAGATTTGTTTCGTGTTTGTAAAATTTCAAATTGACAGAGATGTTTTTATTTTCTTTTTTGCATACTATAGTTATTTGCCCCATAACTTGCAATAATATTTCGTACCAATATCTGCCCTGAAAAACCAAAATTGGTCGATCGACCTCTGCAGTCAAGGTGCACCAGTCAATGATAAGAGTTTTGCATACAACTGACCTGTGCTGCACAGAAGCTATTACTATTGTAAAACACATCAACACACTTCTGGTTGGCACAAAGCACCACATTAGCACATGTGAGACAAGGTTTTGACAAAAACTTTCTTAAATTCAAAATGCTTTATGTGGCGAAATGATGGCAGCATTATATTGTGAAAATGCTTTTCTTTTGCAGGACGTGACATTTTATCAAAATATAAGAACAGACAGAAATACGCATGTGAAAAATGCAAAATACAGGGAGACTCAAGAACCTGCTTCTGCTAAACTTCACCACTTCCTCAATCAACACTGATTCCAAGCGCAAAGCCAAAGCAACACAGGCATGGTTGAACAAAACAGTATGTTCTTCTTGATAACTTGTTTCTAATGGTCGAGTCAAGATGTAGATCTCAGTCCAGTCAAGAAACGGTGGCACTACGTCAAAACTGCAGCCAACAAATGTTATCCAAACAAGCTGAACAACCGGATGCCATTCTGCATCAGTATAGTATAAAGAGTATAAAGTTGTTAGAAACCTATACCAAGCTACTTGAAGCTGTTAGTGCAGCAAAAAAACAACAACAATAAACTAAAAGAAAATAAGTTCAACATTGTTGATACATTCTCATTTGTTATTTATTATTAAATTAAAAACATTTTTGTGGTAAAATTATAGACAACATCCAAATTCACAATTTCACAGTTTGCTTTGCTTAGAGGTTAAAGGTTATCCCAAAATATTATGCTTTTTTAGGACGATATACAGTACAATATTTGTCATGCTCATATCTACCGATGCAGACAAAAATGCAAAAACATTTTAAAAAGTGTGCACATTTAACAACTTGCACATAAATTATATTTCTATAAACTTAGAATGATGTAAAAAGGGAAAATGTTAAGCATTTAGCATAATATTCCATATCACCTAAACATTCTAAACAAAATACCTGTTGATACTGTTGTTATAGGCACAAGCCCATGTTATACAGTGTTACAGACAAAAACACACCTACTTCCAAGATAAATGGCTAAACTATTTGTTTTGGTGCAAGTATACGTTGCACAGTACTGTATGGAAACATTTTAATTTGGAAATTTTAATTTGAAAGTTCACAATTACAGTATATTGCTGTACTCCAAATGTACTCCAGGTATTTACATTTTAACAGTAGTATATATACAGCACCATTGCAGTTGTATTTAAGAAAATCAGCAGACAACTCCAATGTTTCTACTATGCATTTACATCCATTCTTTACGGTTCTAGTCATACCACTCTATTTAGAGCAGTCTCAGAATAAAGGTTGTAGTGGGGGTGTTCTGAGACAATTAATATTTCAATCAATAAATTGAACATCCAGTATTTAGCTATAAAAATAACAATACTTTTTTATTAAGCAAAACAGGTCTGTGCTCAAGTGTCTATGGTGTAGTTAATTGTGACAACAACATATTATACTGCACACCCCAAGCATTTACCATGTCATTAGTCATCTCACAGCCTTCTTCCAACCAACTACCCCCACAAAGCCATCAATAAACACACACACGTGCGTGTACACACACACATTATTGACTGGTCCACATCCCTGAAGGAATTCACCTTGCCAAATTCTACTCTGCTTATTCTGCAGATTCTACATACCATCTGTAACCCAATCTCTGTCTCTCTCTCTCTCTCTCTCCCTTACTTTCTTCTTTGTCCTAAGTATGTAGGCTTGTGATGTTCAGAGGTCACAATTCCCAATAACCCACCTTGCCCACAGATCTGTGTAAAAATGAGTGTGTACACAATGTTCTGTGTAAGGCTGAGGAAGAGCATTCCAGACCCTGGCAATCCCTAGGCTCATTGAGATTCATCAATGCAGTCTGCAAATACACAGAATGTCACCAAAAGCTCTCTAAGCACAGCTGTCAGAAATGTCAGCAGTGAAACACTGTGGGATTGTGAGGCAGAAAATGTCCTCAAAATGTTGTGCTTCAGCTGAAATTCTCACTCAAATGATTGGTGATCTTTCTCAGCCCTGCTCTGGGAACTCATTACTGTGTAACAAGGCTATGCTGCCAAATTGGCTGTGAATTAAGACACTTTATAATTATGCTTCCACTTTGACAGAGATTGCATAAAATACATGTCATGAAACATGAGGTTGAGAGCACCATTCAAAAACAAGATGCCTGATGAGATATTTAAGTCATTCTGTGGGTAAAGACTCCAAGCAGTAGCTTGATATGCTTTACTGTGTTATATTTATCTCTTTTGCCAATTAGCCACAGTAATTACTCCAGGACAGTAAATGCACAGTGAGTGCAACAAACATGAATTATGAATGTAGAATGAAAAAAATCAAAAACATGTTATGAGTATGAACCTAAAGAGACAAAAAACGATAAATTGAGGAGGAATTTATCCTGGATTTTGCCAAAGTGCAAAGTGCATCATAAACATTTTCACATCATCATGGTGTTCTTTGATTTCTGGCCTGGAATCCATAGTGTTTCACAGGATTAAAGACAATTTTCTGAAGTAGCTTGGAACAACCTCTCTTTGTTGTCATTTCAAATGAAGTTTGAACATGTTTATGAACTTAATAAAGTTTCAAATAACTGTTTGAAAAGTCATACATGTGCAGATAAACACAAAGGATGAGAGATACCTTTTCCATTTGCATGTGCCAGGCCCTTATCAATGAAGTCAGCTGCCTCCTCAAAGAAGGCACTGAGGTTAAACTGTTCAGTGTCGTTGGCCTTTATTCCATGGTATGTGATCCCAGTTCCTGCGTAGAACTCGGCGTTGGTGTTAACATGCATGAAGGAGTTGCCCTCTGCAGCATTGAGAATGTGTGTCACACCAAGCCGCTGTAGACGCATCACATTTTGGGCCACAAACCTGGGAAGAGGAAGCAGAGCACATATGAGCATCACCTGGACCTGTCTCATCCAAAGAAAATTTAACAGTACAGAAAAAATTGGTTTACAGATGCTAACCCTGTCGTTAAAAACATCTGAAAGCTTTTTTGTTCACTTTTCCAGAAGTGCTAAATTTGAGCTGAACTGATGCATTAAAATTACTGCCTGCTGCTTTGTGTTTGTGAGAGAAAATGAATGTGTACTCATTCACTGGGCTTAGGATAAGACCCTTGCACTTTTGGGACCTTGTTCTATTGTGCTCAGCAGGAAAACTTGACGCGAATAAATTGTGGAGCCTCTTTTATATGGCAGAGATGTCGGTCCATGTTAGAGGATCTGAGGGGACAACAGTGATCAAACCAGTATAGACACAGGAGAGAAGATTTTGGCCGCTGCCCAGAGGCATACAAAGACCCATAGGCACCCAGCACAGTCCCCAAATTAGGACTCTGAAAGAGAGAGAGAGAGAGAGAGAGAGAGAGAGAGGGTGTGTGCGCGGGGAAGAGAAAAGAGTGGAGAGCAGAGCGAAGTGCTCAGTCATCGTGTAGTTACAGCGCCTCTGTTCTGCTCTAGCACCTGCAACCTTTTCATCTTCATCTGCTCTCAGCCCAGGCTTTTTATATCTCTCTCCTGCTTATTTCTTTAGGTTTATATTCTAGATAGATGAAGTGCAAATTAGGTACATATATAAATGGCTATGTACAAATGGGTAGAAGAATAGGTACATACTGTACAATACTAACAGAATATCATGCTGTTTTAGTGACTAATAACTGATGTCCGATGAAAGAAAGTGTCTTGTACATCACATTGTGCTTGAAGTAACATGTACAGTCCTATGCGAACACAGTCTCTCTAGGAAATTGAAAAATATTTTCAGCAAACATTGATGCATGGTTACATTTTATGTCATAAATTGAACAAAGATTTTTAAAAAAGATAAAAAACATTACTGTGGCACAATGCAAAGGTTTGGGCACCCTACATAATCAGTACATAGTGACACCTCCTCTGCCAGATATCACAGCTTTCAAACATTTTTTGAGCTAAAAGTCTTTCAATTCTTCAATACTTGGGATCTTCTCCCATTCTTCCTTGCAAAAGGCTCCTAGTTCTGTAATATTCTTTGGTCGTCTTGCAGTTCTATTTTAACTTCATCAGTCTACAGTAGGGGTTGGAATCGCAGGGTATTTCACGATACGATATGTGGCCCACGATAACTATAATATCGCAATACCACAATATCGCAATAATCGATATATCGCACGACAATGACGCAGTGATATAACACAGAAATGCGGGGATGCGATATTAATTTACTTAAGTAACAGCAACGCTATTGTCACAATTTCTATATTTGCTTTGCGACCACGATCGGAAGCTCAGAGCAACGGGTACTTCAGCTTCAGGGTCTTCACTTCTGCTCCCCTTTGTCACTTAGCAAGC
>JBBIGC010000104.1:30190130-30206811 GCA_037576955.1 Lepidarchus adonis | reverse complement strand
TTATTGGTCGGATGTAATATGCTAATTTTTTGAGACAGGAATTTTGGGTTTTCATGAGCTGTATGCCAAAATCATCATTTTTGAGAAGGACCTGTATATGGCCAAAAGTATGTGGACACCCTTCTGTTGATTTTGGGGCCCGTGGTTTTGGAATAATATGTCCAACAAGCTCATCAAGACAAATTCTGCTACTTAACCAATACGGTTTCTGAGTGAACGCTACTATTAACAGCTTAAGGTGAACATATCTGGAAAAGTGGACACTCACAATTCCTTCTCCAGCTGTTGCTGAATCAGTTTGGCCGATTTTGCCATGGTGACATCTACAAAAGTGGGAGGAAAAATTATTTTCAAACAATGCTGCAATATGATTACATTGGGCTATTGACAACACCTGATGTTCGTAACAACCCAAGTTATCCACACATACAAACCAAACATATAAGTCCAATTGTGTGTAATAAATTGAAAAGACATGGAAAATGGCATGGAAAACTAGGAATGAAGCTAAAATCTGTCAGTATTTAATCCAGAAAGGACAATATTTCGCCATAAACCTGCCACAACCAGGTTCCCCTCGCAAGATTTCTGACAGAGGAGTCAAAAGTACAGTTGTTTTAAAGAAAATTATGAGTAATGCATTTAACTGGCTTGGCCTGTACTGTACGATCACTGTGCTGCTGAAGGAAAAGCATGTTGAAGCTCTTCTGAAGTTTGCTGCACCTTTGGACAAGCCAATGAATCTAGTCTGGTCAGATGAGACCAAAACTGAACTCTTGAGGTCATAGCACATAGCATGTTTTGAGGAGAAATTGACTGCACATTACCCCAAAACCACCAAACCAGCAGTGAAGTCTGGGGGCTGTTTCAGTATACAGCACTGGCATGCTTCATATAATTGAAGGAAGGATGAATAGAGAAATGTACAGAGACATTCTTGATAAGAATCTGCTGCCATCTACAGTGGCAGAGTGCTGAAAATAACAGAGGGTGGATGTTTCAGCAAGACAATGATCCCAAACACAGAGCCAAGGTTTGTGTGGAAGAATGGGCCAATGGGTCACACCGGACCAATGCATGCGACTAGTTTCTCCATAGAGGCTTCTTGAAGTCGTCAAAAGCATAATTCAATTTCAGTAAGCATGTTCAATACTCACTCCCCGTGTCATTTCACTTACTTCATGAACTTGTTTTGATTTGTTGGTATGTGTGGATTACTTGGGTTGTTACTGACATGTGGCATAAATCTCATGTTAATAGAAAACTGTGACATTCAATATTTTTTTCCTCGCTGTATGTACCACAATATTGATAATATTCTTATTTAAAAGATAGCCTTAGCTCCCAACATCGACCAGTCTTTGGATCACGTTTGGTAGGTGTTGGAGATGTTCTAACCATCACAGTAAGACCCTTGTCAAAGTGGCTCAGATCCTTATGCTCCTGCTTCCAGTACATCAACTTTAAGAACTGATTGTTCACTTACTGCTAAATATATCTTATCCCTGTCACAGGTGCCATTGTAATAATACAAAAACAACTAGATAGTTGATGTTCTCCACCCGTCAGTGGTCTTTATGTTAGCTGATGACTGGTGTGTGTGTGTGTGTGTGTGGGTGTGTATCTAATGACCCATCCCTAATGGAAGTGGAGTATTTGTGTGCCATACCTTGTTTGTTGCATGCAATCAGCAATGTTGGCGCGTTCTTGGCCACAACACTGTCTGTCAGTAGAGAGTAAAGGAACTCTGCCACATCCTTCACCTCCTTCTGGAAGACTGCACTATCCACAATGAACACAATCGCTCTAGTGTCACAAGGGAAACAAAAGTCAGACATGTGTGCCAGACCTATAAGACCTGCAGAACAGTGTGACAGTGAACACAGCACACAGTGCACCACAATGAAATATGACCTCTGCATTTAAGCCATCACAGCAGTGGGTTACCTCAGTGGTGCCCGGGCTGGGACTTGAACCTGCAACCTTCTGATACCATGGGCAAAGTCCTAACCACTAGGCCTCCACAGTGTATGACTATATTGTGTAGACCCACCTCTGTGTTCCTATGGGTCATTTTGACCACCATCCAATCAGAATCACTCTACTCACTCTCTCAGTGCATCACAAAGGCAGTTGCTCGGATTATAATCCTTACCTGGCAGAAGCTTTAAACTTCTCCACAAACTGCGGTCTCAGACTTTCATGACCAGGAAGGTCAACAAGAGTCCAAGTGGTACTCTGCATAGAAGACACGAATTAACAGATTATCCCTGAATTGCATTAACTGAAATACATTGAAAAAAAATAGATATGCACTTTCTCTTCTCTAATTTCAGGTATTTTCCTTAGTACCATTTGTTCATAACGGTTTCCTAATTATATTATCTGTTCTGCTGGTTTGAAGTCTTATAGCGATATTAAAAAGAATAAAAATTCAAAGAAAAAAAGAAAAAAACAAAAATGTTATTATACACATTAATTTTCTGTTCATTCACCAAACACATATACAATTCTGGCCAATCACAGGGCAACACAGAGACAGAATCACAATTTACACACACTCACACCTATAGGCAATTTACACCAGCCAATCAACCAAAACCACAAGCTTATGGACAATAGAAGATGATTGATGATCAGTACTTCATGTCTAACATGCTCAAACAGAAAATCTCTCACCCGGTCATGTTTTGCTTTGTAGGGTGCACTGCACTCATTGATGGAGCTCTGAGTCCTCGTGAACCTTCCGGTCAGCAGCTGAGACACAAAGACAGACTCATTTTCTTTAAAAACCTGCCTTCAGTCGATCCCACCTTTCAGAAGAATGAGTAAAGAAACATCTTACCCGACTGAAGAGGAGAGTTTTCCCTGCATCACATAAACCCACCAGGAGGATGCTACTTCTTTTAGTTTCAGTGCCGAAGAAAAACTTTAAAAACACTTTAATTCAAAGAAACAACAGCTGATTATTGAAAAAACTTGCCTAGTTTAAAAAAGTAATCTAAACACCAAAGTAGGGATGAACAATGAATAATATCACAACTTTAAACTGCAATTTTTAAACAAGGGCTGCAATTTTAGCCATATTCTATATTATATCCTATATTATTATTATTATTATTATTATTAACTAGGGGAGTTTAGGGATTAAAAAAAGAAACAAATATTAATAATTTAAAAATCTCAGCAGACAATAATGAAATATCAGAACTCGTGAATGTGCCTTCAGGCAAATTTCATATAGTAGTCAAGCCTCAAATCAGAAAAAATGGAAAAAGTGATATTTTAGTTTTCTGTCCCACCTTAAGTGGTGGACAAGCTGCAACGAGTTGGCAGTAACTGTTCTATCATTTAAAGTGTTAGGGAAAATAAAATCTCGGACTAACTCCAGCTTTGAACAAAATACGTGACTTTATTAGCGTGTTAACCTGCTAAGCTAACATACACACACACCACAGAGCAACGCAGCGTTAGCTTTAGCTTAGCATGCTTACCTATGGTTATTATAACAGCAACTATGGCCACCAAAACCCCAATCAGAAACGTGGGGTCTTGCTCTACTATTTCTTTGACCAGTGAGTCCAAAAATGGTTCAGAGGAAAAATCTTCTAAATCTAGCTTAACTTTCTCCTCCATTATTCTATCGCTGCGGCTGCTACTGACGGATTGAACACACACGTGTCCTTCCAGCACTAACGAGCATGCGCAGTAGACATGTGAGCACTGAGCCGGTGGCAGCGCAGTTTTAAAGGGGAACTCCAGTTATTGTAGCGGCATTACTGCAGGATTAAATGCTTTAGATTTAAATCAAAGCACGAAGAAGAATATAGCAATTAACTGTGTTATAATTAAACATTATAGTAATATAGTAACAGTAGTAAGAGTAGCAGGAGTAGCAGCAGTAGTATTAATAGTAGTAGTAGTAATAAGAGCAGTAGTAGTAATAGGAGCAGTAGTAGCAGCAGCAGTAGTAGTAATAGTAGCAGCAGTAGTAGTAGCAGTAGTAGCAATAGTAGCAGTAGTAGCAATAGTAGCAGTAGTTGTAGTAGTAGTAATAGTAGCAGTAGTATAAATAGTAGCAGCAGTAGTAGTAATAGTAGTAGCAGTAGTAGTAATAGTAGCAGTAGTAATAATAGCAGTAGTAGAAATAATAGCAGCAGTAATAGTAGTAGCAGTAGTAGTAATAGTACCAGTAGTAATAATAGCAGTAGTAGAAATAATAGCAGCAGTAGTAGTAGCAGTAGTAATAATAGCAGTAGTAGTAATAATAGCAGTAGTAGAAATAGTAGCAGTAGTAGTAATAATAGCAGTAGTAGTAGTAGTAGCAGTAGTAGTAGTAGTAGCAGTAGCAGTAGTAGTAGTGAAGGTGAATATATGTCATTGTGAACACACCACTGCACAAAGTGCACCACAACAAATGATATCCTCTGCATTTAACCCGTCACACGTGCAGCAGCTGGCAGATAGAAACAGCACCTGTAGAGCAGTGAATTGGGGACGATACCTCAGTGGTGCCCGGGCTGGGACTTGAACCTGCGACCCAGGGACAAAGTCCTAACCACTAGGCCTCCACTGCCAGTAGTAGTAGTATTGTTTACAATTATTGGATGTTAAGGAGTTTGAATGTTTATCTTTCTTCTAAGCGTTTGCCTTTTTTTGTCTTTTTCTGAATATTTTATTATTACAAACAAAAAGAACTAACCCTGCTCCTCCAGCAACATCATTTTTGCTGCTTTAACAGGTTTTCCTCGTTTGTGAAGACTAGAGTCTGGAACACTGCTGTAAGGATCTGATTACAGAGTTTGTAAAGTACTTACACTGGATGATTAGTGCTGGATTACAAACACAACTCCAGCTCATCACTCCGTAGATCTTCAAAGCCCAACACTAGGGCCCAAACCAGCACCCTTCACTGCATCACACCCTTCACATCAGGCCTGACACAGGTGGTGTCAGACAGATGTCTTTTGTTGGTGGGCGGGGGGTTGTTTGGAAATATTTTGTTAACTCTTGTGTGTAATGTGAAAAATGTGTTCATGAAGGTGTTGTGCAAATATAAAAAGTCATTGAGGGATGGCTGTGCAGACATGAAAACTGTGTTGACTCCAGGGCAAGGTGAGTGTTAGGTAGGTTGGTAGGTTGGGAGGGACTGTTTAACTAGGGGTACTCTTTGCTTAACAATGGGGGTGCTTTTTGCAAAAAAAAAATTGCCCTTCAAAAAGAACATAAGAGCAAGACTACAGATTTTATAGGCAAAATAACATAACATAATAACATGAAATAACAGATAAAGTTGCTTGGCCACTGTAACCGCAGACGTGTATGGTGTAGACATAAGACAGGAGAGGAACCTTATACCAACTGTGAAGCATGGTGGTGGAAACATTAATGTTTAGGGTCACTTTGCTGCCTCATGTACTGAGCAACTTCATATAGTGAGGAATTCTGCATTATTTCAAAAAATGCTTGAAGAGGATTTAAGGCCATACAGCAGACTAGGGGTGGGAATCGCAGGGTATACGATATGCGAAATGGGGCCCACCCCTACAGCAGACCCAAATTTGAAGCTGAACCAGTGAGGGAGCTTTTGACAGGATAATGATCCTGAGCACATTAGCAAATCCAGATAGGAACTGTTAAAAAAAAGCTAAGTGGTTTTGTTTTCAAATGTTGTATTTGAAAAGGGAAGTAAATGCAAGAAAACCCTCAAACCTTGAACTTATCAGAGCGAAATTTTGCATGGGCGGATGGTCAAAAATGTTAGCAAGCCCATGTGAGAAACTAGTGGACAAAGATGTTATGCTGAGGCACATAGTGTGCAGAGTTCGGCAGCTTTCTGCAGAGTCAATCACTGTAGACCTCCAAACTTCATGTGGTCTTCAGATCAGCTAAAGAACATTGTGTAGAGAGCTTCATGGAATGGGTTTCCATGGTGGAGCAGCTGCATCCAAGCCACACATCACCAATTGCAATGCGAAGCGTGTAAAGCTCCACCACTGGACTCTAGAGCAGTAAAGACACGTGCTCTGGAGTGAAGAATCACGCTTCTCCATCTGGAAATCTGACGGTTTGGTGAACAATACTTGTCTGACTGCATTGTGCCAATTGTAAAGTTTGGTGGAGGGGGGATTATGGTGTGGAGTTTTTTCAGGATCTGGTCTTGGCCCCTTAGTTCCAGTGAAAGAAACTATAAATGCTTCAGCACCAAGAGATTTTGGACAATTTCATGCTCCCAACTTCAGAATCAGAATTAGAATCAGAAAAACTTTATTGTCCCTAAGGAAATTGCTTATGTAGCGACTGCAAAATAGAGACAGTGACAAGAAATATACATACATCTTATACTAATAAAAATACAAAGGTAATAAATATAAAAATACTAAAGATACAAGGTAAAAATGACATAAAGTCATAAAAAGTACAATGGTAACAAAAAAAACTACAAATGTAAACTGTTTTAAATGAAAAGCAGTAAAATAAGATAAGATAAATAGCATAAATTATAGTAAGAAAAAAAGCAGTAAGTTGCAGCGATTGCACTTATACTGTATATTGCACCTTGAGATTGGTGAGGTGAGGTTGGTGATGTAACTTTGTAACTTTGTGGATGGCCCCTTCCTGTTCCAACCAGTGCTCAAAGTAAGGTCTAAAAGACATGGATGAGCGAGTTTGATGTGGAAGAACGTGGGTTACAAGTGTGAAGGCAGATGAGTGAATACTTTTGGCCATTTAGTGTGTGAAGTGTTTTAATGAATTTTTTCACAGGATACAGGACTGTAGATCAGCTCCGAGACAGCCCACTGACTTTGATAAGTAACATTAGAAGAGTGAATGACAGACCAGCAACCATTACATAATTGAGGACTTAATTAATAAACTTTTAATAACTATCTGCTAAATGATTCTTTTCTTTAATGTATTTAGTTCATTAATTTATTTAATAATGTCACACTACACCCTGTATGTGTAAACAGCACTGTGTGACTGTGTGTGTGTGTGTGTGTGTGTGTGTGTGTGTGTGTGTGTGTGTGTGTGAGAGAGAGAGAGAGGGGAAAACATGAGTCCCCGTTTTTTTCGGCTGTTATACTGATCTGACAGTCTCGTTCCTTTTCCCCACTTCCACACAGAGCAGCCAGGACTCCAGCGCCGCTCGCTGCTCCACTCCTCCCCGCAGCGCCCGTGGAGCCACTCGCGGAAAGTTGTACCCCCCGCTGGAGAGATGTTCCGGTGCACGCTGTGGCTCTATCTGTGCGTCTCCCTGCGCTCACCGGGGCTTTCGCTCGGTACCGGCTTCATCTACCAGTTTCCCGGATTGACAGTGCAGCGCGTGAACCCGGAACAAAGTGCTGGACCTGCAGCCTCTGGCATAAACACACAGCGCAGGTATGTCTTCACACAGTGACTCCAGCATGAGTAGCTGACTTCACTATGGGGGGTCCTCGTGTTACGGCGCATCCAACATACAGCAGTTCCTTGTTACGCCGCTGGCTGCCTTTTTTCAATATGGCGTTTGTGACATAAAAACAAATTTAGCGCGGGAACTAGTACACTCTGCGTCACACGGCGCTATACGAGATGTATATAGGAGTATTCATTCACTCTTTCGTTTGTGTTGAAAACTCCCACGAGTAATGCAGACACTACAGTAAATACCAGGAACTGTTTCACTTAATTACTGCTGTGTATGTGATCTATATGTTTATTTTACCCTCACTCTCATCGCTAATGAACTACGACTCCCAGAATGCAACTCTTCCCATCTCTTTTTTCACCCATATTACTCACCTGTTTTCCCACCCCAGGCACTACTGACCACAATGCATTGCTCCCCGCTATAGCCCACAACAAACGCTTACGAGAGACTCATGTTAGCTATATGCTGCTACGCTTTGATGGTTAATAAATATATGCCATCATTACATTGAGTTCAGCAAACTTAATGTTATGTCACGTTTGGAGGAACTGAAACCTGACAAAACTCAAGGACCCCCATATTGGCCCTTTGGCTGAATGCAATTGAATCCTTACAGCAATGTTCCCAGACCTGAAGGGAAACAAACTCCATAATACCCCTGATTTAAGAAGAGCACATGTCTACAAATTCTGGACATAAAATGAGTGGAGATCAGTGAGAAATTCAGACTATGAGCGCTATTCAGTGTTTCAGGCTAAACACAGTCAAGCAGTTATACGTTGTTTTTGTCCAAGTAATTAGCCTAATTAGCTAAGCCTACTTACTAGCTTCAGATCTCTAAAGGGGAATTGGCCTTTTTCCTGAATTGCCCCATAATTCACAGATTGAAATTGTCCCAATTGGGCAGTTAATGCTAATGTAGTTAATCCCAGTCACACACTTAATGCAATCAGTGTTCATTTCAATCACGCATGTAATTCTAACTGTGTTGCATTTACAGCATTTGCAGACTCTATTATCCAGAGAGACTTACAGGGTAAGCAATTGTGGGTTAGGTCCCTTGATCAAAGAATAAAGGGTTCTGGGAAGCGAACCCACAACCCATTAAGCCACGGTTGCCCTTAATGATAATTGGGGTGTGTGAGGGTGTAGTGTGTATTATAGGCCAAATGTTCCAAAATTCCAAAAGTGCCAAATAAGCCCATACACACTTAAAACTGACAGCTGTGAGATTGTGGTGCTACTGGACACTAATTTCCCACAATGCAGTAGGAAACAGAAATGGGAGGAGCTTCACATGGCTGGAACTATTTTGAAGAAATGGTGGCTGGTGATGCAAGCTTAAGCTGCTCTTCTACAGGAGTGTCTAAAATGATATGGTAAAAGTTAATGACCATTTTAGATGCAAATTTGTGCCATGAAGTTCATGAAGTGTATTATTATGTAACCTTCAGAGTGTCAGGCTGGTATGGCGCTCATATCTGTACAAATCTGCCAAACTCAAACATTAAGATACAAATACTTATTAATAACTTATTAAGTTTCACATCAACTGTGACTGTAAGTACAAACCTCATTTCCAGAAAAGTTGGGATATTTTTGCAGTAAAAAAAAAAAAAAAAATCTGTGATATGTTAATGGGGGCAGATTAGGGTTTGGAGTTGCCTGAGGGATGTTAGACTGACACCTCTGCAGAGTTAAAGGAATAGTTTAGTTAAAATGCTGATCTTGTTAGTGGTGTAGGGAAGTGAATAGTCAGTTAGCATGTTTCCTTTATCTATATTTATAAATAAAATGGTCAACTGTGAATTCATTTTAGCGTAAGTGCTGTTTATGTGAAGTACTGTGCAATGGTCAGAGAAAATGATCTGTACAGCCGCTAAGCCAGGGCTGGAGGTAATATTTTTTCAACAATGCAAACATCTGAATATATGAAATAAACATACATTATATTTAGCTGTGCATGTGTGTGTTGGCTTTTACAGTTATAATATCTGGTCTGATTGATAAGCAAGCTGTATTGGAAGTAATGTATTAAAAGTAGCGTGTTACTTTAATTCGACTACATTTGACAGTTATTAGTAATGTAACTAATTAATCAGTGGTAGAGAGTTTACCCACTGATCAAAAAATCACCATTTCAAACCTCTGCCTGGGTCAGCTGCCCACTGCTTCTACACAGATCGGTCAAATACAGAGGTTGCATTTCGTTGTGGTGCACTGTGTGCTGTGGTGTGTTTTCAATGAATTCACTTCACTTATTCATTTAAATAAATTACACAATTACAATGACCGACAATCAAATGTAATAGACAACAGCACTGTCGAAACAGAGCAAAAATTGATTATTATAACTTGAGATCTCTATTTTTGCATATTATGTCCATAAAAGAAAAGCTAAGTCCTGCTTACAAACTTAACCCGAGCTTCCACAGCTTTACTGTCTACAGACCAAAATCTGACCCACTTCAAATCTTTTAAGATGCCTCAGAGTGCAGATCCCTCTATCCAAAGGGTTGTTGTAGAATTATTCACTCATTTTAGCTTGAAACTGAAGGTGATGTTATGTCCCTTATGCCGCACATTCAGTGCAGCAGCCCTGTCGCTTTTCAGACACGCAGAGCTGCTTTTTCTTGATTTAATCTGAGCTTGTTGACAATGAAAAACAATGGGTGGACTAGCTCCTTTGACAAAAAAAAAAGTATATGTGCACACTAAATTTATAGAGCTATGTATGCATTAGTAAGAGAATTGAAACGTTAGTTAAAGTAATGCTTTCCCTAGTAACATTACTTTTTATATGCAGTAATTGATCAAGAAATTGTTGTTATTGGTTTCTGCACCAGATTGCCAAATTTCAGTAGCTTTCACAATACTTCTGCTAAGACGGCTAGTTTTAGGCAGTTTTCACAGTTGAACTGTATATGTTAAGGATTAATAGAAGTTATAAATATATTATTTCACAGTTTAACCTCATTCCTAGCTTAAAATGCCAAGTCAGAGCATAAACTGCTGTGTTGTAATGAATGAAGAACAATGTGTGTTTCCATTGTGGGCAATCTGAACCATATAATTGCATTTCCAATGTTTTTTCTTAGAAACTGGTGCCAATACACAGTATCAAAGACGGTTACATGCCAGGTGCACAACGGTACGGAGACTACAGTGCAGAGAGTGTTTCAAGGCTGCCGGTGGCCAGGACCCTGCACCAAACTCATCAGGTAACTTGCATAGGGCCATCATTGTCTTTTTCACTTGAAGACAGTGCTCACAACGCAACACAAGCCAAATTTAGACCTATAAACGAATTAAAGATGTAAATATCTTTTCCCCAGCTATTTATTTTTTCTTGAAACGTGAACTGCGCCCACAGTACATCAGTGAAGCGCTCACCAATAAACTCACAGTGTGTTAGATATCAAAAAGAAACACCAGAGTTTTGGATAGTTTCAGTGAGATGGATGAGATATGGGAACCATGAGAACCGATTTGTTGGATTATTTAAATTAGATCAAGTTTTGAAACTAATAACCACCTTCTAATTTCAAAACTAACAAGCCGACCCATCACAGAACCCTCCCTGTCTTGATTTTGTTAAATTGTGAGAACGGTGAAGCCAATGCAACTAAAAGCATTGGACAACAACAACCACTCCTTCATGATTCTACCCTTCTTTGACAGTTACAGGGCGCTGGTCAGACCCGCCTACAAGGTGGCCTATCGCCAGGTGACAGCGCTGGAGTGGAGGTGCTGTCCTGGTTTCCTGGGCCCTGACTGCAGTGAGGGTGGGTGAACAATACATTATCATTGTAGATTTTGGAGTATGGTTTGTATAAAAGTACAGAAACCACTGAAAATATGTTTTTTGAGTTCTAAGGCTGGCACCCAGTGCGACCATTGTGCTTTGTTATTAACAGTTAATACAAAACTTGACGAAATGTGTACATTTTACAGGATACCTTATAGGGAACATGGGAAATAGAGTATGGACTGGAGTATATGTCCATAGAAAGGCTCTGGCCATGGTTTTACTCACTCCCAGTGTCTGTCTGCTGATTTATAAAGAACATGAACTGTTGTAGATGAAATGAGACCCTGATTTAGCACTTGTAAGGTCCTATTTACAAAACTTCAGAAGAGGAACACTTATTAATCCAGGTGTTTAGGTGTAAAGTCATTCATAGTGAGTTTGGAGTAAAATGGTTCATTGTAGAGAAATTGACTGACTCCTTCACATTCCTTCACAGTGCTGGTGAATGGGGCCAAGGATTGATGTCTATAACTCAAATGCAGTCAATTTTATTGACTATCCATCAGTTAGTGTACACATGTAGATATAAAAAAATATTTTTTTGGGACTATTTTGACACCCTTCACATACACATACACTGGATGAACTAAAATGTTTTAGATCATAACTTACCATTTAAACTAATGTTAAACAATGTCTCAATGTTTTCATGCAATAACTTACTGTGAGGGAGCTTTTAGAGGAACCAGATGTCTGGTTCCATTAACCCCCTACTGTGCACTTTTGCTTCTTAAGTAAGGAACAAAACACTTCACACCAAACCCATTCTGGATGAGGTTGATTCATTGCAATGATTTAATTATGCTGAACGTTTGGTGGAGCTTCCTTTTAAAGGAATATTTTGTTGGAAGAATCCTGTAGGTTCTGTAGGTTCTCACCAAAATTTGTGCTTCGGGACAATTCTGGACTTTTCTTTTTTTTAGCCATTTTGCATATTTTGTGTCCATGTTGGAGTTAAGCTTAGACATGGTTTGAGGTAAGTGTGATGAATCCAGTTTCCGAGATTCCAACTAGTGGTCTTCATTAGCTACATCATTCCTGTCCCTCCGATGCTCCAGACCGCAAACATGTCTTCACTGATCGACTACATTTGGAATAAGGGGAATTCCGTGTAAATATCTCATCCTTTCTTGGCCGAGTGGCTTACCTTAGATTTCTTTGTCTTGTTCCTCTTCTCTCCTATCCCCCCATTCAACCCCAGCAGCACACCGCTCCTCCTAGCAGTAATAAGTGCTCTGCGGTTTCATACTCTTTCATCAAGATTCTTTCGTGTCTCTCTTTTTCGAAAAAGGAGTGAGATCATTCGCCACAGGCATGGAATATACCCCCCAACGATACCACCAAAACACACTGCATAGCTCCTCTATCACCCCTTCCATACACTGTATCCCTCCTTAACCCTAAACCAAACCTTCCTTCTTCTCCTCTTCTTCTGTCCTCACTTGTTCTCCCACTGCCATCTGCTCTCAGCGCTAGTTCCAGGCTGTGTTCTTGGGGTTGTTCTTCTGTCACGCCCTTCTACCCCACAAACCTTGAGTGTTTCATATTGCGTCCCCCAGCCCTAGGCCCAGAGGCCGTCATGCTTGAGCCCGGGCCAGCCGTCTGCGGCCACGTCTGGCTGCATTGCAGAACATCTGGAAGCGCTGTGGGCCTTTTCGGTGCTTGACGGAGTGAGCCAGCTAGGGAGAGCACGTCACTCTCACACAGGCACACATACTGTACACACACAATCTCTTTTCGTTTCGTCCTGGGAACAGCTCGTTTGGGGGAGTATATTAAAAAGTACAGGAGTGATAACAAGGGCACTGTGGAGCACATAGAAGCCTTCCTCACTCTTTTGTGCCAAAGACTGAAAGCAGTCACAGTGACACACAAAACTACAGAGCA
Organism: Lepidarchus adonis; assembly: GCA_037576955.1. NCBI lineage: Eukaryota > Metazoa > Chordata > Actinopteri > Characiformes > Lepidarchidae > Lepidarchus > Lepidarchus adonis. Next base: position 30,193,699 of record JBBIGC010000104.1, on the reverse strand, counting down.
TCAGGCAAAGAAGAACCCATTTAATCAGAGGAATTTACGATTTACACAGTCTAATTAAAGTGATAGTATGAAACTGTGGTCTAGAAGATTCATGGTTTTCCTGAAAATGGTGATCTGTGGTCTGCAGCACGTATTGTGTTAGTAAAAAAGGACAAAGAAAGTATGATTACCACCAATTTTTGGCTCCAAATTTGCTTAAATAAGAACGACTTAAATAAGAACGACCTTGTACACAAGAGCATGCTGCATGTCCAATTACCATTGGCCATCATGGTTTGAGTGCTGCTGGCCAATCAAAGGAACATAATCGTTATAAATATATTGTAAAACTGTTGTAAAAACTTGTGAATTACCATTGTGATAAGTACAATGTGTGGAACTGTGCTGCCAATCAACTCTTCTGAAGAAGTTCTCATGTGTGAAAACAAGCTTCTAATGAGTCTATCCCCCAGACAGCCCCAGAATTGGTTCTGGGTGGGGTCTTCAGTGAAAACCACAAAATGCAGTCAACAACTCAAAACATTTGAGGCGAGCTTGAGACAATCTATAATTGCAGTTTGCACAGAGTTAACTGGTGAGGTATAAGCTTCAACTACTGCTTCTATCTCATTGCTACAGCACAAAACTAAAAGAGCAAACCACATGCTAAGCTAAATGATTAATTTGACTGTAGGAAACAGTGTCTAAACTCTGCCACAATCAATGCTTTGCGACCAAACAGTTCTAGTGACTTTTTGAGAGGATTTTTTTCTGTTAGCATTCGGAATGGACTTAAGCTGGTTGATGGCTGGTATAGAGACAACAATCTGCAAGATGGAAGAGTAATGTTTTCTGTGTTTTAAATTCATTGTTTCAAAAGTACAGTACACTGTCCTCTGGACCAATCACCGTACACTTTCGCCTGGACCAATCACCATCCACCTTTGTCTGGGGCAGTCACTGTACACTTTTGTCTGGACCCAATACCATGCACTTTTGTTTAGACCAGTTACTGTATGCGTTCGACAGTTACATTTCTCCTGGGCTCAGAAGGTTGCAGGTTCCAACCCAAGCACCACTGAGGTGCTTGATCAATGCATCATCCCTGTACACTGCTCCCCTCGCACTGTTGAGTTGCTGTGAGTGTGACGAGGGGTGTGAGTGTTTACAATGACAAATAGTCACTTTCACTTCAGCATGCACCATTGTCTGGACCAATCACAACACACTTTCATTTTGACCAATCACTGTATTCTTTTGTCTGGATCAGTCCCCACACACTTTTGTCTGGACCAGTCACCACACACTTTTGTCTGGACCAGTCACCACACACTTTTGTCTGGACCAATCACTGTACACATATGTCACTGATGGTTTCTCTAGTTGGAGAAAGTACCAGCCCTGAAGTAGGAGCTAAAATTTCCCCTCAAAATAGCTTTCTAAGAATTATAATTGTCCTCGGTTCCTGCAAAAATAGGTTCCTCAAGATTCACAATTTGCTTCTTAACCAGTGCAGTTCAATGTTGATAACTGGGTGTGGTGTGATATCATGCCTTTTGGTAGGATATTCACCCATTCTGGAAGTTTTACATCTCAGTGTCACTATAATGTTGCATTGTCCTATGGTCTGTTACACTGTTATACTGTCACACCATTTACTAGCATGTGTATATGTTGCATCATGGTCCACAGAGAAACATTGCCTCATCATGTACATGTACACAGCTGCTTATGACAATAAAGTAACTCTGAACCTTCAACAATGTTTCTAGAAACTATGATAATGTTCCTCTGGTACGAAAGCATCTAATATGAAACTAATTCCACTAGAACTTCTGTTTCTCAGTCTGGGTTCTGGAGGTCCGCTGCTCTGCACATGGGTTTCCTTGTCCCTAACATACTTGATCCAACTAACATCTCCTTCACAACCCATCATTGAGCTGAGGAGGCTTTGCTAAAGCAGACAAAGCACTAAAATGTCCAGGAGCAGGATTGGGAAACACTGTTCTGGGGACTCTGCAGTGTTCTCCTCTGGAGAATTTTGTATTGAAATGCATAATGACTTGAGGCATTTACATTGTCGGAATGCACTTGTGGTTAACAAATTGGCTTTTGAACGCTTTGTTCTCTCTGCTGGTGGAGCACGAGAAGCTCTTTCAGAGGAATAACACACAAACATATTAATGAACATTTGCTCAACCCTCTGCCTGAGGGTTCCTTACAGGATTACTGGATGTGACTTTATTTGTGACTTATGAGACACCACTTAATGGATTATTGACAAATATTCCAGCCGAGCCATGTCTACATATGTGTCCGCAAGAATTCTAGCGTGGGAACATGTGTGGGGTCTACAGAGCTTCCCTGCCATTTTGCAGGTCACACTAACCCGCTGTGTTATTTCCCATATTTATATAGGCTGATCCCCATTGGGATTCGTCATGGCCTTGTTCAAAAGTGTTTCTCCCAAAACCACACACTCTACTCCCTCATAACTTCTCTCCTCTCTACTTTCCGCCGTCTCTTATTTTGGGAAAGACCACAGAGGTGCGGGATGTAACTGTGTACATTTACTTGCTCTGTTTTCTTTCATATCACTTCATTTCCTCCCCCAAGGGGCAGCATGTGGGGAAGCCAGAGTTTCCCAGGGAGTTGGGCATCTTGAAGAGAACGGCACATAGGGAAGTGAGAAGGGGGTTTAGGTTTAGGGGCAGAACTTTTTTGTTGTGTGCTTGTTGTTGCTGGAGTTTGATTTTTATGTTGTATTTATGTGCTTTCTACATCTGCAGAGGTTTTGCACTGTTTAAGGTAACGCTGCTGGTGGCCTAGTGGGTAGGACCTTGTCATTGTGGTTAGAGGGTTGAAAGTCCAAGTCTTGGCCCAGGCATTACTTCGGTACCTGTATACAAGGTGCCGTCCCACTGCACTCCTCCCCGGTGTGCTGCTCCACGTGTGGATGGGCTACATTTCATTGTGGTGCCCTTTGTGTGTGACTTGAGTTTGCTCACAGTGACAAATAGTCAATTTCACTTTATTTTTAACACAAAAATCCACATGTGGCCACATATAAACAATCTGATTGGTTGTCGCTCAGTCCATTTGCATGGTTTATTTCTGAAGTGTTTTCTGTTTCTCTATTGTATTATAACTTTCTTTTCCACTGTCTTCCTGTTTGAACATTTTCCTGTTTTTTTAAAACATTTTAAAATTATTTTTTACTAAATCCCACTGCCGGTCAATAAACAAAATCAGCATGTCAACAATGTCAACAAACAAAATCATACACCCGCTCCCCATGGCAATCAAAATGACAACAAACAAAATCAACTCTCACCAAACCACCCCGGACAACAATCAGAATCCACACAGTGATAAACGAAATAAACCGACCACATTCGTTTAACAACTGAGTTCATGTGACAAACAGTTTATATGGTAATTACTGTCTGTTTGCTTGTAGTTACTTATATGAAGGTTATTCCAGGGGGATGTTTGGTACATATTCACTGATATTGTCAACTGTGTGTGTGTGTGTGTGTGTGTGTGTGTGTGTGTGTGTGTGTGTGTGTGTGTGTGTGTGTGTGTGTGTG
>JBBIGC010000104.1:30112536-30122785 GCA_037576955.1 Lepidarchus adonis | reverse complement strand
GATAGATAGATAGATAGATAGATAGATAGATAGATAGATAGATAGATAGATAGATAGATAGATAGATAGATCAGAAAGACAGATCAGAAAGACAGATCAGAAAGACAGATCAGAAAGACAGATTGACAGATAAACAGGTAAAGTTATTCTTTAAATTATATTTATGTGGTATGGTTATAATACCTTGGTCTCAGATGTCCAGCTGATGTTGCCAGTATTTCTCATCTTCCAGTACTTGATGAACTTGGTGCCAGGCTCCAGACATGTGCCGTCTGGTAGGTTCTCATCCAGAAACAAGGCAGTCATTGTGGGCACCAAGGTGGAGCAGGAGACCTTGGGACCCCTGGTTTGAGTGCACAGAGCATTGTGAGTACAGCTTTGATTCAGCTTCTGTCTTTTTCTTGAAGCTCAAAGCAAAAAAAATAGTTTTTTTTAAAAAGGCGCTATACAATAAAGGCAGCAGGTGCATTTGAGGTAGTTCCATCCACTTGCCAGCGATAAACGCAACTATAATAGACAATGAGATAATCTTGATAATGACTGTTCTGGGCTGGGTGGGTAGGTAGGTCACCCAGCCCTGTTCCCTCTCACTATGGCCCTTACTCTGGACTGGAGGCCTGAGGGTCTGGGCCCGGGGCTGGAACTGGACCAGGAGCATTGGCGGGAGCAGGGGCAGAAGAAGGGCCAAGACCAGTGCTGCTAGTGCCATTGGTGGCTCCGCTCCACAGCAGACCTCTCTTCTCCAGTCGCAGCTTTTTTTTTATCTCCTTCACCTCAGCTTTCAGCTGCCTCCGCTCAGCTTTCAAACGCTGTCGCTCTGCCTTACGCACAGTTCGGTCCCCACGTCTTAAAAATCTGAGTGAACAAAAAGCAAACATCTTGAATAATATAAAGGACATATTGCTGATAGTCAAAAATATTGATCAATATAATTGGAGTTTTAAATGTCTGATTTTAAAGCAATGTCATGCTGGGAAACAGTGCAAAATTATTTATATTATTTATTACACTGCATTTGCCTTTGAAACCCTATAGAACCTTTTTACAGTTTTTCTCTGCAATGCTTATTCAGGTAGCTATTCCAATTTTTATATTTTATGAATGTTAATGCATTGGTGTGGACATCGGCATACATTTACATGAATAAAGCCAGTTATTACCATTGGTCCACAATTCCAATATAAATTAAAAACTAAAATTAAGATCAAATACATTATGTTTATAACATTAGAGGACAATAACTTTATTCACAATCTAAAGGATTACTAAAATTAAGAATGAACATGTTTTATTTTTCATTTTAAAGAAAGCAAACCTCAACCAAGCTAGATCCCATTAAGCATGAATTAGCTATTCCAGATCACTACAGTTAAGATTGGATGACATTGGTCTTACCTGGGCTCTGGAGTTACTCCACGCTCTGGAACAGACAAAGGGGTCCTGGTTCTCTTCAAGTTGTGGCTGGGGTCATGTTTGTGACTGCATGGCTCACATAAGATGCAAGAGGGGCACACACTGGAAAGACGACAGTATAAAAATACAAATCACTCTCATTTACCATTGAAGAGAATTTATATTTTACGAATAAATTTCCAATGAATACTTGAGAGAAATCCAGAGATATCCCTTACTTACCTGCAGTGATATCCTCCTCCAGCAGCTGGTCCCTTGCAACTGCTGCAGTTAGGGGTCGGGTTTGAGTTCCTTGGTGTTGTGGAACTGACAGTAGCCATTTGGGTCCCAGAAGTGCTTGGCTCTTCTGAAGGAAGGTCACTGGCTCTGTGTGTGCAGCACTGGCCAGAAAACTCACTACACATCCTGTCCACAACCTCCCTCACAACCTGATCTTTGAACTGTGAAGACAAGTGAGATAGAGTTCATGTGACTAACATTCAGATTTATAAATCTGTTTAACTTCAGAGTCATTGTAAAATACTCAACATATACATGGATGAATGTCAACTGAATGCATTATTAAATTTGTCAACTTACTAAAACACACTACAATGTGAAATTTTGCCCATTCTATTGCTTGGCAACCACAAATTACCAAACAATACAAGTGTTTATAGTACTCTTTCATTAAAAATGTATATTATTTATTGAACACTTGTATTAGCCATGAAAAGCCACATTAGATCATTTTTAAAATGGCTAAATTGTGCTGATATGCATGTTTCATGTTAAAAGCAACACTTAAAAGTTATTTGGGTACAAGGTTATACAGTGTAATAATAGCATTATAATGCATGGCCTCTTGTGGCTTATCGCTTGTGGGAGGTCACATAGAAACACAGAAAATGTGATTGAAACAGGAACCACAATGAAAGACAATCATGTGCACATACTCTGTCCATGTAAGATCTGAACCATGCTGGCACAGCCTCCTCTTCACCTTTGGTCACTTTGTTTTCCTTCACAGCAACCTACAAAGAAAGAATAATCACTACAAAATAATGTAATAAATCAAAAGTAAATTTTGAATTTTTTCGTCTGTCAAATTATGTTTTACCACAACATCACATTCTGATACAAAATATCTACACTTAAAATCAGAGTAAGAGAAAAATCACATGGCCTTACCGAGTCCCGCTCGGGGGTCACCTGTGTCTCCTTGTCGGCCACTTTTACTCTGGCTCGATACGGGGGCGCTGGCCTAGGATCAATTTTTATTTCTTTAACTTCAGCCTTAACAGCCCCACCTTCAGCCTGGCCCTTCATCTTATACACGTTCATGTGAAGCTGGTTGGCCTGCTTGACTGCACTCTAAAATGCACATTAAGACAAACATTATGATTTTTAAATCAACCACTAGGTTGTTGACAACAAAATTTAGACATACATTTTTAAAAAAAAACCCTTTCTAAAATCAAAGACCACATAATCTTACCTTCAAAGCCTCCATATATTCATCTAAAAAAAACGTGTGCATATTAAAATTTTTTGCAAGCCATTTTGTGAATGCTTAAATGCACCTCAAGTTTAATGTTGCAACATTACAAACATAGAGAAAACCATGACATGTTACATACCTTGACTGTTGATGGATATCTGTGAAATTAAGAGAAGCAAGTTAAAAGCCACTGTATTCTGTTCTTGTGGGGGGTTTTTTATCCTCTATTGATATTAAATCAAATGTGATTGTCACATAAAACGTATAGTACGCTTTACTGAACTTTACTGAAATATCCATTATTCTGCTTACCTCTTCGTTGTCCTCGTCAAAATACTTCACTTGAAAATGGCATAATCCAAAAGTCGTTTTAATCTAAAGGCAAGGAGAGAATCAAGGAAATGAGGCAAGAAGGGAAGAAACGTTATCACAAATGGTAAGAGCGAGGACTAAACGAGAGCAACCGCAGCCACTAACGTTACGATTAAGGTTGAGCTTTACATGTCATCAGACAAGTTCGACCGAGGCCGGGTGATGATAACAATATGACCGAATTGGGAATGGTTAGCTAACATTTACAGCCTGTCAGTTAGAGATTAAACATCCATCAGTGACAACGGTTTGCGGCGAAGTTCCCTCCGTCCTTCCGTGCGGGTTTGTTTATGTGGGCCTGAGCCTTGGCCTTACCCAGGCCTCCACCGTCTCCCACTGCGCTTTCTCTGCGTCCACCACGGGAAACTTCTTCACGTTCCCTCGGAAATTCACTTTAACCGTGACTGGATGATTCATTGTCTTTAGCCAGGATAAGGTCGAATGATCTCATGTAGAATAACGACGCTGTGATTTAAGGTGACGAAGCTAGCGCGTGTTTTTTTCACCTTCTCTCGCGGTCTGTCTCTCGCTCTTTCTCTCCCCCTTGTTTACATCGTTCAACTCGTACACTCCCCTCACTTCCACGTAACAGGAAGCGTCTCGGGGCCGATGCTTGTGTTTGATTTGCTTTATGTGTTTGTATGAATTATTATTATAGTTCGTTGTGAGAAACCCGATTATCACATTTTACCCTTTAAATATTTTACTAAACGTTTAATAATATTTGATATGTGAATGGAGAGTGGTTGGAGTTTGCGCATGCGGGATGCGCGCCTTTTCGTTTGGTCGCTGGCTTTTGAACGTCATCTCAAAGCGCACTGGCACCTTGTGGCTGACAGTCAGCAGTAAAAGCCACACGGTTCAGTTAGTGCTGTTTGGACAATCCGCAGACTTTCGCATTTATTGACCTACGAAGATGTCTTCGCTCTTAAAAGTGGACAGTGAAATTAAGACAAAGGTATGTGTGCTCCACTCGATTTTCTGATATGATGGGAAATAAGGCCGTTAGGCCCAGTGTTAGCGAGTGTTAGCGTGCGTTAGCTGTAGCCGCACAAACCGGAGCTGGCGAGCCGGTGTGGTGTCCTTAGCCACAAAGCGTGGTTACTGCATAACTTTCCCGCGCTATTGGTGAGCAGCAATCTGGTTACATATCTAGAGCCAACCCTTTGCTTCCAGGGCGTATTTTGGCTCATATCTATTGTCCCTCATAGCGCCGCTCATGTGAATCAAGGAGTGAGTTCTGTTGCTCCTCGGTCTTCAGCATGTGCTCTGCGCTGTTAGCTGGCTAGCTGCGTAGCCTTACCTGTGTCACTTTGTCTTCTTTCTCAGTTTCAGTACTGTAACGAGAGAAAATCACCGGTGCTGACTGTCGCTTGTAGACAAGCCTGTTGATATTTACCACCAGTATAAATCACGGAGCATCACTTACATTAAGTCGTTTATCCAGATGTTAATCTGCATAACCAAATAACGCGAGATCTGGTACGACATAAACAATCAGCCGTTTAAACCATGTTAAAGTATTTGTTAGAATTGATGTATGTTTCTTCCCGTGCTACAGGTTGATGTTTTCAGAGAACGAATTACAGGAGAGGTAAGTCATCTTCCAGATATCAGACCTGACATTGAAACTTTTTGCTTGTTCGATATTGACTCATGTTTGTTTATATCTAACTTTTAGGCAGAGGATCTGGTTGCAAATTTTTTCCCTAAGAAATTGTTAGAACTGGACCAGTTTCTGAAGGTAAGAGGTTGTTGTTTTGAAGCACACCTGGGCCCAACATGTAAATGTCATTCCAGTATAAATGTTCTGTGTCATGGCATTTGGGACATGCTTTTAAATAGCCATTGTCCTGTTCTGTTATTCATTTTAATCAGTCCACATACTGGCATTTAACTTAATCACTGTGTTCTGCCTAAATTTTTAGGATCCCCTCATAAATATCCGTGAACTAAAGGAAATCCATTCAGAGATCAATCTAGCTGTGCCAGACCCAATTCTACTAACAGATATCCATGATGGGCTTGAAGGGGTAAGAGATGCATTTTCTTTATTTACCATTAAGAGATTCCATTTAAAGCTATGTAGTTTGTAACCTTTCTAAAGTAAAGTAGTTATTTTTCCACAATTTGCTAATTAATTGTAAAAATGCAGAACAAATTGTGTATGGGGAAAAAATGCACTTGTGTGTAACAGGAGTGGTATGTGCAGCAATAAACCATGATTAATTCAATCAACAGCAAAATGCCAAAAAGAGGAAACTTGAGGATTGTACAGATGATAAAGGTGAGTTTTCTGAAATGTAAACTTAGTGGCTTTTGCTGGATTAGTGTCTGTTGTCATATTGTGCCATCTTCCTTTGTGTAGTTGGTGGGACCAAGGTCTATGTAATGCCTGGCGGAATGATGAAAAGCAACGGGAAACTGGTAGACCTTATTGAGAGGGTTAAACCTGAGATCAGAACCCTCATAGAGAAATGCAACACTGTAAGTGGATGTTCCCTTTACAGACATCATTATACTCTGTGATCCCTGCATAATGAACACCCTGTACAGTATATATGTACTTGTTTTGTTATAGGTCAAGATGTGGGTACAGTTGTTAATTCCAAGAATAGAAGATGGCAACAATTTTGGCGTCTCAATCCAGGTACTATATTGTTACAAATATTGTTGTTTTATGAAAGACCTACAGTCAAGGGTAATACCACATTAGTGGCATTAGCAGTAATTTTTTTCAGTGGAATGACCAGTACTGTCAACAGCCTGTTTCATCATTGATTGTAATTCTGAAATAATTCACTTTGGAAGTGTCATTGTATAGTGAGTTGATACATTGCTCCGACTGTATGAATTTCTCAAACCCTTAGAATTGAAACTTTATTTCATTGTCTTTTGTTTCAATTTAACTACAGGAGGAGACAGTAGCTGAACTCAGAACAGTGGAGGGGGAGGCAGCATCCTATCTAGACCAGATATCCAGGTACTGCTTTCATCTTTTTTCATTCTGTTTAGATTCAGATCCCCACCTTTGTTCTTATGTTTGGTGACACAAGTTTCAAATAAGAATTTATTTTGTTTTTATTTTTTTATGAGCAGTTTTGGACACTATGCATATTGAGTGCAGTTGTAAGCTTCTGTATATTGAGTGTGATTAAGTATATCAGTAGTCATTACTGCTAAATCTGTTTTATGTCAAGTGTAACTTGTTTAAAGTGATGATGTTTGTAAGCTGTCTCTCTCTCTCTCTCGAATGTACAGGTACTACATTACAAGAGCAAAGCTGGTTTCCAAAGTAGCAAAATATCCACATGTGGTAAGTGAAATGATGTTCAATGAAGATTCAAATGTATGTTAATTTTTTGTCCTTACAGACTTTATTTCTCTGTGCATAGCCACACACCCTGTTTTAAGCAATGATTTCTAGTTGGACAGCTGACCACTTAAATGTTTGTCAGCCTGAGTGAATTGTAATCTGAGAGACTGAACTGCAAGTTCATGCACAAGAGAACTGACTAAAGACCTATTGATTCCATAAATGTGGCATTTTCTTTATCTGGTGCGTCTCAAGGACCTAACAGTTCAGTAAAGTCCAGTTCAAGCCATCATAGCAAATTTGAAGAATAATCAATGGCAAAGTCAAACCAACATTTGTGGGTTGTTAATATCAATGTTTTTGATATTTAAGGAGGTTAGAATATATTATTGAATGGCAGTAGATCTTGGACAAGGAAGATCACACCATCAGAAAACCTAGCGAATGCCACAATGGTTAACTTGATTTAAAATGCCCTTTAAAATAGTTATTCTGGATTAAAAACTCAAGCTGTGATTAATCTTTGAGTTTTACATTTAGCAGCCAATTGTTTGAGGAGTCAAATGATTTTCACCACAGCAAAGTTAGTAATATCAGTAAAAAGCAAAGCATTTGTTGCTCCCACTGTTTCAATGCTGATGATTTTTAAAATTGCTTAAATTTTGTATTCCACTGTCAAAAACTGGTTTTATTGTCTTTTTTATTTATTTATCTGTATTATAAGGCCAATGAATGTTTTCTAAGGCAAATTAATAACTAAAAATTCACACACGATTTAAGTGGAAAGGCTCCACAGCTGTCACAGGGCTATCCCTAGCTGATCCAGGAACTGTTGATTCTCCTTATATTGATGATGGTACTTTCTGCATTTCCACTTCAAATTAACAGGAAGACTATCGACGCACAGTTACAGAGATTGATGAGAAAGAATACATCAGTCTGAAGATCATAGTGTCAGAACTAAGAAATCAATATGTAAGTTTTTCAGAACAAAAAACATGTTTGTATTCCAGTTCACAGATAAAGTGATTGATTTATAGACTGCCACATATCTCTTTAAACTTGCTTTACTTTTTGTAACAGGTAACATTACATGACATGATCCTGAAGAACATTGAGAAGATAAAGAGGCCAAGAAGCAGCAATACAGATGCTCTGTACTAAGATTGCTCAATTTCTCTTGTATAGCCCTCTGCTTTTCTCCATGGGGCTGGCTGGAACCTTGGACTGGTTCAAATGCAATTAAGAAACCGTTAAAACCAGAGCAAGACAGAAGATCTCTACTAGGCCTGGTGCAACATTTTGCTAATGATAAACTGTAAAATAAGGTCACTATTTTAAACCCTTTAAAGAATTGTTTTGTTTTCATATAGCAGGCAGTGTTAATGTATGGAGCAAGGTCTGAATATGCATCTTGAGGAGGTTGTCTCGGTTGTGTTTTTGTTCCCCTCATTATTTAATTAAAGGATGATCTTAACAGTTGGTTTTCTTTTATCTTTCACAAAACCAAATGGTGCAATGCTGTTTTTGAGGGTTCTAAGGCATTTTACATGTTTTAGACTCAGTCTAGTGACTGATGAGAATGTAAAAGATACAGATAAGCTCATCCGATGATACATTTCTCCTTTTGAGAAACGAAGGTCTTATTGATGCTGTATTTTAATCAGTTGACTGTCCATCTAATATGTAAACTTGTAGTCTAAGATGAAAAGCTGTACTTGTGCATCATTTTACATTCATTGAGTTAGAAAATATTTCATGTTAATGAAATGCAAATATATTTTACTTTTATTTTCATGTTCACTGATAGAACCACCAAGTTCCCAAAGCTTTCTATGGCTTTTTTGTCCAGTTTGTTTTAAGTGATACATTTTGCTGAATAAAAATGTTTTTTTTTTTCCATTGTGTTGAAGTAATGAATTTACACAGCATGTGCATTTCTTTCCAAAATCATATATATAATATATATATATATATATATATATTGTTAATAAGCCTGTAACCCTTGTTGCCATTAGAGTGACCAAGCTGTAATGGCCTCCATGTAAAATGAAGGCACAGCATATTCAGCTGACATAGACACTGTAGCGAAACAATTGTTTAATATTGGCAAAAAAAGTAATAGGATGCCCATTTAGCAAATGGAAACAAAATGCACTTCTAGCAAACGAAAATAAGTTCTGATCAGTTCGTCACTTCAGTCAGTTCGTTTTGTTTATATTGTATCCTGTTCTTTATTCTCAGTAGACTAATGCAGTTCTGCTTCTGGCCACCAGGTGGCTCATTTTATCCACATGGCAGTAAATACGGGGGGCTTTACTGATAACTGTTGGGACTGGGTTTACAGACACAAAAATATCTCTGCTCGTAAAATTAAAATGCGTTTTTCTCAGCTGTTATTCTTATCAAATCTTATATTCTCCATGTTGTTACAGCATTTGGAAACCTTTTTAATAAATAATATATTCCGGGTTACCCAACTGCTGAAATCAATTGTTTTAAATAAGCTAATTAATATCTCCACCACGGTGACAAAAAATACTAAAATATGAAATGTGAGCTGCTCCAATAAACTGCATTTTTACATTCTGTTTCCCTGTAATTATACTTTCACCCAGCAGGTCCCGTTGTTGGGAAGACTGAACCTCACACTACTGCAAGTTTATTTTCCTAAACAAGCCAACACACACAGTCTAGCATGTCTCCAGGTCAGCTAGTTTTACATCTAGAATATATAGTCAGTTAGGATGCAATAAGCATTGGTCTGGTGTAAAATATGACATGTATTACAGAAAAAATATGCTTTAAGATTGACTAGTCTGCCCGACTACTGTCTGGTAAATTCCTAATAACAAAATGTCATTACTTTTAAATCTTAAAGTATGTATGCAGGGAGTAAAAAGTCTTTAGGTACGATGCCAATAGCACCATGCAGCTCCCCAACCCACCAACCATGGATGTTGTACTCCTAGAAAAAAGAGAAATAGAGAAGGAATAAGTATCAGATACAAATTTAGTGAATCTTGACCCAAAAATCTGTATGTAAAATCATATATTGCATAATAAAAACTAATTATATTCTTCCTGTATACTCATTAATGAAGATGATGTAAGCACAAAATAAAACTCTTTAGGGATGTATGTGGTAAGCTGTTATGCTGTATATGACCATACACTTCCTATAAAACTTTAAAAGAATATTTTTTGAAAGTTTTCATGCGTATAAAATGTAAGCTACACAAAGCTTTGATAAATGTAGAATCTGTGTGAATAAATCTACATTAACACTTGAGCTGTAAATATGTTGTTCTAAATGTGATATTCTAAATGATTCCTTCAAAAAGACACAGGATCACAGGATCACTGAGTATATCATTAACAATAATTTGCTTTTTATACATTGATGAGTTATTAGAAAACTATTTTAAAAACATCTGTTTTTAACAGTTTATTAAGGCTTCCCTTTAACTGCAACCCCACACATAAAGTGCTGGTGAAAATCAGCTGTAGTGAACCTGGAAGATTGGGGGGTTAGAGAAGCAAAAAATATCTCCAAGGAACATAGTTGGAGATTTGCAATAGATAGTAGCATTTAAGTTTACTAAGTCTCCAAAAACTACAGTTAGGTGCCACATCCTTTCCAATAAGTTATATATACTGTAGTGTAT
>JBBIGC010000104.1:30048289-30060525 GCA_037576955.1 Lepidarchus adonis | reverse complement strand
GAGAGAGAGAGAGAGAGAGAGAGAGAGAGAGAGAGAGACCTTCAACCTGACTCAGCATTACAGATGCTGCACCTGTCAGTATGTAGCATACAAGAAACCATACATCATACTTACCCTTCTGCTTTGGCCTCTCTTGCTTGACTCTTGACCCCCCTGGTGTCTTGCAGAGCTGGAAAGTGGGCTGTCTGGGCTGGTGATGAATGATTGCTCATTGGCACAGAGGACACAGAGGCTTGCTGCTTCACTCACCTGGTGAGGTCAAGCAGCAGGGGGATAGCAAGGGCAGTACACACTGAGAAAACTCTTACAGCTGCTGCTTGAGATGATGCAGCAAAGAAGAAGCTCAGCACCACCCACAGCCCTTGACATGTATGATTTAGTAATAGCAGCCACAGCATCTCTCTGAAGTTCTTAACTGTACAGATCTTCTGGGTTAGTCTTCCCTACTGGTCCTCACTGACATACTTTTTTGCATTTTAACCTTTTCCCCACTGTCCTCCTCTCTTCTTATCTCACGCTACTTACTTCAGCATGAGGTTTCCCTGCATGCTGGCAAGCTGGTGAAAAACATCCTCCTTCTGCAGACACGTTGAACATCTGTCTCTGTAAGGTTGTGGCTCTGGCTCTGATGCCTGCAGATGGGGACCCAGTGGGAGCTCAGAGCTAAGCTGTCCAAAAGGGCAGGGAAAACAGAGTAATGACCACATTCAGTCACACTGCAAAAACACTACATTATAAGCTTCAGAACTGTTGTGAAGCAAACACACTTGCTCTTATTGTAGATAGCTGATCAACAGATTAACCTAAATCATTATCATTACCCTTATTTTGTAACAAACAGGATAACTGCAGAAGAAGCAATGATTTTATAGGCACTAAGATAAAATTCCTTGAATAATAAAAAGGATGAACAATGAGCATCATTAATATGAAAACAATGTTGAGATTCTGTATAATCTGACAGACATTTCTGTGTAGAAGCAAGGCTAAAAAAGAAGAACTGAAAATACACTGGTGGGAAATTCTTCACTGTACTATCAATCTACACCTTTTGCCTTTTACACATACGGTATGTAAATATTATATTATGTCTCTGTAGTAAAGTATACACATAGATACTTCATGAGCATTTCTTTTGACTAAACCCTAAATCTACAAAGAATTCCAATTTCAATGTTAATGTTATACATTGAAAACAAAAGCTAGCACTAGGTGAAAAAATAAATGTCTGGGTTGATAAACCCATCTCTGACCTTTAGTGAGACATCCTTTTCCACTCTTGCTGGACAGGCCTGTGGCTTTAGTAAATCAATTTGGGCCTGAACTCTGGATGAACCTGGCCAGAAGAGAGGGTGCTGACAGTGCAGTGCTGTTGGGGCAAGAACTGTGCAAACCCAACACCCTGAGTAAATATTGGAGCAGTCCATCAGATGATCGGGGGAATGAAACAGGGTTGTCAAGTCCCTGCAAATGTTTAGGTGGAGGTTAGGCTGACCAAGAGATCATACGAGATCTGGAAGCTTTTTTTTCTGCAGTAAATGTAAGTTTATTAAAGGAAATGCCTGGGGGTGGGAATATAATTTGCATCAAATAAAAGAGGTAGTGCTGTAGATACTGATATTGTACAACAAGGGCATTAGCATGCAGAGAATAACTTTACCATTTTGAATTTGGTCTTTGAAATAGAAACCATACATTTGGAAATAGTGCTGATATTACTTAATATACTGAGATACTAGATTAATTATCTACTAAAGAATACCATTTTTACAGTGATATAATAAAGCTAGGGAATGTTTTTCACTTTAATAATGTAAAAATTTGAATTTTAAAAGATTTAGATTACACTGAGTGGTTCAATAAACAGGAATTTGTAGAGATAAAAAAAGAATTTGTAATCCAAAATTCAAGCAAATGTGCTTATCTTGCTAAACATCACTATTGTGCTTTACCTCTAATAGTTGTCAAATGTTATGATAGTGTCAATTGCCCTGTGTTTCAGGCTAAATTACAAGCCATTGTATATATGTATTATACTTTCAAAGTCTTCTACCTTTAAACCACAGCTAATATACTTTTCTTTCAAACAAATACTAATGAAAGTCTGATGAGAATGAAAATTCTTTTTCATTGAACTTAGATTCCATGACATGAGGAAAATTGCAGAACTGGTCAATGGTGTGGTCGTAAGCAAGCAGGAGTGTTTACATGTTTAGAAAGCCTGAAGGTACTGGGAGGTGAAAAGGTCATAGGAAGCCACCTGGTGTGTACTGCAACATTCCTCTTGTCAAACTATACATACTGGGGTAACACTGATTTAAATAAAGCCTTATTGTATTTAAATGTCCCTTAACAAAGCACATGATCTCACAGACAGTCTCTAAATAAAAGAAAATCTAATTTTTTCATCTCACCAACAGATCAACTGGTTTCAGAAAAATAAAGCAACTTTTATTTGATTATTTTTAACAGGACAGGTGATTATTTTGTACATACAAACACATAACCCTTTTTTTCCAAAGTACATTTCTAGTGCAAATTCTGAAACTGCCATTCAGTAAGGTGGCAGTTGCATAGCTTAGAGTTCACTGTTTTCCGTAAGACTAAAATAAACCCACATTTTTTAGCATTTGGGAAATGAGCAGCTTCATGCTTAATCATAGCTTGGTTATTGTTGCTGCGAAAAGTATGTTAATGCTAGGGAGACTGGTAAAATTAGATGTTTTACATTTGGTCCAATAAAAAAACAACGAAAAACCAAACAATAAGTTAAGCAGATGTCCACAGAAATAAAATGCCGGAACATCTATCAAGTTCTTTTTGTCATTTAGGCATTAAACGCGCTGACAGTCAATAAAGTCGTAAACGTCGCTGGCTGTGATCAGTTGGAGGTCACAGTATCCGAGCTTGGTGATACGGCTGGGGACGAGGTGCTGGAGGTGTTTGGGCTTTGGCCAGCGGTGGAGTCGGTGCTGAGTTTTGCCAGTGGGACTGTTCCTTCTCTTTCGCGCTTCTTCTGTTTCATTCTTCGATTCTGGAACCAGATTTTCACCTGTGTCTCATTCAGTTCGAGAGTGGCCGCCACCTCAACTCTACGCGCTCTGGTGAGGTACTTGTTGAAGTGGAACTCCTTCTCCAGCTCAGTGAGCTGCTTCGTGGTGAAATTGGTGCGAATGATGTTTTGCTGGCCGTGGACTCCATATTCAGCTACCTTTACTGTAAAGAGGGAAAATATCATTAGGGGAGGATAGAAGATATGGCTGTAAATTACTTTAAGACGAGATCACTGGCACCAACACTGACCTGTTTTTGGTGGATTTCTCTTGACTTTCATCCAGTCAAAAGTTGGTGCTTGGCTGGGGTTCTTCTTGGCGTCGTTGTCAATTTGAATCAAGCTGCTGAATTTGCCGTACGTCCCATAGCTGTGTTGTTCTTTCTCTCCGTAGGGATATGATGGATACTGGCCCACTCCTGGCCTGCAGTTCGCCTCGCCTGGCGCTCCACTGTTGGGTCCCATGCTTACAACAGGGAAGCCAGGGGACTGCAGATACATCGGGTCTTCTGCTTGACTGAGCATGCTCTGGTGACCATAGTCCAAGTGTGCGCGACCCTGCTTGCTCTGTCCCGTTGTTACAAGATCCAAATTAATGTGGTATGGTTGGGGCGGTTGAGGCGCATAGCTCATGCCTTGAGTTTCGTGCAGCGCCGGTGTAAACGAGCTTCCTCCAACTGGCCTCCCTTCAGCTATGCAACTGTTAGTGCCAGCACATGCACCCTGCATGTATTCTGGTTCAAATGAGAAACATCCAACTTTTGCATTCAGCGGGTTAGGTCCACGGTTATAAATCGTGTAATCTAAGTAAGAATTCATTGTAATTGTTGCCCGATATTGCCCCAGTGCCCTACAACCTCTAAGCAGTATGTCAAACCTCACAAGTTCCATCCGGCTACATATCAACCGAGTGACAGGTCATGTGACCAGACGTGTGCCAATGGCGTGCGACCTACAGCAGCCGCTTGGGCGTAGCGAGTGTCCATCAAAGGGCTCGCATTTACATGACAAACACATCAATGGCATCCACCCATCACTCAGATAAATGCACACGTTAACAGGGCACGCCTGAACATAAGTGTCCTTACTGCAGCATTAGTAACAGTTTTTACAGTACAGCGTTTTATTTGGACTGTTTGGCCGCAAAGCTGGCGACTATGGTGTAGCTCCTGGAGGGGTGCAGTCAGACTAGTTTAACAGTGAGCTTCACAGTCGTGCAGGGTTGGACTACGCGGTCACTTTAATGCTCGCAGTGCTGCACTTGCCTGCGCAGGGGATTAGACTTGGTTAGCTAACTGTTGTGACAAATACACAGTCCATTGCCACGATCTGGGTCATTTTAAAAGACTTAAACACGATCTAATGACGACTACACATGCACTGAAATGAAAACTGAATTATATGTCCAATTATTGTCGTAATGGTGTAGACAAATGTATTTGTATAAACACGTGTTACAGTTCTGAAACTGAAAGACAACATTATGTTATCTAATAATCGATTTATTTTATTTTACATTTATTCCTCTTGAAAATTATGCACTGTGTATATGTTTTGGTATATGAATGTAAAGTGAATATAAAGTGAAATAAAGATTGAACTGTGCTTGTTTACAGGGGAACGCAGAGAATGGCTGCGGGGTGATGATCAATCACTGAAGTGACAGAACGCTGAAGGATTTTCAAGAAGCTGCAATCTGCCTCCCTGAGAACAAATGAAAAATGCTTCAAAAAGACGAGTAGGTCAAAAGACTAAATGTGAAAAAAAAATTAATGAACCGGTCAAGCGGGTTGGTATAAAAAGGCGAACAGAAATACTATTGGATCGTTGCATCACCCCTAAAATTATTATTGAGAAAAAAGGTCCTAAAAAGTCCAATTCACCTTCATAACATTATTTTACGCACGCGCAGGTCAAAACTCGGCTGAAGTGTTCTTCGTAAAAATTGAGAAAGTGGGCTTTAAGCAAAAGAACCTAAAGAGCTGTTTACGTATAATGACCAGATTTTTTTATTTTCATCTCAGCTTTCATGGGTTCAGGTATAGCAGGTGTGGGAGTAAATGCGTTGATTCGACAATACCCGCACAAAATGCACTGAAATGTACTTATTTGAAGCAAATGTAAATTCTCCTTGTTCCATTTTTTGTTGGATGTGCCCTATGTATGTGCGATGAGGTCTGAACAGAATCATTTATTAGCGCATACATTAAAATAGCACAACTCTCTTGGTTTGGGGGGCGGGGGAGGGGGGGGGGGTGGTCAGAAATGTGGCTGTGTTCCCTGTTCATTGGAGAGGGCAGAGGACCACGACCTGTGTGTCAGACCACCTGTGTACTCAGCAACCATGCTCTGGGACATGATGTGTGGTAAATGACTAAACCTGTGGATTGGGGGCGCGGAGGAGGTCGTAAAATCCCCCTGGTTGCCGTTTACATAACTGGAGCAGCCGTGGTTACTGAACACCACGCTATGACCATCATTTAGAAATGAAGAGCACTGACCATCTGTGGGTCCAGGATTCTGCACGTGGCACCATGAATCCATGTTATCTGGGAAACCGTGGCCCATGTGTGCAAAGCTGTGAGGAGGTCGAACGGCTCGAGAAAACACGCCCTTGTCGGTGGGCGACTTGTGTGTGTCACCAGCGCTCGTTTGCAGGGAAGGTGGTGGACTTGCACTGAGAACGGGGGGTTTTCTTTGCAACTTATCGTCTTTTTTATGTTTCATCCTTCGGTTCTGAAACCAGATCTTGATCTGCCTCTCGCTGAGGTTAAGGAGGCTGGCCATCTCCAGGCGTCGCGGCCTGCACAAATATCGGCTGAAGTGGAACTCCTTCTCCAGCTCCAACAGCTGGGCGCTCGTGTAGGCAGTGCGAGTCCTTTTGGAGCCGCCTGCTTCAAAACACAAGAGAAACAACAACAAAACTAATAAATAAAGCACACTCATTTAATTAATTAAATAATCGATTCCTTCATTTATGAACAAATGAATCAAAACTAAAGCTGGGTTTGTATTCTCCTCGCTGACTGTAAATGTAAACATCACAGTCTTTTTTCTCAAACATTTTATTTTGTACGTTATAATAAACCAATAACAAAATACAATTCTGCAAACTCATTGTCTTGAATCAACAAAGTAAGACTACTGAAAAAATAAGCTCTTTTTAAGCTTAAGGTTCGTAAAGTTATTTTCACGAAGTAAAAAGGCAATGACTTTGCAGCATTAAGTACATCTTAATGAAATTTCCACTCTGGGATGAACTTCTGGTTTTATATAAACGTAATTAGATTAGAAATATGGCAGTTGTTTAAACCCTTAAAACGTTAATCCCACTCCCACATCTCGTTTACTGGTTCTCTAAAGAACAATCAATTGAAACTTCTTTAAGGAGCCAGCGTGGTTCTTCTATGGTCTCACTACAAATCTCCCTACGGGCAGCTTGATTTCTAAAAGCATACTGTCAGTTCAGTGACGGCTGGAGACCGCCAGCTTTTTCTACTGGTAATAGTTCAAGACTCGCGGGACTGTTAAGGCTCCTGATGCTAGACCAGGTCATCATGTAGTGTAGCTTCCATCCGATTTTACCCACCAGTAACAGATGCATCGCAGAAGCTGTGACTTTTCTGCTTGGAACTTTTCTTAGATTCTGTCATCCAGGGGAAGAGCTGATCTCCGGCATAAGTGAAGCTGAGTTTGAAAGCAGAGCTCATGTGCAGAGAGGAGCTGTTGGGCGCTGGAGCTGGTGGAGAGGGCTGGGTGGATGAAGCTGTAAAGCATTGATGAGATTGACTGTGAAAGCTGAGCCGAGCGCAGTCCTCGTTGGTTTTCTTCAGATGATGTGAGATGTCGTTTCCTATGTACAGTAAAGAGCAAACATTCCTGGGTTGGTGCTTTTCCCGGGGTACCATGGAGAGAGCAACTGGTTTCTGGTCACTATGTCCACTGTCACTCTGAAACGAGTCATTGGAGCTGATGTAGTATGACTTGTTCTGCATTGTCTAGGGGGGTGTTCATTAGATACGTTGGGGCTGCTCGAGCCTCTGGAGAAACACTGGCATCTCAAGTCACGTGAGAATTTCCTTCCAGAGGCTTCTTGGCAGGCGACCTAAAGGTCAGAGCAGCACACAGTAAGAATGAGAAGATATAAATCCACAGCTGAAGGAGCACATGGTGAGGATCGTGCGTTTCTTATAAAATACACTTCCCTGAAACAGTGCGATCATTCTGCATGAATAAAATACATTGTGTAAACATGATTTTTCTTTTCAACTTACACAAGTTAGGCAACAAATGTGATATGAAATCACACACACGTTTAAGTTAAGAGTGTGTTTTGCAGTACACACCAGGCTTCTAAGGTCACATCCTAAAATCAAATAGAAGCCAAAACAAAACCTGGGAGTTTTATTATGGTGCTAATAACAAAAACGACGAGCCTTTAATATCACAGGCATTGTTAAGCTAGAATTGATTTCTCACACATCAGAGGTTCATTTTTAAAGCAATTTGGATTTCAGCGTGATTTAAACAGATCAAATTGCCAAACGCATTGGTCACACACCCTGTATATTTTCTCAACATCAGGAGTCTTTTATAAACCGAACAATTCACAAACACTAATTCTGGCTAATTCATAGGAAATGTAATTTTTAAAAATTGGACTTGGATTATTATATTTGTCAGCTCGCAGTGTATCCAGACTTGAAATGAATGAATAAATATTGCCAATCACCTGCATATTTTACTTTATTTATTACTGTGACGGAGGCCCAAGCTGAAAACACGCTTTAAAAAGCACAAGAGGGCACCTTTAATGTACAGAGAACAAAGAAAGAATAACTGTCGTGTCGAAATGTAAAGGACAAAATAGATACAAAAAGCAAACAAGCAAAATAAAACACTTTTATGTCGAGCATCTCAGCTTTGCCCTTTCAATAGAACAAGCTTTGTCTCGAATAAGCAATGCAATAAAAATATGATTGACCTTTCCCTAAGTTCTCTGTTTATTTGATTAACAAATCATATGTTATACATGCATATAAGCTTTTTATTGATTCCGATGCTGTTGATAGAAATAGAATAGGATAAATCGCAACTGGGGAAAAGGCAAAGAAAGGAGAGAAAGGAAAAGAGGCGACGACTGTGTAGAAAGAACAAAGGCTCCTGAACTCGTGGTGAACTCTGGCTGAAGTAATATGGTGATAAATCACCAAGACATATCCGCCATTCACAAACTGAGCGTATTTCAGCGCTTGGAGCTCGCCTATCACACAGGCTGAAAACTGCTCGTTTTCAGTCCACACATCAGTGGTGGATTCCTTACCTGATTAGAAAGCATGCGCACTGACCTACAGGGCTGCTTTCATTTCTCCATCTCACTCACGTCCAGGACACTCCATTAAAATAACACAAGTAAAACGTCGCATTCTCATAAAAGTGCGGAACTTTTATCTCGAATTTTTACTTCATGTTACATTTAAAGTTTTATACACAGTCTAATACGGATTCTCTTAGATTTTGTTCAAAAGCGTTAGTCCGATGTGATCACGAGTCTAATTTAATGCAAAACGAAAAGGCTTTTAAGACATTAATGGGTTAAATTAACTTCGAATAATAATAATAATAATAATAATAATAATAATAATAATAATAATAATAATAATAATAATAATAATAATAATAATAATTCCCAATGTTTGCACTATGGCTTTTAAGCTCTTAGCTGTATAACACAGTGCTAACTCCTTATCTCTTCTATCACATAAAGACACTGATTTAATCTGACGCGTTTAATTACCTATCTGACCAAAGACAGACGGAGCAAATGTTGGTGTCTTTGTTATTTTTTGTTGAATTATTACTTTTTGACATCCCATTCAAATAAATGCCACACTGCACACTACTCACCAGCAAAATCCTCCACTGGAGACTTTCTGCAGGAGAACGCTGTCACACGCCTGCAGGGGAAAATCCATTAGTTAAATATATCCACAGTAAATGTTGCAGTTTTAGCACAGAATATGACTTGCCTTTTAGTGAACACGCCCCAACTAAAAGAACGAATGGTTTTTATCAACACAAATAATAAACGGAATACAGAAATACCTGAGATATAAGCTAAACGAATTTAAGCCATAATGAAAGCTGGGTGTAATGAGCAACGAGGTAGGAGTATATTATAAACCGTGTAGTCTACTTCAAACCTCCACAGCACTGGAAACACGGGCTGAAGTACTAGACCGTTCCATAGAAAAGCAACGAAGAGCTGCACTGTAGAAGCTGATCGAGTGAAATGCTGCTGTGTGTCAGAGTAAGCAATCGATATAAATTGAACTGCGAATCAAACAAAAATTAAGCAAGATCAGGTTGTTCTTTTAAAGTACTATTGACGTTCTGGGCAAAATAACGAAATAGGCAAGACTTTACTCGAGGACAAGCAAATATTTTAACCAGGGTCTGGCAGTCTAAACTAAACCCTGCATCTCTCCAATCTACTTGGTAGCCTAATAAGTTCAAATAATAATAATAAGAAATTACAAGCGATGAGAGCAAATGCATGCAATATTAGAATGGTGTTATTATTAGAAACGGTGTTATTATTTATTCCATTTTTATTGTAATTTAATTTATCATGGCTTCATCATTTTGACACTCGGGGGATCTGTTTAATTTATACTGGCGACTGCAACTTATTTTAGGATGCTATACAAATGAACAGTCAGGATTGCATTGTTTTGAACAACCCTTAAACAATGTGGGTTTTTTGCCTGGTAGTCTATTGTAATTACTGATGAAGAAGATGAGAAGCTGCCGCAGTCTCGTCATGGTGTTCAGATCAATTCCTTATTGGTCGGGAGGCCTTTGATCTTTCAAGTTGATCTCTAGTGTTCCGTTCTCGTGCTCACACACTCTTTGTAGAAACGGGTTAATATCTAACTAGTGCGACCATCCCTGAACAGTGACCAACAGGTAGTCTAAGTGCCCCAATTTACATCAGATTGCAGAATTTTAAGAATTGAGGGGCAACTGATTAAAGATTACATTCAAGCGTGTGTCTGCTGACAGAGTTCTTCAGACTTGTAGCCAGGAGGTACAGCCACCTTAGACAGGGTAAATCATTGGGAGAATCTGCATTCTGACGATGTCTTTACTCAAGGCTATTAATCAAACAGCAAACATGAAGTGGGGAGGGCCTGCTTGGTTGCATGCGTTCTTTTAAATGCAAGATAAGTGCTTGATCCCTCTCCCAAAATATTAGACATCGGTCTTTGAACCTCTTGAGTCACGTGACGCAATTAAGTCGGGATGCCCTTTTAAAAAAATTCTCCCTCAAGATCTGTTGTTCTCATATGTTAATTTCACGCAAATGTCGTCTCGTTATTTTTCGTTATGTATTGTAGAAATTTACATTAAAATGTAAATGTGGGGATGTAATTATTAATAATTTACATGAAATACCTGTTAATAAGGAATGTGGGCGAATATTTGGTAAGTTTGTGACAGTACCTGCACCGCTCCATTTCAGTTTTTTCCATTGGTTTCAGAGTGGGGTGAAAGTGTAACAAATACTGCATGGTAATCCCTGCTGTCCGTTCCGTCACTGCTTGTTGCTGCATAAAAAGAGAGAAATGTGACATGAATATAATTTTTTAAGTAAAATCAGTTTCGGTCCTCCTGTCCTCCACATCTTTGTTCCATCAATTGATCTATCAGTTTATAGCATTTAATTGAGCTATAATGTAATTGGAACAGAAAGACTGATATCGGGTTAAATAAATCTGACGAGCTGTAGCTCTGTGTAGATGTTTTACTCATTTAAGTAATATGAAGAAGGTGCACAGCAGGCCTTTGTGCTTTTATTGTCAAATCTGCATGAGAACGTGTCAGAGTGAAAAAGAATATCTCGTGATTTTTTTACACAGAGCTACATATATATCACTAAGTTTTACGTTCACAAGTTGTCTTCCATACAGCAAGTCTTATAGGCCTTGGCTATACAAAGAGGCAGAATGGTAAGAGGAAATTGACCAAAATAAGCCAGAAATACGTTTAACCTTCTAAATCGACGCTGCGTTTACATCAACTACATACCCCCCAAGACACGAATTTGCGAATAAATAAACTTGCACACAAATTCGGATCTACAGGGTATATATAGATGACAGATGTCTCTGGCCATACAAGACCAAAAAGGACCATTGTGCTCAAAATGTGTCTGTCTCTGACCAATCAAACTGGACAGAAGTCATGGACTCCTGTTACAGTGCACATCAAAGCCTGAATTGTCCCGAATAGCCTTTCCTTTTCAACAAGCTCAGCTACACAACGCTTGTGCTCAGTAGGCAGCGCCAGTCCTGTTTGTTACCCACCATCTTTTCTTGCCCTGATCAACACACACGGCGAGGATCACTGCATTGTCCATATATCACATATGTTAGAGAATGAGAAAAACTTACTTTTTTCTGCCGCGATCCGCGCAATTTATTTCCATCCATATGCTCTCGACTGAATCCATTTGCAAAATTTAGTGTGTGTATGTGTATGTGTATGATTGGGCTTCATTCCTAACGCAGCGTTTTGTGCTCATCGCATCTGGGATACAAAATCAAACTGCTTTTGTGATAGCAGAGGAGCTTTAGGACGCATTACAATCGATTGAGGATGAAAAATTAAAGATAACCCTGAGCGCCTCATTGATCAACTGCGTTAGGCATCCTGCTGCTGTTGCACCCTTCCAGCACACTGTGTTAAACAGCCTAGCATACAAATACACAGCATAGGGCTGATAGTTATCAAACAATAACACAATACACATTTGTCATGTCATGTGGGAAAGACATACAATATAAAGGCTTAATATACATACAAAAATTATGCCTTGAAAAGCCTGGATTCAACCATGTCAGCCAGTTTCACGTTAATGAGTATGTGCCATATTACCGCAGTTCTTGCCATAAGAAGAAAAGTGGAAGACAGCAAATTTTCACATTTTACTCGTGTTCTGACACATCTTGTGCAAATTCAATGCACTGGTTACAGAATCTTAATCTTGTACTTTTAAAAAGAGAAACTGTAATTATGGCTCGGCTATTAATCATCATCAACTACATTATTATTATTATTATTATTATTATTATTATTATTATTAATAATAATAATAATAATAATAATAATAATAATAATA
>JBBIGC010000104.1:30016730-30034819 GCA_037576955.1 Lepidarchus adonis | reverse complement strand
TGTGTGTGTGTGTGTGTGTGTGTGTGTGTGTGTGTGTGTGTGTGTGTGTGTGTGTGTGTGTGTGTGTGTGTAAAAGAAAATGTGTGTATGTGTCCTATATATTTCAATGTATACTTTTTGTTTGACCAATTAAATACTTTCACTCTGTGAACTAATTGAAAATTGTTTATATTTATTTAAGTTCTTTTATCTCACTGGCTCAGCAGATATAAGGGCTTAATAAAGTCCAACAATCAGAGATGTATTTAATTTTCCAAATATTATGTACAGTAATTCATATCGGTGTTAAAAAAATTTAATGTTAATAAAATGTATGTCCAAAGCAAGAATACCCATGAATTAAATTCAAATGTAAAAAAGAAACATCACCATCAGCTACCAGCAGCAAAACAATAATGCATTTTTTAAATCAGAAATTCTCAGGTTATAAAAAGACTTTTGATTTCATGTCAATGTGAAAGAGGGAGCAGATTGCTGAAAGAGGTACTGAATGTGTTCTGAGTGATTCTTCTCCTTGGTTGTGATGTGACATCAGCGGCCCTGCTGGGGTTCTTTGCGGGGAGCCTTGCGGAGGGTGTAAGAGAGCTCTGGTCGTGGGACCAGAGGGGCTGGGGTGATGATGAACAGACTCTGCATGGCTTTAGGATCAGAAGACATTGGAGAGCAGTGCGTTCGCCTGGAGATCAGCTGCGTCACACCGGTCATGGCAGGCCGCATCCTTGACTCCACAAAGGAGGAGCCTCCGCTGCCCAGCTTTGCAATGGAGCTATTAACTGAAAAACAGGGTATAATTTTAGAGGATCCAGCAGTGGGGCATTTCATCAAGAGGGATTTCTCTGTAAACCAAGTTACTCATCCCTTAGCCATTCTTCTGATAAAAGTGGTATACTCTCTCACATTTCAAAGACCTAACATTAATTTTAAATTAGTTTTTTTTACTGCTCACACATGCAAATTTTAAATAAAACAGTATTTTTAAAAGTAACAAAAATGTCATATACACTATAAAATCCATATGAACACGTATGAAAATGTTTTGATCTTGTGTTTTTAATCATATTGACATACTTCCACACAATGAGCTCAGTTCTATCCACTCAAGTCAATGTTTTAAAGAATGTTTTAGCTGCTTTTTTGTAGGACGTGCAATAGAGGGCAGCACATTAGAAAAGGCATCATTTAAATGCAAAAAGCCTGTTAACATCTATGGGATACAGGGAGACTGAAATCACTATGTAAAAATAAATCACTGCTTACTACTTAAAAATCATCATCTAAGAAAAATAGAATTTTTGAATTCTTAATGAATGCTTAAGAAGCAGAAGACAGCTGAGTTATCAACTGTCGCCATACGATAGACTTGTCTTTAATTGGGTTGGTTTACTTGTGTATTGCACGCAACGGGCACTGGAGGCCCTTCTATTATCTGTTAGAACCTCGCCGCTCGGCTTCTGATGCTGTTGTCATTTCCAGCACATAGTGCTGCAAACTGGCTGGCTCACCCAACGCTGGCCGAGCAGACCCCCACTCCTGCATTAGCCAATGTGTGTCCTGCTGCAGGAGGCGAGTGTGAACATATTGCAGACAAGGCCTAGCTCCTGGAGTAACGTGTCGCTGAATCACAGCACAGGGGTGTTTCTGCCTCCAGAACTCTGCCAGAGAGTCCATCTGGATCAACACATAACAATGTAGGAGTAGAACTCAGTGTCTGTGCCTTTACAAAAGTCATTTTCAAATCAGCCTCAGGCTTAATGTTTCTATAAAATGAAACAGGTAAAATTTCAGTGCAGGTGAGGTGCAGGTTTACTACCTTCCTTCCATTATGCTCTCTCACCTTGCTCAGCTTACAGTGTGTGTTGTGTGAATGACAATTAGCTTGTTCTTGAAGCTGCCTGGCAGGATCAGAATGAGGTTGGGTGCCCTGGAGAAGCCTGTACACCTGATCAACCACACCCAAATCTCGCAGCAAGTTCTCCCTTTGGAGGAGTCCATTAACTCGCTCCACCTCTTCCTCTTCAGAAACATCCATAGCCAGAGAAGTTTGTCCTCCTGAAGCAGGAAGCTTGGGCATGGACAGCAGCTAAAAAGAAACAGAGGACAGAGGAATTCATAGATATGAACTAGGTTAAACATTCCAATTGAAAAACATGCTGAATAAGCTAGTAAGATGAATGACTAGCCCTTGGACATGTAATGACTAAAATAAAGGTTTCTTAGCCCATAGTTTACATGTTTAAAACAATAAAAAGGGCCCCTCAAACCAGAATTAGGGAGTGGGGATGGGGGGAGGGGCCTCTTAAAGTGCCTTATACAGGGGAAGTGAAGACAAGTGTCCAAGAGAAGAAGAAATCCAGGTACAAAGTCTAGTGTTGCACATAAAAATGCACATACATTTATAAAAACAAAATTACATAAAACATAAGAGAGATTAGGTATAATTCTGATCATTAATCTGCCCAAGGACAAAAAATAACTGCCACCACCAGTGCCTGCATTACCACATTAAGTGCACACAGAGTCATAACACTCATTAAAGCTGGACATATTTATTATTACATATATGTCATTTCTTTCCCTTCTCTGGTTTAGCATTTAGTAGACACAAGATCAACAAATAATATTTTAGCTCCATCTAGTGGCACAGTAGTGTAACACTACTACGTCTACTCCACCTGAAATTGTGACTAGGCTTTGAATAATGCTGTTCCACAAGACAACATTCATACTAACTGCGCACTAGTTTCAGCAGCACATGTGAAGATTTAAACAGTGACTGATTGAAAAACCACATTTACATATTTATTCATGTGTGACAAAGTGATTGCCCCCTAAACCTAATAACTGGTTTGGCCACCCTTAGAAGCAACAACTGCAATCAAGTGTTTGCAATAACTTAAGTCTTTTACAGCTCTGTGGAGGAATTTTGGCCACTCATCTTTGCAGAATTGTTGTAGTTCAGCCACATTGGAGGGTTTTCCAGCATGAACTACATTTTTAAGGTCACACCACAGCATCTCAATAGGATTCAGGTCAGGACTTTGACTAGGTCACGGCAAAGTCTTTATTTTGTTTTTCTTCAGCCAATCAGATGTGGACTTACTGGTGTGTTTTGGATCATTGTCCTGCTGCAGAACTCAAGTTTCAGATTGAGGTCATGGACAGATGGCCAGACATTCTCCTTCAGGAGTTTTTGGTAGACAGCAGAATTCATGATTCAATTTATAACAGCAAGTCTTCCAGGTACTGAAGCAGCAAAACAGTCCCAGACCGTCACACTACCACCACCATATTTTACTGTTGGTATGATGTTCTTTTCTGAAATGCAGTGTTCTTCGCCAGATGTAATGGGATACACACCTTCCAAAAAGCTCACCTTTTGACCACAGAGTACTTTTTCCAAGTCTTGGGGATAGTCTTTTTGCTCAGCAGTGGTTTTTTTCTCCCTTAATAATAAAATCCTTTACTTAAAAATGCATTTTGTTTTCACTTGTGTTATCTTTGACTAATATGTAGATTTACTGCATATATATGTTTTTTGTTGTTTTTTTAAGTGAAAGAATATCAAAAAGTAAATCCAGAAAATTACATTACATAAAATATATAAATTGATTTGCATTTCATTGAGTGCAATAAGAATTTGAACCCCTAGCAAAACAAGACTTAGTACTTGGTGGAAAAACCCTTGTTAGCAAGCACAGAAGTTACATGTTTCTTATAGTTAATGACCAGGTTTGCACACATAGCAGGAGGAATTTTGGTCCACTCCACTTTGCAGGTCAGCTCTAAATCATTAAGGCTTTGAGGCAGTCACATTCAATTCGAAGCTTCAGCACCCTGTACAGGTTTTCTATTGGATTAAGTTGCAGTGACTGAATAGGCCACTCCATGACCTTAATGCGCTTCTTCTTGAGCGACTCCTTTGTTGTGGTTGTAAGCTCTGGTTCATTGTCGTGGTGGATGATTTAAATAGTGTGATACCAATGGTTTTCTTGGTGACTGTGGTCCAAGCTGCCTTGAGACTACTGTCAAGATCCTCCCATGCAGTTCTAAGCTGATTTCACCTTTATCATGGTCATCCTCACCCCATGAGGTGAGATCTTGCATGGAGCCATAGACCAAGGTCAATTTTGTGTTTCTTCCGTTTTCAAAAAATTGCACAAACATTTGTCTCCTTTTCACCAAGCTTCTTGCTTATGGTTTTGTAGCCTATTCCAGCCTTGTGCAGGGCTACAATCTTGTCCCATCCATGGAGTCTGTGGACAGATGTCTTTTATACAGGTGACTACTTAAGACAGGTGTCTTTAATGTGGGAGACAAGTTGAAATTAGTAGAATCTAACTGGTGTGTGGGAGCCAGAAGTCTTAATGGTTGGTAGGGGATCAAATACTTATTTCTCAATGAAATGCAAATTAAATTATTTTTAAATAATGCAATTTTCTGGATTTCAAACTGACATCCTAGAAGGCATCCTAGAAGATGACTTACATCTTGCTGTTCAGACTTTGAGTTGCAATGTAAAGAGTGAGTTTGTTTTTTATTCGGTTTGGCTCTCTCTCCTGCAGATTCCCCCTGTAGCTCTCGCCTGTGATTGCCCTTCCGGTCTCGTTTCTTTTGCTCCTGCTTCAGACGCAGCTCTTGCAGTTGCTGCCTGCAGGCAGGCACACATACACATTAACCCAATACTGACGTTTCAGCATACTACCATCAACAAAGAGAGTATCTTAATCTCTTTATTTTAATTACATTGAGTGCACAGGCATTTGTGAAGAGATATACGAGAATGAAAATGGAGAAGTTACCTAGCACACTCCTCCCTTGCTTTGGAGGCTACTGTCTCCTGGAAGAGAGAGCTGCTGTGTTTGAAGTATTTCTCATATTTCTCCTCTCCATCTCTGGGGTAGATACATCGGAATCCTCCCAAGTGTTTCGCTTCATATCTCTGCACCTGCTCCATATTTGCTGCCTGGGATAGTCGAAGCTCTTCACTTCTAATCAGAGAACAGAATACCAGAGATGATGTAGAGACAAGAGCAGCAGGTTTTGTTGAGAAAAAGTACTAGCTGTGATGCTTTGGTATGTTTGTTTACTTATAATTAAAACATGGAAATAGGTAGGAGTGTAACAATATGCAAATTCAATTAAACATACAATTAACATAATTACAATTAAATATTCTTACCACATTTGGACAAAATGTAAATATTAACCATATTAATGCTGCTGACAGCTTAATGCCTACACTAGAAATAAGAGGCATAAGGAGTGTTGCAGTGTGTCAATGACTGCTGTTGGTCTTTTGTAATCTTTCTATCATTGCAGCCGCATCAAAAGAAAGAGAATGTCCCTTCTCCAACTCTGCTTTTTCTTTTTTCTTCAATTGTTGTCATTTTAATTTTAACAAAATAGACCTTGTCTTTTTTACCCAGGAAGCCAACTGATTGTCAAAAAATAAATCTGGTGATAGTCAGTGTAATTTTAAGCAGTAAGAAATGTGTGTACCGGTATGTATGTATGTATGTATGTATGTATATATATATATATATATATGTGTGTGTGTGTGTGTGTGTGTGTGTGTGTGTGTGTGTGTGTGTGTGTGTGTGTGTGTGTGTTATCTTTTGTAAAAATAAGTATATTTTCTCCATTTTCAGGATGCATAATAGAAGTAAATTTGTGACAAAGTGGCAGCACAAGACCTGGCCTCTTTGGAGCGATTCTGCTGTAGACGTTCTTTCACCCTACGCTTCTCCTCTTCTATAATCTTCCTGCGGTCACAAGCCCCCAGGTTAATCAGAACCAAAGTGTCATAGAGCAAGCCATCTTTCACTTCACGGTCCAAACGAGAGTCTGTGGTGAAGCTTGGGGAATGGTTGACCTTTACATAGACATAGTCATAGGATAGATTGAGGCACAAGAAAAAAGAAAAAAAGAAAAGAGCGAGCGAATGGCATAAGGAGGACAGAGATGACAAATGCTTTGTGATATTACTGTACAAAACAGAATAAATTACACTGACAAAGATCCCACCTCCAGCAGCCAGGGCTTAAGCCGGTGGTCCAGCAGTACATCAAAGCCCAGAATCTCAAAACAGGCGCTGCCCGCCACATGGTTAGGAAAGCAAGTGTGGTAGTTGTGCTTGAGAATAGGATGAGCTGAAATAAGGGTCTTTATGATCACATCCTCAATGTCCACCCACACCTTCTCTGTGTCATAACACAGGGCTTCAAGATGCTTGTTAAGTGAAGAAAGCTTCCTATAAAAAATATTTTTTAAATATTTAAGAGTTATTTAAGAGTTATATTGTGAACTTTAAAGATTTTGAAGATCTTCAGTTAAAAAGCAGCATCAGTGTTAATATATTGTTATGTATTAACGCTGTTGTTATAAAGCTATAGAACACAATAATAATGTCAGGCAGAATCCATAGGCCTCTTAAAATGTTCTTAAATTTGTTTTTGAGCAAAGTTCTTTAACAAGTGTTTTGCATAAACATACCAGCACTTTAATGTAATAGGTTAAAATGTGCTTCTGATTCTGGTCTTACCAAAGAACAAATCCCTAATGTATGAGTGGGCTTTAAAGAGAAATTACTTCTTACAAACAGTTGGCGGTCCAATGTTATTCATAAATGCTTCATATAAACCCTTTATCATGCCATTTTTAGTCAAAAATATTTAAACTTTTTTTTTTATTTGAAGTTAACCCCATCATTTTAGTCATTTCTAAAAACAACATTCTATTAAGGGAAAATAATTACCGCTTGCTGCCTGTGTCATCATCTCTGACAAAATTCTCACTGTTCTTGTTGATGGCATAGTTGGTCAGGTGCATGCAAACTTCATCCTTCAAGAAAAACAGTGAGGTAAAAAAGAGAAGATTAGAATTCACATTAATATTACTTTACTTTAACTGTAATAATAATAATGTGCTACTAACTATAGTGTGCACTTTGAATGCTATAAGGCTTAAATTAATACAGTTGTCTGAGGTCTCTCACCATGTTGCTGCAGGTGGGCTCACTGTACTGGCTGGTGCAGAAACGGGCCAGTCCCTCATTATACACAAAGATACGGAATGGATCACAGCTGGTCACCAACACATAAATGCGCAGGTCAAACTTGAACCCATCAATTATGAATGGCTATGGAAAGAATAGAAAGATTGCAGAGGCAAACCATGCAAAATGCCCATTCAACTCACTAACACAGGAAGTTTTGATTACTGTAATGTGGGCTGATGAACAGTGTCTTACCCTGGACATATAAACCTGGCAGATCATGTGTTCCCCTGGCCGAATGTCTTTGCTGGACTTGGTGAGAAAGATACCACGACCTTGGCAACCTGAGTCTGGCTTGCAAATGTATGTCTTATGCTTTTTGGCTCTAGTGTAAGCTTGAAAATCACTGTAACTAAAGAATATTTCATGTATATTTAGTACCAGAACAAATCGAACACGAATATCTTTTACAGTCATGGTCATTTATTCAGCTAGAAATGTTCTCAATGTGTCATTGTGCTAACGTTAAGAATGCGAAGAAGTCATTTATATTATATGTGCAGTGAATAAAAAAAACTCACTCTGCAGGGAGGCACCATGTTCGGGGAAAGATGTTATAGTCTTTGGGAAAGAGCTTCAACATACGGTTCATATTTCTTGCAAGAAGATCTTTCCTGCAGATCTCACTCATTCCTGGAAAATGGTTGATTTTCTGTATGGCAGACAGATTGGGTAAATAGATCATATCCAATAAACAGGATAGCTGACAGTGAGCTTGCATTATGAGAGAAGAAAGAGTAAAATGTAACTACCTGGTATCGTTTCATATCCATGACTCTATCCAAAGAGACAGAACAATCAGTCCAAAATAAAGTCCAGTCCTCTCCTTCGCAGGCCTCTCGAAGGCCATATCGGCGAGCCGCACGACGCACTTACAGAAAAGAGAGAACGCTCAAAAAATGCAAAACACAGCAAAATGGAATCATGGACCAAGAAGTTTTACAAAACATTTTCAACCTAATCTTTGTGTGCTACACCAGGATCAATCATAAATCCAACAATTAGCATTCCTGCAGCATTTCACAGAAATTTACTTATTAACTTATTTTTAGGCCACTAGATTTGTAAGGACAGCCAATCTTCAGTGTTCAAAAAAGCATGACTATATAACACGTATTCTAAACTACAGCTGTTACTCTAATAAAATTTGGACAAAACATGTCTTACCAAAGCTAGGACTTTTTAAACACTGGCTGTGCTGGATACATTTGCTTTGCCTACAATTTCTAAAATGCATGAAAGCCATGATTAAGCAAAAACTTCACCCACATCACTATGCTGGGAATGTATTCCTACAAATTTCTCAATCTGGGAAAAAAGTTGACCTTTGTATTAATATCCTCTGACAGATTTCAGTAGTGACTTTAATTAGAAGTGGAAGTCATTTCAAGAAGGTACTGTACATTTCTGTACAGCAGACAAGTCGAAATTATTGGCCATATGCTATACCTGTAGCACGCAAGGATTAAGTGGAGAGAAAACAGTTCATTTGATCCATTCAATACTGTAATCACATATGAGCAGAAACTCACCACTTTCATATTTACAGTTGGTGAGATTAATCCACAATCATCTGGAAGAAAAGAAGCAGACAAAGGGACAGACCTGTGCATTGCTCAGAGCTATTAAAAGTATCTGCACCCTTGACAGTTTCAGCTTGGTAAAAAGATCTAGATAATATGTTACCAAGCCTTATACTTTGCTTTGTATTTTTTATGTTATTCGCTTGCTTGAGGTTGTAACAGTAAACTTGTAACATGGCAACTTGAACAATAGCCTACATTTATGTAAACAGCTTACCTCTTCTTCCTTTTCTTCCTCTTCTTGGTTCCTGCAGACAATGGCGTTGGGGAGCAGGCTTCAGCATGACAGTCACTGCCCCACCCTTCGCCCTCCTCCCCTGCTTTGGGCTCCCACTGAAAGGAGTCTTGGGGCTCTGGACTCTCTGCAGGAAGCCCCATGCTTCAAGGTCAGAGACACAGGAGTCAATCTACAAGGTCCCCTGACTGGCAATATCAGATTGTCCCCAGATGACAATGTGCAACATTTTTGGATTGAAATTTTAGGGGGGGAATAGAATGGCTTTTGAAAGTGGACTTAGTTTTAAAATGTGAGCTATTAGGAAGGTTCAACCTGAATTATTGAAACTGGAAGTATGAACATTTTAGATACTAATCCTTGGTTTAAGATTTTCTCAAAATGTTCTCTGTCATATGGGAACATTTTCTGAAATCAGATTATTTCAGGCAGACAAGATGCATAATTTCTGCATATGTTTCTGCTGGTCTCTATTTATTTTTTAATGTGTCACTCAAGAGCACACTGTTAGGGGATGTGTAAAACTATGATGTCACATGCCTACAATGATACTCAATCAACCACATTGCTAGAAGAGCTTGTAGCATGCAATGATAGACTTAGAGCATCACATTTCGCTCCACATGGTGACTTGTGCTATCTGTCAACAATCTGCATAGCCATACAGAGATGTAATCATGAACAGTGGGAGATAAATATGGGACACATGTTATGCCTCATGGCCACTGGACTGATGGATGCCTTCAAGTGGCCACAAAAAGGAGGGTGTGCAGGGACACCCCAGCAAGCTGTGGGAGGCCTGGGTGCTGGGTAACTGTATTCTGATCCAACGATCTGGATAATCCTGACCATGAACTCTTGGCTCTTCGCTTTGCTGAAACGGCCCACTGACCTACCAGAGGTGTAATGTTACAACTAATTATTCTGGTTTGTTTCACAACCAGTATAGCCTGTTTGAGTGTCTAGTTCTCAAATAATTTCAGACCTGATTACAATAAATGGAACAGGACATAAAGTTTTAAAAACACTGCAATAAGTTATTTTTTATATTGTTTAATAATATTAACATTTTTAAAACTTTCTATGAGCCTAAATAAAAACTAAATGTTAAATTAACACACTTTCACACATTTACTTCCGAAATTGTGGAGAACCGCTTGACCGAGGCCCCGAAAACCTTTCCAGCTTCAGATGGAGAAGTTCTCCGCGTGCACTCAGCTTCGGTTGTCGGCCGGAGTGGTGTCATTCTCGGGGCTGGTCTGACATACACTGGGCCACATGTCCGTCTCAGGGCTGGCACGTAAACCCTGACAAAGAGGAACAAATTCATCTCCTCAATGCAGGGACGACCCAGCGCGGATTCATTTACACGTCGACACACCAAACCCTCAAGATCAAGTGACCAATTAGAAACACACTAGACAAACACCCGATATGTGCCAACACCGAAGTAAAATGAAGAACAGGAGACGAGCAAGAATGAGAAGAGAGGGATAATCCCTCATATTAGTCCGAGGTAATGAGAGAAGAGCTCGGAGATTTTTTTTCGTCAGCCAACCAAATCTGTGCTGGAACAAACGAACAGCCTGTGGGATTTGAGTTTTTGAGGATGTTTACAATCATGACAGAGTCATCATAATTTACGTTAGCAAAACTAATTTGTCCCATCTTTATGTCTAATATGATTTGAAGAACAGAGAAAATTATGTTATTTCGACAAACATACAGGCACTGGAAGAGTCGTTTAATAGTGTACTAATTTGTGGGGTTTTGCTGTTATTTATTTTTTTCGATTTTCTCAGCACAAAACCACAAATGACAAGAACATGTGTCCTGTGGTTGATAACACGCATTCATTACTTTGTGCTCATCGTAAATGCCGAGTTAGGCCAAGCAGAAGCCCTACTGTTTAGTGATAGCGCGGTCGCCGATCCGTGACAGCAGCGAGTTTGCCATGGTTACAGACCGCTTTAATATAAACAGATTAGCCGCTAACCTGGCTAACACGCAGATAGAGCCACGAATAAAAACACATAGGTAAACATTACACTGATGCGAAAAGAACTCACTTCCTTTCTCGTTATAAGAGACAGTAGTCAAGTAAAGACACCAAGACATACCAAGTACTTACGACAAGGGCGTTTACACGTTGTACTGCTCCACAGACTCCAAGCTCGAGCAGCTCAGCGCACTAGGTCAAGCGAACGCAGACCTGCCCAATCACCTTCCGCGTTCATATTCCATACGCTTTCCTATTGGCTCAACCGAACAGACCCTCTGAAGTCGGTCCACTTTTCTGATACGGGATTTCGCGCACGTTCTTGAGAAATACGACACAGCAAGAAGCTCACCAAATCCACAGAAGTTGGCATCAGACTTAATGATAAATTAAGCATAAGTCTTAAACATGCAAACTAATTATGTACTGGAACCTGGAGAAGCCGTCCTCTGACTCCCAATGCACTAATTTCCACTTCGCCCAGACAGACGGCTCATAGATGTAACCATCAAGAGATGACAACTGAGGTAAAGATATTTTTGGTCTTTTTATTCAACTGACGTTTGTTGTCTGAATCTTTCAAGTAAAACAATGTGGAATTACAAGGGAACATAAGGAATGTAACAAATTAGAAGAGAAAATAAAAAGATAATCGCCACATTCTACATGTCTCTACCCCTAAAATGGGACAAAGACAGAAACTTACTGCCAGGGCTCAGCTGAAAAAAATAGGGGAAAAACTTAGAAGATTCTTGCAGGAGTATTTCAATTTTGTCTTGCCATAGAATAACCAATTTTTAGAAAAAAGACAACATAGATTTACACTGAAGAGGTGTTTCCAATTTGGTTGCGCTTCAACAAAGATACACCTCCTGTGGTTTAGGATGGAAATGTCTTTATTACACTTTAAACACTAAAAAAAATTGAAGCCCAAACTTTCCTCTTTCCTTAGCAAGGCATACAGGGATCCCCTCCCATGAGGATCAACAGGCACTCTCACTTTGTCACTGATTTGAAACAAACGGTTTGACAAAATTTAATGAGAAGAAGACCATATTGACTAATACTTTGGAAAAGGTGAAAAACAAACGAGATTGCCTCTCATATCTGTATTGCCAGAAAGCAAATGACAAGCAGACTTCAAGATTCATCACAAGCTCAAGAGCTATACATACACATTGTGAGGTACCAGTAGAAGTAATTTGATTGAAAAGGATTAAAAAACTATCACAATACACTCAAATGCCAGGGACATTATGTGAGATGTGCAAATGGAAAAATGCAGGCTGGACTTAAAAGTAATGGACAGGGAAAAAAAAAACAACCCAAGACAAGGAGGTCTGAGCAAAGACTAACTCCAGCATAGTGCAGCAAAAATCACATTTACAGACCTGCTCTTTTCTTCATACCCTGGAAGAAACCACAGAATATTCTTAATTTAATCAAATTACTTGAAACAAACAATAGTCAACAGCTGGCAAACATTTTGTCACAACCCAACTGCTTAAAAACGTTATAACAATTGTACAATCTCACTCAATCTGTTGAATGTAGCATAAATGACTTTCTGCAATCCCCTCTGCAGCACAGGTAAACTCTCTATAAAGGGTACAACCTAAGTGACCCATCTTAACACATACTTCTTTTAGTATTCCAGTCTTTAAATGATTACAGTACATAGTGTGAACTAATAACTCTTGCCCCTTGCCCAGCTTTCCAAAGTCCTTGTTGTACAGTGAGGTACTGTCCTTATGATTTCATCACCAGGACTGCAATGCCACATTTTAACAGGTACCCTTTTGGCCCCATCTGTGTCCTGTATCTGTGCTCCCTCTCCACATTGAAGATGGCTTGTCATAGTTGATACACCAAAAGCGAGTTCAGCTCTCATCACAAAGTGCAACAGACTCAGTTTGATCTCTCCTCGGCAACAGTGTTGAAGAATGGCAAGTTATACAGTTGATCCCAATTTGTCAAAACCCGTAAAACCTTTACTCATCACTGCATTTCATTCATTGTATCCACCAGTTTACAGTTCCAACACTTGTCTTGATCAAGTTTTAGAGTGCCGCTGTTGGATGGAGGAGCGGGTGTTGCTGGCCGGAGTGCGAGCCTGGGCCGCTGCAAGTGCAGCAACACTCCGAAGCACCCGGTCAGGAGTTCCCTCACTAGACCCAGCGCTAAGCTCTGTCTTCTCACGCTTCTGAGAGTGTCTTTCCCTCCTGCTTTCACGACCTCTGCTCTCTACCATCTGCTTCTGCCTGCTTTTGCCTCTCTCTGTGTCACTGCCAGAAGAGGGAGCTCTTGAGCGAGAGCGCGGGGGCCCAGTGCTACGTGAGCTCAGGCTGCGAGTGCGCTGGCTACTGTTGCTGCTGCTGCGACTTCTGCTGCTGCCTGCCCCTCTTTCACTGCTTATGCTACTGCAGGCACTATGGCCTCTAGAAGACCTTATCTCTCTGTCATCTTCCACTTCCTCCTTGTGGTCTGTTTTTTTCTTCTCTTCTTTTTTGATCCTCTTGATTTCAGTTTCCAAAGGTGGCACAAGGTTGCCTGGGCGCTGCCGTGTAGAACGAGCAGCAGAGGGATTTGTTCCGATGATAGACTGAGAAGAATCTGATGATGGGGTTTGTTGACCACTGCCTGCTTTATTATTAGCTGCACATGTTTTTGGAGAGTCCTCTTCAAGCTTGCCCTTACTACCTTTTTCAGAAACTGGTTGCTGCCCAACTGTCTTACACTTTGAGCTAGAACTTGGTGTATCTGGACCCCTTCCTCTCATAGCCAAAAGCTTAGCAGCAGCATTGAGGGCTGAGCAACGTTTACCCAGCACCTCAGGCTCAGTGGAGGTGCGAGTGGTCAATTGCAAATCAGGTTGACCTGTGGATTTACGAGTTACCCTAACAGGAGTTGCTCCTCTAGACTCCCCTTCTTTGTTGACCTCATGACTCTTCTTTTCTGACGGTTTCCTACATCTCTCGTCACCTTTGTCATTTCTGGTCTCTTCCAGACTTTTTTGGACTGAGCGAGTAAGGCGCCTCTTTGGGCTAGATGAGTCTTCAGAATCGGAGGAAGAGGAGTTGGAACACTGTCCTCGTACAGGTGTCACTGGCTCCTTGTCAGTCCCTCTGTCTGTACTCTGTTTATCAGAGTCTGTTTCCTCTCGTTTTCGCTTTGCAGGTAGCCTACTCCCAACAGTCTTTTTGGACAGAGATGAGCGAGTCCCAGAGGAAGAAATAGATGATGGAGAGGAGGACCTGACAGAATCTTGACTACTTTGTCTGCTGATGCTTTTTTTCTTGCTTGAGGCTGTGCTTTCTTGCTCCTCCATCTGGCTTTCCTCTTCTACTGACTTCTCAACCCCATCACTCTCAGTAAGAGTTTGCATCACTCTTTCTTGAATCAAGGATGCAGGCTGTGGTGCATCAGACATTTGACACTCTAGAACATTTTCTACTCTCCTCCTTTTGGTCAGAAATTGGGTATTGTCTCGGTCCTCTTTCTCAGGAGTTCCAGAGGTTTCTAGCCCAATTTCCTCTGTACTTTCAGTTATTTTATCTTCTTTTAGTGCAGTGGTGTCTTGCTGATTTTCAGTTGCTGACTGCTGTGCTTGGGACTGAGGCCTGTATGGGGGGCTCTGGCATAAAGCAACTGTAGGAGGATCACTTGTTTGGTCAGGTAATGCTGGGGAAGGTTCAGAGGTGAAGCATATTTGGCTTGATTGTGGAGGAACCGTTTCAGTTTCTTCAGGCAAAGGTTGAGATTGAGAAAGATTAGTCAAGTCACATACTGATAATGGCTTAGGAGAAAGAGAACCAGAAGTCACAATGGGCTCAGTTGAGAGCTCATTTGTTGGCCTTGGTGGTGGGGGTAACGACTGTAGAGACATTGTAGTTATAGAAGAACTAAGCAAGATTTCTTGAGTGTCTGTATTTGCTACTCTACTTTCAAGAGAAATCTGCATTAATTCAGTAGATGTAAATGAGATTTGTGGAGAAGTTACACTGTGATCAGAGGTCGAAGATGGCTGTGAAATATCACTGCTTATTGCAGTTGATGTAAATTGTGTAAGAGAAGTGATTACTTGATTGCTTTGAGAAGCAGTGGATGCAGGTGAAAGCTGTTGAGATGGTTCAGGGGCAGAGATATCAACAGTTAATTTTTGCATAGCAGCAGACTGTAGAGGAGGAGAAGATTTTGTGTTGGGCTGACTAATATTTTCTATAGGAATAGCCTCTGGTAAGATTGCAGTTGAGGTGGAAAGAGAGTCAGAATGGGGAACTGTGGTCAGGCCAATGTGTTCACTACTAGTTGAGACTGCTGAAGTGGCTGTTAGTTTTATATGAGATACATCGGGTGTTGCAGGGGGAGAAATGGATGTAGTGGAGAAAACGAGTTGACAGTCTGTTTTATAAGGTGAGGAGATATCTGTTGTAGTTGGGCCATCAGCCAATGAGCATTTTTCTGGACACTCCGGAACAGAGGACAAAATTAAAGGTTCAACACTGAAACTGGGTGTGTTGAGGTTTAGAGAGGAATGGCTTTCCTGTGGTGATGTTGCACACTGTCCTCCTTGTACAGATTTACTAATGTGTGCAATATTTACAGTGGAATCTTTTCTAGGGCGGCCTCTCTTTCGTTTTGGTGAGAGAGATGGACTTTGTTTTTCACTCCTTGAATTCTCAACAACAGGCATCACCTGCTTTGTAGATTCTGGTGGCTTAGGTACCTTTGGAGGTCGACCTCTTTTTCGTTTCACAATTGTGGTATTGGGAGTATTGGGATCAGAAGCAACAGTAAGGCTAGTAGTGCTTTCCTTAGACCAATTAGGCTCCTGTTTCTTTGGAGACAGGGGATTGCGTCGGTCAAGGCCTCTGCCTCTACCAGGATACTGTTCTCCTAACTGAGCAGCCATACGAGATTCTGTCTCCAGGCGCCGACGCACTGGTAGGTTGCGAAGGACTGGCATGTCTGGTGAATGTGTAGGGGAATAAGGCTGGTACCCCCTTCCTGAACTTGAGAGTGATGAAGATGGGGAGACCTCCTGCCCTTGCTGCATTGGAGGAGGAGATATAGAAGGGGATTTTAAAATAGTCTTATCTTTTACAGGTTGAGATACTTGATCAGGCGAGTGGGAAATTGTGTCTTGTACTGCCTCGGTCTGCTCCATCTCTTCTGATGAACCTTCAGTCTGCAATCCTCCACTTCCACTTGTCCCCCTTCTCCTCCTCCTTGGTTCTTTATCTTCAACTACAGTAACTAGACGTCCAGGAAGTTTTCGAAGGACTTTAGCAGATGGGGAATCTTCTGGAAG
Source organism: Lepidarchus adonis (assembly GCA_037576955.1). Lineage (NCBI taxonomy): Eukaryota > Metazoa > Chordata > Actinopteri > Characiformes > Lepidarchidae > Lepidarchus > Lepidarchus adonis. The sequence continues at coordinate 30,018,637 of JBBIGC010000104.1, read as the reverse complement.
TCCTTTGAGAACTTCTCCATCAGCAGTTTGGCGCTTACGTGGTGACCGAGGGTGCAGAGAAGCCAGTGAAGGAAAGGGTGAGTGTTGTCCATCTTGCTCTAGCTGATGTTCTGGAGAGCATATAGAATCTGAAGAAACAGATGTCCCCCGTCCTCTCTCTTTAATGCCTTGCTGAAGAGTATCCAACTGTGCCTCAACTCCAAGATCATCACTTGCTTCTCTGTGCACTGATGTCAGTGCAGAAATATGTCCACTGGAGCTTCTGTCCACTGATGGAGACATAGCTGCTGAAGGCACTGAAGCAGACGGGGAGAGGGGCTGGTGATGTAGGTTTGGTGCCATTTCGGATTTAGAAACTAGATCTGGTGTTGGAAGAAATTGTGTTTCTGAATCAGAGTGTAGCTGATCAGTTTGGGATTTCACATTTTCTGCCTGGGAGGGTGCTGAGGAGGGAACATGTTCTTTGGATGCCCCTCTCCCCCGCAGACCACTACGGAGTCGTTCAGGCACTTCTCTGGGCTGAGGGGATTTGAGGCTGGAGTTGGAGCCAGATATCAGTGCTTCCCCCCTCCTCCCTTTCTCTCCATCTGATGATAGGCGTGTTGCAGACACATCATCATCATCATCTATTTTAGCAGGTGTTCCTCTAAGTCTACCACTAACTCTCGTAGACGGGGCACCCTTCTCTTTGTGTTTTCGTGTGCGGCGAGCTGGAGGGTGTTCCTCAGGAGTAGGTGGTGTAGAGTCCTCTTCATCATTATCAGATGACTGATGCAGTTTTAGACCCTCCTCTTTTGCCTGATCTAATCCTTTTCTTGCAGCTTCCACCTGCTCCTGTTGCCATGACAGAACAATTTATAATCTTTATATGCATCTTAAGAAAGTGATAGGTTCAGTATAAACACATTATTAGTACCATTAATGTTGTTTATGCATATTATTATAGAGATTAGTACAGTATGCAACATTGCTGAATAAAATTAACATTTGTTTACCTCTGCCTGTTTCAGTTCTTCTTTGCAAATATCCTCAAGTGATGCCTCCAGGAAATTCATAGCATACCGTTCTATAGGGGTGAGCTGTTGTGAAGAAAAACAGCATGCGCAAAGCACAAGATTAAATGTAAAATGCAGAGGAAGTTTGATCATTTTAAAAGATAGATTATTACCTGTTCAACTAGGGCTGCAATTTCCTGCTCAGCCTTGGAAAGTTCCTCCTCTTCTTGGTCTCTGCTCTCACCATCATCCAGAGGAATATTTTCATTAAATTCTGCTAGCTCAGCTACCTGTTCCGCTTTGGCTTGAGAAGCTGCTACAATGTCCTCCTCATCCTCAGCACGACACAAAACCTGGTAAGAAGGGTAATTATCAATGAAAATCAATTAATTTATTTAACAGTATTGATTTTTTTTGTTTTTAGAAAATGATTACCTGCTCTAAAATGTTGGTTTGTTGTTTATTGATGGCCTCCTCATCATCTGATGGTGGTACACTCGATTCAGCCTCCTTCTTCTCCCCCTCAGACATATCAAACAACTCTCTGATAGTTTGCTGCAAGACAAAAATAACCATTATACTGTGTGTTTGTTAACATGACCATATATACAAGAGAGGAATAAAACACAAACAACCCTACCTGTTTAAAAAAGGCAGTGGTGAAGTTTCCTCCTTCAATTGCCATATCTCCTAACATCCTTTTCTGGTTGGCTTTCTTCAGGATGTTCTCCTCCACAGTCCGTTCACTGATTAGCCTAAAGAAATTTTAATGAGGAAATAATAGTGAGCTACAAAAGCAATATACATGCTTCCATCTGCATTTTCACAGTACTGCTGTGAGGATTTGTGGTATAAAATAATAATAATAATACATTTTATTTATAACGCACTTTTCATTAGCAAATCTCAAAG
>JBBIGC010000104.1:29985082-30016630 GCA_037576955.1 Lepidarchus adonis | reverse complement strand
CTTTTGAATAAACTTTGGAACGAGAAAAATAGCAAAAAGAGTAGCAAAATAAATATAATTTATAATACTATGTATTGGAAGAATATTTACATTAAATTATAACATTTCTAAAAAGTACAAATAAAAACATGCCAGACGGAGCGGCGTCAGTCTCGCCAGCGTCCCCGTAACCTAGCAACCTGTAATAATAGGGGGCACCTGTATATATGAACATCTCTTGTTTGACCAATACGATGGCAACGGTCTTGGGCCTGGGCATCCATGGTGGGGTTCCAGTCACTATCATAGAACACCACGGTGTCTGCTCCTGTCAAGTTTACCCCCACACCACCACTCCGGGTGGATAAAATGAAACAGAAGATGCGACGGTCTGCATTAAATCTCTCCATCAGGGCCTGAAAAGTATAAAAAATATATTTTTTTTTAAACAAACCTTTAATGACTTTAATGCGTCAATTCATTTCCATAAATGCAGTGCTCCAATTTACTTTACTTACCTGTCTCTGCTCCACTCGTGTGCTACCATCCAGCCGTAAATAAATGTGACCATGGTAGTTGAGGAACTGCTCTAGAACATCCAGCATGCGAGTCATCTGAGTAAATATGAGCACTCTATGACCTTCAGCCTTCAGTTTCCGCAGCAGTAGGTGGAGAGTCTGTAACTTGCCTATACACATACACAAAAAACCAACATTACAGCATTTCAAATATTACCCTGGAATTCATGCTAGCCAGTATATTCAGTAAAATGTAAACACTGACCTGCATAAAATAATTTTACACAGTTACAACAGTGTCCCAAACAACATACTGACAATGTTTGCGATTTAATTATATAAGTTGTTGCACTCACCACAGTCATACTGGATGAGTCTCAGGTCTGGAAAGTGTGTCCGCATATTGCACTGGATACGGTGCAGCACATGCATTAGGGGAGAAAAATGAGCAGACACCACAGAGGAAAAAACAGTCTGCTGGTGGCTGAGAGAGGGAGGAGGATGGCAGCAGTGCATGGTAATGGGCTTAGCCTCCACTGGAGGTATGACAAATGTGAACCTGTGAGGAGAGACATTCGTTATAGAATACTTGTATACAAAAAGAGAACAGGTAGTATAGGATAACAAGGTTTAAGGTGTAAAACAATAGTCATACCTTTCTATGACATCAGATAGCAACTGAAGCCTCTCCTCTGGGCTATGAATAGATTCCTGGAGAGTTTTGCTCTGGTTTAGGTAGTCACACACATGCTGTGATGGTGCATTAACAGAAGAACTATAGCCAGAGTGGTTCCACTTTTTGATAATCGGGTGAGCTGGAGTGGGATTAGGATCTGGGAGGAAAGTGAGGAAATCCAAAACCTCTTGGCCATACACCGGCTTAGCATTGCAGTGGAGTTCATTCACTCGAATAATCTGAGAGATACAAGAGTCTCTCTGGGCCTTACGTCTATCCACAAGCCATGACTGTAAAAACAGGAGCACAAGCCACAAATTGTAGGAGAAAGAAAGAACAAAATATTAATAAATAAATACAAACTGGGTCCCTAAAACATCTTTAAATTTCCAATCTGACATTTAGGACTAAACATCTTATAATGTCTTAAAAATGATTTTGACATGTCTTAAAATTAACTGCATTATAATGTTGCTCTAAGCAAAAAGTTAGATTTGTTTAAGAAACTTTCATCTAGTGAATCTGGTATAAAAACTGCACGTTTAGTGCCATTATAATTTAACACCCACTGCACTTTGTGCAAGAAAACTCTTGCTTACAAGAGTCTGTCTAGTCATGTTTATGTAAACGTTTATGTCAAACAGGAGTAAATGCATTTATTTTGCAAATAATTTGTGCAAAATAGGTGACTTATGTGATTCCTTCATACGTTTTCATTATAAACAGGATAGATGTCCTAAGGTATTTATAAATTCTTAAAATGGTTTTAGGCTTGAATTTAAATTCTGGAAAACCCACAAACTTTGGGGGAAACAAAAATACCTGTCTATTCTGAGAGTTACTGACTTGTAAGCTCTTAAAAAAAAACATTCTATATACACAGTGCCAAGAAAAAGTATTATTCAGTATAAAACAAAAGATAACCTGTGAATTACTGAAGGACATTTACCCATGTTACAAAGTAATCAAGCAATAAACCAAATGTAATTAATTAAGGGTTAAAAACCACAGAAGTTTGACAGCCCTGGTGAATTCAGACATACATATACAAACTTTCCAGCAAAGTGAAGTTCCCTAAAAAGCCTTAACAAACAGCACAGTATGCCTCAATCAAAAGAAATTCCAGAGGAATTTCAAAAGAAAGTTATTAAATTATCAGAAAGGAAAGGGTTACAAGAGACTTCAGACTGCAAACCACCATAAGAAGAAATCTCCATTAATCCACAATTAGAAAAATGGTAACCATTGCAGTGTAGCAAGGGGAAAACCAGGAGCTTCATCACTTTGATTATCCCAAAGGTTTTGGAGGTAAATGTTCTATAAACTGAGGAGTCAAAAGTAAAACCTTTCGAGTTCCAATGCATCCGACATAAAGCTATTTGTGTACACAATAATATTATGCCCACAATCAAACATGAAAGTGGAATTAATGTGATGGTGTAGGAATGCTTTGCTTCTTCAGGGCCTGGATGACCTATCTAAGAAATGTATAAAATGAGCTGTCTACCAGAAAGTACAAAAGAAAAATATCTGATTATCAGTCCAAAATCTGAAGCTCAAGCAATATTGGTTTATGCAGCAGGACAATGAACCAAAGCACAAGATCCACAATTGAATGGATGAAAACAATTTCCAGTAAGATTTTGGAATAGCCTAGTCATAATCATTATCTGAACACCGCCAAGATGAAAATGGCAATTCAAAGCCAAAAGTTTAGAGGGCAATCACTTTGTCACAACCAACACAAATGCGAATTTGTGTCCTTCAACAAATCACAAGATCATTTGAAAAGTATAGTTTTTTTCTTGTTCTTTAACAACCTCAATTCAAAAAAGTTAAGATGCTGTGTAAAATGTAAACAAAATTAAAATGCAATGAACATAGAAGACATAAAATGTTAAAAATGAAACTGATCACTGTTACATGAAAAATACTAGCTAATTTTGACATGACTTGTTCTAAAAAGAGTATCCTAGAGAGGCAGAGTCACACCCAGAGTCAGAGGTTTAACAATCTGCAAAACTGTCTACAAACTTTGGAACAATTTCAAAATAATGCTCCTCAACAAAAAATGAGAAGACTTTGTATAATTTGTCATCTACAGTACATAATATCATCAAAAGAACAGAATTATCTATGTGCAAGGGACAATGCTGAAAATCTATTTGAAATTAGAAGGTCTCTGCATGGGGACAGGAACACTTCCAGAAATCATTGTCTGTTAACATAAGTTTGCCATGCCAAGCTTCATCATGCAAAGGAGAAGCCATGTGATAACATGATCCAGAAAATACCACAATCTTCTCTGGGCTCATTTAAAAAGTACTGAGGCAAAGTGAAAAACTTCAGTTGTAAAACGAATGAAAATTTGTAATTGTAATTGGAAAACATTTACGCCACACCCTCTGGACTAAAGAGGAGCGTAAAGATATATACATGTATAAAAGCAAAATATGCTCTTAACCAGTCTTGTATAATTCAGCATCTATTACAACAGCATGGTTTCATAGTAGAATAGCCCAGGTGCTGAACTGGCTTCCTGCAATCCAGTCCTTTCACAAATTTAAAACATTTTGCACATCTTGAAACAAAAAAAATAGACAAAGACCCAAGACTACTGAGAACCATGAATACTATAAACATCAAGGAGTTTTTAACTGCTGTTTGTACATACCATATAGAAAGGAGATCGTGGTGGAGGAGGTGGCTGGACTCTGACACGCGGAAATGCAAAAGTACTGCTCAGAGATGAGGATGTAGGTTTAAGATTACCCATTCTCAGGGTGGCATCACTACAGCTTTCTTCACGCCCTAATGAAGCATTCACCTTAGCTACAGGATAAAAGAAGGATACAGAAAACATTAAATATTCAGTTCTTTATTAAGAAATGTTTACAATGTCTAACCTTGTTTTTATTGATCTCTGAAACAAAAAGTGTTTTAGTTGCAGATAAACAACAAAAATGTACCTTGATTTATTAATAAAACAATTCAAACATGTCAAAGAATGTTACAAAAATGCACAGGCTTTCATAGGATGTCCACATTTTTTCCACATGACTGTATAAGCATATGTTTTGCATGAATACTTCAAACAAACATTCAATGAAATTGTACTGTACAGGCCAGAGGTTTTCAACCATTTTAAAACTTGTGATCCATATAAACAACCACAAAATCTTATGTGGGCCAAAAGAACACAAAAACAAATACTGAACAGCAAAAAAGCGCTGTTAATTTTTATACAGGACATAATTTATCCATGATTTAAAAAAAGAAATATTTAACACTAAACTTCATTTGCAAAAAATTAATGAATATATTTGCAACAAAAAAAAATTGACATTTTAAATGACATTACCTTGTGGTTACACACTAATCAGCTAATTAACTCAAAACACATGAAAAGCTTTCCTGAGCCTTGGTCTCAGTCTGGTCAGGAGGCTACACAAATCATGGGGAAGACTGTTTACTTGACAGATGCCCAGAAGTTAGTCATTGACACCATCCACAAAAGGGTAAGCCACAAAAGGTCCTTGCTAAAAAAGCTGGTTGTCCCAGCAACAGGGACAACTGCAGCCTTGAGAGGATTGCCAAGCAAAATTCATTCAAGAATTTGGGGGAGCTTCACAAGGAGTGGACTGAGGCTGGAGTCACATCAAGAGCCACTACGCCCAGACAAATCCTATACATGGGCTATGTCAAATTCCTTGTGTCAAGCTACTCCTGAACCAGAGACAATGTCAGAAGCATCTTACCTGGGCTAAGGAAAAAAAGCATTGGACTGTTGCTCAGTGTCCAAAGTTCTGTTTTCAGATGAATGTAAATTTTGCATATCATTTGGAAATCAAGGTCCCAGAGTTTGGAGGAACAGTGGAGAGGCAAAGAATCTATGTTGCTTGAAGTCCAGTGTGAATTTTCCACAGTCAATGATGATTTGGGGTGCCATGTCATTTGCTTGTGTCAACACAGTATCTACCAGGAAATCATATAGCACTTTATGCTTCCTTCTGCTGACAAGCTTTATGGAGATGCTGATTTGATTTTCCAGCAGGACTAACCCTGCCCACACTACCAAAGTTACCAAAAGCTGGTTCAACGAGCAGGGTGTTACTGTGCTTGATTGGCCAGCAAACTCACCTGACCTGAACCCCAATGGAGTATTGTCAAGAGGAAGAGGAGAGGCACCAAACCAACAATGCAGACGACCTGAAGGCTGCTCTCAAAGCAACCTAGACTTCAATTACACCTTAGCAGTGCCACAGACTGATTGACTTCATGCCACGTCGCATTGATGAAGTATTCATGCAAAAGAAGCCCCAACCAAGTATCGAGTACATAGAAATAAACATATTTTTCAGAAGCCTGACATTTCTGTTTAAAATATCATTTTTTACTGATCTTATGTGATATTCAAATTTTCTGAGACAGAGAATTTTGGGTTTATTATCTGTACGCCATAAATAATTGAAATTCCAAGAAATAAAGGCTTGACATATTTCAGTCTGTGAAATGAATCTATATATGAATTTCACTTTCTGAAAGGAGTGTCAAGAAATATTTTTCACCATATTGTATTTTTATTTTATTTTTTTTTAGATGTACCTATACCGGTATTTCATATGTTGCAAATTGTTTTTGATCATTATTTAATAATTACTGTCCTATCTATTATTATTATTATTATTATTATTATTATTATTATTATTATTATTATTATTATTATCATCATCATCAAATCACAGTAGTACCACAACAACTCTAGGATATAAATAATGTGTAATGTTTTGAATGCTTTGTGTAAATTCTACTTTCTGCTCACCCAGTCCTGGGCTTGGTGCTGATCCCTGTACCACCTTTAGCACAGGGCGGTTGGATGAAGTCTGGTTAGGGCCCAAGGTAGGAGCCCGAGGTGGAGCAGCATAAACAGGAGCCCGAAGGGGAGGCTGTTGCGGATTTGGCAGTCTGAGAGCAGGACTTGGAGTACCATGTGGGTGCAGCAAGACAGACTGTGGAGGGGGAACCCGAGGGGAGGGTGGCACAGCAAGAGTTGGAACTGGTCCACTCTCTTTGCCCGCTCCTTGCCGCACAACAATCTTAACAATTCCTGGTCCACTTACCATTGTTGATGGTACTGCACAAGGAGAAAAAACCTAAACATTACAACTTATTCTACATCAAAGCCTGAGCTTACATACAAGAACAGTGACATTTTTTGAATGGGCACCATATTATGGGTTACAGTAGCAAAGCTAAATCATTTACTACAAACGTTAATGTCAAGCTTACTCTTGTAACAGTTCAAACAGCAATCAACAACTAAAAGGATTCTTCATACTGAAATTTCACTTATTATGTAAAGACCATTCAATGAGGCTTGAGGGTGGTTCAGAAATACAATGTCTTAAAACTACTTTTCGCTTACATTCGCTTACACCAACCATAAGAGCAAGAGTATACAGTTCCATTTGCTGTATATCCTCTACATAACCACATATTATGCTTGGTTCTACAAAGAGATAACAAAAAGGCTCCTCTGTCCAGTACGATAAAGTGGGCTGAACTGAAAAAATGTCCATGCAATTAAAGAATGTGTGTGTGTCCTTTTAGTGATTATTTAAAAATTATATAGAGTTAGTCCTGGTTTGAAAAAAAATCCTTATGTTGATATATTATTCATATTATGTCGACATATTATTCAAATTTCTTTCCGTAAAAACCAAACTAACAATGCTCCACTTAGTAAAAGGTAGTCTGGTACCCGGGCTACAATTCTGCACGCTTCATCATTAGAACGACTGTAAGGATAAACTCAAGGACAGCGCCAGTACCTTGAGCAGCAGTGAGGGGTACCGCTAGTCCAGAGCAGGTTGGGGTTGTGCTGCTTGGGCTGGGAATTGCTGAGCTGCTACCTGACTGACTAACTGTATGGATGACTGCCACCTGAGCTGGCTGACTAATAAGGTGGTGCTGCCCACCGCTGGATACCAGATGCATTACATTTCCTAAAGGACACACAACCACAGGAAAAAGTGTTAACCCATAGACTACACCAACACTTAAGACAGACTACAGGCGTGCAGGAAAAACCTCCCCGTGGCTGTTCATGCAAGAAATGGGCCCAAATGGCGTTTTGTAATGATAAAGACAAAGGTTCCATTTACCTTGAATAGGACGTGGCTGGGGTACAGGCACTTGGTGTAAGGGAGCGCCAGAGAGGGTTAGTTTGTTGCCCTGAAGCTGAAAGGTCACAGGTTTACTGCCCTGACTAGATGACACTGGACGACCAGCCAAAGAGGCCAGCTGAGCAATACTGACAACCTCTCCAGCTGTAAGTAAAACAGAGAGAAACTTTTAATTTCTAGTTTTAAAATAATACATGTTGCCTTGATCTAGTTTACAAACGATACATGTTGCCATTACATACTCAGATTAAGACTCTTAATTCACTGTTAACTGAACTTACATGGTAATCTCGCCTGCATATCAGGGCTTAGAAGGACCCTCTGTGTCATGACGTTGCCAGGGGGCTGAGGAGAAGCAGACACTGTTTGGCTGCTGAGGGGTGCTGGGGACCGAACCGCCATGACTGGATGGGGAGTGCCGGGCCTCACCACAGAGGAAATACTTGAACAGACAGGAGCTCGTGGACCAGCAACAGGAGTTACTGGACATACTGAAATACATGAGATTAACAGTTAGGTAGAAAAGGGGGTAAAATGCATGAATAGGACTTATGCTTTATAATTTTGCTTCTTACATTAGGATACCAAATAATTGTTACTGCTCACTAGTTTGGCACTTTCCTTGTACGTAAAGCTAGATGCTAAGTGCAATAGACTGACCTTGTGGTGCTGGCTGTACAGAAGCCTGAGTAGGAGTGACCTCCGTTATTAGAGGGGGTCGTGGAGGCTGGGCGGCAGGAGAGACCGGACATGTGGGCCGTGGGTTGTTTACTGGCGTTGACGAACATCCTTCAGGTTTGGGAAGTGGCTGGAACATCCTTTTCACATGAGCAAATTAAAATGTGTTGTAATAAATAACTTGACCACTCTGAAATACATAGACAACAACATGTTAACTAAAGGGATATTGACTAATAAATATTCGGTTTGGAATCTCTTACCGGTTCACCTTCATGCGAACAGGTTTGGGTCTGGGTGGAGGCTCAGGAGACTCCATTATCTCCTGAATCAGCTGATGAGTTACTTTCCTCTGAGGAAGGTATACGTCTGCTTGGTATCGTGACACACGTCCCTCCAGACCAACCAGATCAAACATGGAAAGGTCACAACTCTGAGGAGATACAAAAAAAAGAAAAAAAAGAATGAGTAACACCAACAATACAAGAACAAAACATGCATACCAATAAATAGTGGATGGCCAGCACATTTATTTCACATATTACCACACTACCACAAAGGATTATCAGGTACGTAGTATAAACAGCTTGATTTAATGAACTGCTTAAACTGCTAACCTGGAAAGGAGGTGTCTCTAAGGCTCGCAGGACCAGAGAGGCAGTGGAGTAAATGATAGGCTTGGTGATGAAGGGAGATTGGATGGGTCGTGGGTCAAACAGATTGGGATGGTTACACACTTTACGCAGCTGCATCAAGATGTTGATCACAGACATGAAGTGGCCACTTGCAAGAGTTTCCCTTGTACTGGTAATAAAAGAATATCATAAAACCGATTTAAAGAGGAATTTAAACAAAACCACAGAGATAAATATAATTCTTATTTTCCACAAGGTGTCACCCTCAATACAATCATCTTCATAGTTTAGTCACTGGACACTCACGATGCCTGTGCCATGAAGTCATCATAGAGGAAGCGCTGTCTTTTAGAGAGGCGACAATGCACAACATGCTCATATTTTTTGGGCATTTGTTTTTCCACATCTGCTTTGATACGTCGCAGGAGGAAGGGCCTCAACACCTAACAAGGGAACGACATGTTTGTAGGAACATTTGTGAACTTGTATGCAACAATCAATGTAGGAATCACTAGTTTACACAAATAAGTCTATTTCTGACTTTATTCACCTTGTGCAGTCTTTTGACAAGACCCTCATTATACTCCTGACTGCCTTCAATCATGCCAGTCAGCGGGTTGGAGAACCACTCTTTGAATTCTCGGTGGGACTGGAAGACATGTGGCATTAGGAAGTGCATAAGTGACCAGAGCTCCATTAGACTGTTCTGTAGAGGAGTGCCAGTGAGCAGCAGTCTGCGGTGACTGCAGGCAGAACAATAAATGCAAAGAGAAGGAGGGGAGGCTTTACTAAAATGACAAACATGAAAAGCATACTATGGAAAAAGCAATAATGAATCATTTTAATAAAATTTCTAAGGCACCTGTTAAAGTTTAACAAACTCTGCCAGCGCTGAGACTTGAAGTTTTTGATGTTCTGTGCCTCATCCAGAATCAAGTATCTCCAGGACTTACGCCTGAAGGCCTGGTGATCCTGCAAAACCAACTTATAGGATGTAATGCACACATGGAAAGCATTGGGTTTGGTCCAGCCCTAAAAAAAAGTAAAAGGAAAAAGTTACCACAAGCAATGCACAGACCCATCTAGCTACTAAAAAATAAATGTAATGTAGGTGATTGAATGTTAAGGTTTACTTGTCTCTTAAGTTTACGCTCTTTCTGACTGCCATAGTAAGTGAGGATTTTGAAACCGGGACACCAGCGCTTCAACTCCATTTCCCAGTTCAACATCACACTGGTGGGCACTATGATCAGGTGAGGTCCCCAGTTACCTTTGAAAAATGCAAAATACACTGTAAAAAGCCCCATCCCACATACACACACACACACACACACTTCATGACCACATTTAACTTTTACATAAAATAATGAATATTTTTCCAATACATGTTTAATGCAAAAACACCCACATTGCTTTTGCGGACCAAATGACAACACTAACAGCACCAAGTTTAACACAATAACGCATGTCCCCTTTTCTACAGAGGCTGAATCTTAAATGGCTCACAACCACCTTTGCATTCATTAGACAGAGACACCAGCCAGAGGATGACATTTACAAAAAACAGCATTTCATAGTAGATAAACAGTGCATGATTTGATTGCAAAAGTCAGAAATTCATAACTTACTTTGTACATTAAGTAGATATAAAGATAAATTTGAGATTTATCCTGGGTTTAAGATAAAAACATTTTATATTCTATTTATATAAAAATTCATATAAAATTTGCTTTCTACCATTCAAATAGTTTTTACCTGCAAAAGCAGTTGGTGTCAATGTAATTATAATAAGGTTCAGAAGGACAGAGCAAGGAAGTGAACAACATATACCAAATAACACAGAAAGGCAGTAAAGTCAGAGAGCTCTAGTTCTTAATCATTGCATTTTCACCCAAATTGAATACAATGTTCATTACAAACCACAAAATCAGCTAAATTTGACCTAAGTATTTGAAAAAATATACATGAATTTCAGAATATAATATTTGATAAGAAGCAAATAAGCACATTTGCAAAATTAACATGCTTAAGTTTAAACATTTGCAACCGTTCACTTAGTATACATATGGGGGCAGTTTAGGTTTAGAGCAGAACATATAGCTTTCTTACAGTGGGAAAGATAGCAGTACTTGGAAATCATGGTAACATAGCAGGATTTGTAGGTAAAGTAACAAAGCAGGTATGGTGACGGTCATCCAAATAAATGGAAAAGTTAGTGCAAAAGGGCACAATAGAAAACTGATGGGGGGCAGCTTACAGCACTTCTTTATAGACGACATTGGCAGTTTTTCTTGTGGGGGTGTATATGTATGTGAGCGAACTTGCAGGTTTCGGTAATGAGAAAACAACGCAAAAGAAACATCGAATACAACCGGTAGTAGCACTACGGGCTTCGAGAGCATGAGATGCACCTTTGTACCAAATTTGGTCGCAATCCTTGCAGCCGCATGGAAACGCATAGCGAAAAGACAAACAGACATAAAGCGTCTTTAGCACCACCTATCTGATGATGTTGGGAGTTTTTCTGTGGGGGTGTATATGTATGTGAGCTCACTTGTAGGTTTCAGTAATGAGAAAACGACACAGGACGCGTCAGACGCAACCGGTAGTAGCACTATGGGCTTCGGGAGCATGAGATGTACCTATGTACCAACTTTGGTAGCAATCCGTGCAGCCGTATAGAAATGCATAGCGAACAGTCAAACAGACATACTCTTTTATATATATAGATATACTATCTGATCACTGATCGTTCACAGCTTTCTTACCTCTCTCCCACTAAAAGGCAGCAGCAATAAACATGGAGGCTACAAGCGAAAGTCACATGGCAAACAGATGAAACACTTATGTTGTACTTTGTAAATGAATCTAGATCATGAAATTGTTGCAATAATCCTGCAGATGATAACTACTTGTCTACATTTATTTGCCAAACCATACAATAAACATCTCGATCTCTTACCTTTTTCACAGGCCAGATGTGCCAAGAGAGCGATTGTCTGAATAGTTTTACCAAGACCCATTTCATCTGCCAAGATACCATTGAGCTTCTTTTCATACATGGTGACCAACCAGTCCAGTCCAATGTGCTGGTACTCACGCAAAGTGCCATGAAGTAAGAATGGAATGGGTGTTTTCACCTGGGGGAGAGGGGGCGGTTGACATGATTAGTAATCATTTACAGACCTCAACAACAAAAAAGGACACTCCAGCCATTATGAAAAATGTTTAGATTTGTGTAGATTTGAAAACTGCTTTGGTGTTGAAACTTAAGGGTGGGATGTTTTTTCTCCTGTGAGCTTGTGAGAACAGAAGGAAGCCAGATAGCAGTTACTACTAGAAAGCAGCATGTTGCATCTGTATTTTTTTTTTTGCTTATATGGCAGTAGCTTCTCTAGCAAACAAGATCCCATTTTCATCATAATGGGATTGCCAAGGTATTATGGTGTATTTGGACAAATCATTCTAGGTATAATTGACAAAATAAATGGATGTAAATGTAAAAAGAATAATGAATTCTGTTAAATGTAAAAGTAGTTTTAGGCTGGTTTTGCCCCTTTGAACCTTACTGAGATGAGAAACACTGTTCTTTGGCAGTGTGGCAGGGGCACTTACCTTTGTTGTGGCCAAAGTATATCCTTTAGGCTGAAGGCTCTCAGCTGTAGCAGCTATATGGCTGATCTCCTTTTTAGGGCGTGGAGACATGGAAATAGAAGGGCTGTGATCTCCCTCCCTCAGTAAGATCTCCATTCCTTCCCCTCCATCATCCTCGTCTTCCTCATTACTTTCCTCCGCTTCTGCTTCCTCCTCTTCATCACTGTCTTCAGCTGCAGCTGAATCTAAATGTTAAAGAAGGAGAAAAAAAAATTACCAACAAAAATATTCAACAGCTGTGTGTCTGAAAACAGCAAAATTCTCCATACTTCTGAAGAAAATTCACTGACTTTTTTTTTTTTTAAATAAATGGGTGAATACTGATGCATTTCACTCAACTATCTGAGGAGGTACCACTATCATCCCCGCTATCATCCCCTTCAGTCTCTTCCTCTTCCTCCTCCTCAGTGCCTTCGGACTCCTCTGAATACTCTGGGGATGCAGATGGCTCCTCAAAGTCAGATGCATAGGCCCCTTTGTATTTCTCCAGCAGCGCCTCTATACTCATCTCCCCTGAAGACAAAGGGTATAGCACATATGCAAAGGGGTCTTAAACAGCAGTGAATATGAATAAATACATGATGTTATTTAAAAGAAATAACAATTATTTAAGACAACAGGTTAAAAAAAGCTTCCCAAATGACAAAGATTCTAATTGCATCCAAGTCATTCATTTCCTATTTTATTTCATTTAAATTTTACAACTCTGATGGAAGTCTCGTCAGAAGAGGAAATCCTGTAGACTTGTGCATGATATTACCAAAAAAAGTAGGTTCCGTTATCCACGTCACTGTTTTAAGGCTTTTTAAACAAACAAGCCTTAAAAACACATCTTTAAACCCTGTGTATTCCTTGCAACAACAAAAAATTACTGAATACCCTCTTTGGCCAAGTCATCAAGCTCCTCTGCATGATCTCCACTGCCCTCAATAATCTCCTGGGCTTCAATGGTGTCCTCCACATCTTCCGCTTTAGATATGAAGACAACACACAATACAAACACAACAATCCCTTATTTAAGAGGTATATTTCAGTCAACATTATTTGAGAGATGCATTTGGTTAAATTATTTGCTTGATGAAGCTATATCAAAATGTCCAGCTCACCATCTTCCTCGTTTGCTGAAAACTCCTTGTCTTCATCTTCAACTGCAGATGAAGAATCATCTGAAGCTTCTTCCTCAGAAACTGAACCCTGTGACACAGATTTCAGTTAGCAAACACTGTACATATACCCACCACAGAAACTGAAGAGAAATGAGAGCACTAGGACTAAGAATGCTTGTGTGAATAGTTTTCATGGTACCTGGGGAAGGGTAAGGGTGCTGAGAAGCTGGTCCAGGGGAAGAGTACCCTCCTGCCTCAATAACTCAATCTCCTTTCTCTGTGTCTCTGCATCGTTCCCCTCTTGCTGCTCCTCCACTTCAATCGTCTCCTCATCATCCTCTTCCTCACATGGAGGTTCAAAGTCTCTGTCTGCACACAAATGAAAGAACAGAATTTAAAACCTACAAGACATTTAATTTGTGCAGCAATTATATTTCTTATGAATTCCCAATAACTATTTTCAGTGCAGTTACACCTGCTCACCATCCTCATCAGTTGAGCCGAGTTGAGCATATCGGGGTGTGATGCTTGTACTGTCTGCAGGTGTGGCTTGCAGGGACTGACTAAGCAAGTCAGAGTAGCGCTCTGTCTGGCCAACAATAAAATCCAACTGGAGATCCAGTGCCTTCTTGCGCTTCTCCTCCAGGCGAGATTGCTGTTTATACTGTACCACCTATGTAAAAGAAGCATATTAAAAATGTAAATACAAAGGCAGAAGTGGTATTTGCAATGTCAATGGACATTACATATAACAATCACCAGCAGTAAAACGCACAGATGTCTAATCAGGTTTTTTGCTCCACAGTCTGATCAAAGTTATTTATTACTGAAAATCTGCTTTTTAAAAAAATTGTATTTTCCTAGATAACAAGTTTCTCAGTGACCTCTTCAACTACAAAGATATAACAATCCAGTGTATAACCCTAACCCTAACCCTCTAATTGTACCTTAAAATTACATGGGCGCATTTATTGTCTATTTCCCAAGTGCCCAGTCTGTCCTTATCTTCCTGTTTTAAATGCTCTGTTGTATGCAATTGATTAATCTGATGTGCAACACCACATTTTTAAAATTAAATGATCATAAATCAGTCGTCACATCTGATAAAATAACTTGTAGGTTATTGTCAACCTTGCTGTAAAGCTGTGGTAGGGCAGTGTATGAAAATGGTCAACTACATCATAGCTTTAAAAGTCTCCAAAATTCTCTTCCAGTTTGGCTGGCCCTCCAAAGCCATAAGTTTAGATACCCTCTAATTTTTTTGTTGCCTTTTAGCTTTCTCAAAATAAATTTCTCTCTCCTCATCTCAGTTACTACTGCCTGGAGAAATGCTCGCATTACAAACCTTACATGTTGTCAATGGACTGCTTTCCTGTGTGACAACTGACAAAGTATCACGCATAGGCTTGTTAATGCTCAAGCCGATCCTGATCACTTAAAATGCCCTAATCAACATCCACAATACAAAGAGCATACTAATCAAAATTACAGCATAACAAAGATGAGGCACCTTTTCAACACTGCTCCAGAAAGCTCGGACTTCCTTTGCAATGGATGCAGCAACTCTCCTCAGTTTGGCCTGTTCTTCACGCTTTGCTCTCTCCTCTTTTTGTCTTAGCTCTTCATGGTGTCTCATCACCATTCTCACCACCTACAACCACATGATAATTTACTGTGGAATCTCCAAAATTTGCATTATGCTTCAATAAAGTACATGCATAGCAAAACTTAAGAAATTATTCATACTAATTCACAACTCACTTTTCTGGCTACGCCTCTCTTCCATCGCCTTTCCTGTGCAAAGTCGGCAGAAAGCCACTGCATCTCCTCACAGAGATAGTCCCAGTGTACTTTGGGCCGGACAGGCTCGGTCACACGAGACAATCGTTTAAGGGACCAGAATCCTTCTCGTTTCAGGGCAAGTGTACGATGCTCAATCTCTGCTTCCTGTTAGAAACACAAAACATGTATTTCACATTTTCACATTTATTTGGCTGACACTTTTGTCCAAAGCGACTTCCAGGTACATGGACAATCCAGTATCAGTTCACACATGACATCACTGATACGAGAGCTACAAAGAAGTTCAACATATTCTTCTTAGTCATTGAACACAGACAGCAAAAACATTACTATCTGAGAGTGTTAGAAAGAGTAGGACAAATTCCACATTATAATTAAATGCTTATAAACAAGTCTATTGCTTTAAATACAAACCACAAGTGCTACAACATGAACATTTACTGTCTGGAAGGGCAAAAAAAAAAATCCAGGACATTCCTGGTCATCATAAAGTGCTTCAGACAAATCTAGTACATTAGATATAGATGGCAGATGTTACAACATGAACTACATAGGTATATTACGATCAGTGCTTAAACAGAGTACAGGACATTCCTCCTCATTAATAAAAGCCACATATACCATAATTCCAATATGTGTAACAAGTAACATGATAAAAGTATTGACACAGCCCAATACAATATCATGCAACAATCAAAACAATCTTTGTTCTACAGTTCAGTTACATTCACCTACAAGGCAGTGCTACAGAACATAAACATACCATATTGAAAAGATTTCTCTGCAAGACCTTGCAATTTGGTAAAGTGAAATGCCAAGTGCAAATTCCTTGACTGAGTAACTTGGCCATTCAATTTTCTGCACCAAACATATACTTTAGTATTAAGCTCTTATTATTACCAAAAATAGAAATATTTGTGGTTACATTAAGCATTTTTTTTATTTTGACAAAGAGGTCAAAGTAACAATATACATTTCACCCAAACTACAAGGCAATCAAGAAAAATAAAAACACTTCACTTACATGCTTGGCCAGCTCTGCCATGTCAGTATGCTTCTCTAAGCGAGACCGCTGGGCGAGAGTTTGATCTGACTGAGAAACTCCACCAGAGCTATGGGAAGAAGATGGTTGTTTGCCCTGAGAGCCACAGAGATTTGTAGCCCTGTCTGTGTGAAGCTGGGTCCAGTCACCTGATGAGGACGCAGGAAGAGGAGATGGTGTACGAGAGGTGGAGGGAGTAGATCCTGTTGTGGCTCTGCCGGTTATCCACTGACGAACCTGAGAATAGAATAAGACAATACACAATAAGTTTTGTTGTTGTTTTTTTAAAGAAAATTATAAAAAAAGGAAAAAAACAGAGAAAGATTAAGAAAATTGTGAGTATGCACAAACACATAGCCTCCTTTGTGAATAGAACGTTTTAAAACCTTACTTCCTGTTCTTTATATCTGAAACATGTGATTGTAAGTCAAAGAAAAAAATGTCTGTAAGCTTTACCCTAGACTCCAGGTTAGAATTAGCAGAGGAAATGTCAGCTTGCATGTTCAGACTGACAGACTAAAAATGAGAGATGCCGGGAGAAGATTCGGACATCTCTTACCTTCAATAAAAAGGCCTGCCTGTCTGTCCTGCTCTGTCCATGCTGCAAAACACACATGGCTCAACATGCAGCACACTAGTGCACCAGAATCGGATGATGGCATTCACACTATGAATAGTGCATATAAGCACAACTAGGTAAAATAAAATAAACACTGCTGGCTGACATGACAGATAAAACTTCTCTGTAAATAAACAGTTGTTGAGTTATTCTGTTCAGTGTTTAGCCTGATAATCAGAAGTAAACTATGCTAGCAAAGGCAATAAGCAAGTAACATGGGTGACCGTTTTATTTATACTATAGCCTAAATAATAAAGCATGAATATATAGCTTAGGTTGGTGATAGGCAAGGCACTCTTTAATCTTGTCCTTACCTTGTTCTGTGCTGAACTGGACATAATGATTCTGTCATCTGCCTGGGCTTCCATAGAGCTATCTGCCTCTCCATCACTACTCTCTCCTATAGAAGCATCAAGTTGCCTTGGTACATTATGGTGAGCATTTTTTGCTTCTGCCAAATGTTGAACTGGTGAATGCTGTTCCTCCATCTCCAACTGTCCCTCCAACAACATGGAACCTTGGCATGATCGGATGGTGGAAGATTGTTTAGGCTGGGTCTGTGCAGTGATGGCACTACACACGCTGCTCCAAGCACTGCCTGAAGTTGGTGTCTGAATGGGAGAGTTACAGGTCTGGGGAGGGTTAGGCGAAGCAGTGTTTGAGAAAAGCGCATGTTGAAAAATCTGGTCTTCATGTCCATCTTCAGTTAAGTCCCCTTTTTTAGACTCTTCTTTTAAGGATGGGCCAGTAACACTGGGGGGAGTGGTAGGGGAAGAAATATTGGCAGGTGCCAGGGCCTTCTTTTCAGGTAGACCAGTAGTAGTTCCTTCATGCACAGAGTTATTTTCAAAAAGGCACTCTACAGAAACTGTGTCCGAGCAATCGCTGGGGGTGCCAGACTGGACAGATGGGTCCTGGTTTCTGGAAATTTTAGTCAGCATTGAAGGAGGGGGTTTTAAAAGCGGTGTCTCACCTCTCTTTAAGATAAGCAGCTTTGGATCAATAACACCAGGTGGAAGAGAAATGCTAGCCACATCTGGTTTATTTTCAGTCAATTTAATTTGTTCCTCTTGCATGGAGGAAGTTGTGTTTATTAAGGTAGAATCTGACACAGTAATGGTGCTCTCAACACTTGGGCAGACAATGGGCTTTGGAATCATATTTTGCATGCAACTTTGAGATGTCTCTCTCTGGATGGAGGACACAGCAGTTAATGTTTCCATAGACTTTACAGTTGTTGAGCTAGTAGAAGCATTTAGTGAATCAAAAATATTTTGGGTGTGAGAGGACAGTGTCTGTGATAAAGGTTCAAAAGAATGTTTGTTTGCAGGGTCTTCCTCTTCTTTTTCTGGCAACAGCAGCTTGACATCTTCTGAAGAAAAACAGGGCACTGCACACTCATAGACAGCCACAGATGACTGAGATTCAGAACAATGCACCATATCCTCTGCGCTAACATCCAACATCTCAGTATCCTCAGTGCTTTCACACTGCCCATCTATCAGAGGAGAAGACTCACTTACAACCAACCATGTATCTTCCATACCTGGTTGCATTAGGATACCTACATCAATGAAATTTTTTACCTCAACAGTGCTTAATCCCGACAGAGCGACTGAACCCTCAGTTTGCTTGTCATCCACATGTGTAACACCTGGCATTGAAAAGCCATCATTTACACATATTATCTGTGAGAGCTTATGATCTGCTGGAATAGATTCTTGTTCGTGTTGGATCAAACTGTCACTGGAGGTTTGAAAGAGACATTGCTGCCCTGAGTCTAATCTCTCTGAAGTCAAACATTTCTCTGTAGGTAAGAGACTGCTCCCATCAGGTTGGTGATCTGGGTACAGAGTCACCTGTATGCTGTTGGCACAGTCATTCTGTTTAACAATCACATCAGTAGTGCCACAAACCACTACATGGGACCCTTCAGTCAATTTGGGGGCCTGCACATTGAGAGCACAGGTCCCATCCCCCGGCACCTTTGGTTCTTCAACAGAAATATCATAAAGTACTTCCGTAACAGCCACACTTCCAATCAGATCTCCATCTAATGACAGGATCTTACTCTCCTGCTCCCCACTTGCACTGGTCTCATTCTCCAATAAAACAGGTTTAGGGCTTCCACTGCAATTAACATACAGAGAGCTCAGCTGGTTCTCTTTTGCAGTCTGTGTGTTACCAGACAGGTTACAGGGAACAGATGGTTTTTGAGGGAAGGCAGTATTGGGGATAGTTGATCTTTGTACAGAGTCCAATTCAGGCTCCAGTGCAACAAGAGAACGTTGTTGGAGGCATTTAGGGAGGTATCCATCACCCTCATCAGTATCATTTGGAGTGCCGTTTCCATTGCCTGTGGGAAGAGGCACCTTAGATGGAGGTTGCTCTTGTGTAGATAAACCTCCTGAGTTTGGGTGACTTTCACTGTATGCTTGCACCCATTTCTCTTCTGGGTTTGTACATGAAATGCCCTCCTCCTTTGCACATTCATCAATGGTATTCTTGACGTTATTAGGCTCACTGAATATCTCTCTGTTGGGTATGATGATTGCTCCTTTAAGTGTTGCATTTTGGGACTCCATTCCTCCAGGCTGCTTAAAGTCTTTATCTTTTGTTCTAACTGTGGAGGACACTGCAGAGATGGATTGAGACAGGGAAACTCTGGTGCCCTCTCCAGCTGCATGCTGTTTCCCAGACAATTCTTCTGAAGAATTCTTTGACTTAAATTCCAGATATGTTTTCTCTGGAACCAGACATCCCTTTTCCATCTGAACAGAAGCAGCGGCATCCCCCGTAACTTCTGTGCTAGGAGTCCAGTCTTGGCAGTGGCCCATGCCAGTGTGCTCTGCCATGTCTGCCTCCCTGTGTGCAAGGCTTGTTTTCTCAGTGTTACACCCGTAATGTAAATCCTGCTCTTTTCTAATCCGGTCAGTCTCACAAGTGGAAAGTCTGTGTGAGAAACTTTGAGAATCTCCAATAGCAGCGGACACCAGGTGTCTTTGGACAGCCTCAGTTTTGAAATCCAAGGTTGGATTCTCCTCAGGCTTTTTGGTGCTGCAGTTGTGCCAAGCCACTGTGGTGCTCTGTTCTGTATTTGCAGCCTCTGTGTCTGCTTTCTGCTGCTCCAACTCAGTGGCAGGGCTGACCGGTGGTGGTGGTAGGAGGGCAGCTGCGACCGGCTGCAGGGCATGCTGGGGTGGCCCGGCCACATTCTGCGTAGCCACAGGGATGCCACCCAGCACAGCCACAGCCGGAGGGGTGCGCTGCTGCACAACCTCCTCTCTGAGCCTCCCTTCTTCTGGACTGCCTCTGCTACACACTTCACCTGAAACAAAGGAGAGGACCATCACTGATTTAAACCAAGCTTTTTCAAAATGTTATTGTTATATTCTTACTGATTGCACCGCTCTGGAAAACATTTTTTAAAATAACCACAGCATTTTAAAGAAACTGTACCTATATGTGGTGTTGGACCAGTCTCTTCCGTACTTTCCACTTCCAGGATGCTGAGATCAAGGATACCACTGCATCTAAGGAACAGACGAAACCAAGGAAGTGAAACTAAATCTAAAGAGGACATGGTGTGAAGTCAGGGTGTAATAGTGAAGTTTGGGTGGTTTTGTGTTGGGTCACAGGCTTAACAAAGTATTGATGGACCATTCTGCACGACACAATGACATACTATAAATCAATATTTTGTAGTGTAGTATTGGTGGGCGTATTAAAAGAGTGACTAAAATTATTTTCAACAGCCGTCCCATGTGGAACGTGAGTTATACATGTCACCAAGGGGTTTCGACAACTAAACATTTTGCCACACATTCTGGAGAATGCCCCAGTATGCATCCAACAGGCTAAGACACAGGCTCACCTCGCACAGCAGCTAGCCTGTTTACCCGATCACCGAAATAACTAGCAGTGCTGCTAAATGGACAGATTTCTTAAGCACAGAAATTAATCTTGGCTTGTTCTCACAATTATCCAAACATATAACGCGAGGAGTTCGTCGCTCTGCATTTGTTATAACGCGAAGTATCGACAACAACTTCAGCGAGCAGCGGCGGTAATCGCGGTGGTGTGGTGGCTGCACAGGCGGGCTGGGGAACACACGGGCCTGAACACGGTTGTCTTGACGAGCTTGAGATCCTAAACTCATTATATATTTTCGCCTCAGTGTAAGACCACCTGCCAGAACTGCTCTATGAGAGGCTAACGTTTTTGGTATTAACGTTATATGTAAGTTGTATGTATTCGTAAGGAATTACGAGGAAAACTTGAAGCTTTTAGCTAGCTAACAAATTGACTAGCGCGTTCACTCGCTGTTTCGGGCCTGCGACTTATGGAAGATAGCGAGCAAAACAGGCCCACGTGTTTTTAAAGCCTGTTTAGGACTCTTCGAGCACAGTAACCGAACAAAATCTGAACACAGCCAATAGTATTCATTCTTTCATACAGTGCTAGCTACTTAGCTCATGTTAGCTTTGGGAAGAGGGGGAAGGGGTCAACTAAGTGACGTCACAGCGCGGGGTCATATGTGTGGCAAAAGATGACAGTCAACAAATTCTGCAGGGTGTTTGCAAACTTTCCATTAAGTGCGGTATGGTAAATTAGGAGATAATCGCAATATTTTTGAACATAAGAAACTTATTAGGGCGGAGACTAAATGCAATCCTGTTTGTCATGCACCGAATCCTAGTAAGTTAGGAACATAAGTCACCCGCTTACGGGAAATTACTGAATGAATGCATCAGACATGACATATCGGCACACAAAACAGGTAGCTAGTAAACGCTGACATGTGTGGCATGTGCTAAATTCAAACTGCTATTTGATCAAAGTGATGGAAATGTTTCTGGTGAAGAGAAATAGTGCTGATGTTTAGGGAGAGATGGCGTGAAAATATTGTCTCTTTCGCCGTCTGCCTCACCAAAATCAGCCTAGTCACACGACCCACCACACCAGTTTGTCAACTGAAAACATACGAGTCAACTTATCCCGCCATGTCAAAGCCCCCCCTTACCATGCCTCTAAATACCCCCCTCCCCTTACACTCCACCACCCCCCACCACCGCCATCTTAAGTTCCCACCTACCTGAAATTTCCGAGCACTTTTCTTTTACTAAATTCTCGCTGAAGGAGTCGCCATCCGCGTCAAATCGCACTCAATCCGTGACGGGGCTATTCCGAACTATCTCCCGGTACCCAACGAGGTACTGGCAGGTTCGTGAGATCAAGTTAAGGAGCGGTCCAAGAGAGACTGGGTTCGGATCGCTGAATGAAGCGGTTGCGGGGAGGAGACTTTCGACGCAGCGAAATGGAGGAACGAGCGACTGCTGAACGAGAGCCTAGCGTGTCCGAAATCTCGCGAGAATTGAATCACCTCGCAGCAGTGCCGCATATGAGAAAGACATGCGTGCTGCACAGTATAGCTCAAGCGCCGTGTAGTTTCTACTTTTGCAATATTAATACCACAGTCGCAGCAGTCACTTGCATTTTTCTTTTTAAAAATTACACATTTTATTTCATCTGCCCGAATGCTTAATAAAAGTGAGAGATCTGGCTTCGTAACTCAACTTTTACTTGGCTGTATACATAATTATATGCAATATGCTTATTGCTTAAATAGATGTTCATGTGTTTGATTTCTTCTTCTAGTTCACTTGTTGGTTTTAGAGGAATGTTTAGTGATATCCCCATGTAATTGATGGTGATTGTCAGAGAAACTTACCTGGCATGGATGATTTATAGAAGTCACAGAAGCGCATGTGATGCGTGTATATTGGAGATGTCTGGTTATTTTTTTTGGTAATATTTGCATGACCTCCATTTAGCTTACAGATTGACAGCCCTTCTCTTACTTTAGAGCGGTGGTCACCAAACCAGATCTAACTGGGAGAGGGTGGTGATTGTCAAGAAAAGTAGTAAGGGACACTCCCATTGGACAATCCTCATTTCGAGGCTTAAATTTTCCAGATTTGTGAAATACATCCAGATTTCACAATTATTCAGAAGTTAAAGCTTACCTTGGTTAGTGACTAATGTAATAACCCCAGACTAAGCTTAAACTTTCCAAAACCAGCCATGGTGAAGATAACATTAATGATAATCAGAACTGTTACTTGCATTTACAGTTACTAAAAATTATAAACAAGCACCAAAAAGCAGTGTATACAATAAAACAATACACCAACACACATGTAAATAACCAACAATTTGTTTAATAATTAATCTTTGTTGCTTTCCTTTTAAGGGGAACATATTTAAAAGGTATAAAATTGTTTTTGCTCAAATAATTAACCCAGAACATCCTGTACTTATGTTAAATGTCTCTTTGATCCTGCTGTTTACTTGCAAGTACAAAAACACTCCATTTGTCCAGTGGGTGCCCCATATGTGTCTTTTGTGGAAGATGTTGTCCACATCGGGACTTTCAAAGTTCACTCTCAATCTCTCACCATCTATAAATATATTCAGCCAACATGAAAAACATAAAAGACAAGATCTGTGATGGTTGCATCCCAGTTCATGGGAATTTACTATCCCTACTTTGTCGTAAATGTTCTGCATACTGTGCCATTTCCTGGATCAAAACAGTAAGTTGTTCTAACAAGGGAGTGCAACTGGTGAAACCTGAAACAATGACATTATGACAAACAGTGAATATGTTTATTATATAAGGTAATTAATGTTAACAATAATAATTACAAAAGCAATATCACTATTCTACTGTATTCTGTCCCAGCTCATGTATTGAGTCAGAGTGTTCGAGAATTAGTTTTTTTTTTCCATTTAAATTTAAAATATTATCAAACAAGATGTACAGTTAATAATAGTTTTTAAACATTAAAATAAAATAAATCTGCAGACGTTCATGGAAGTTGTGCCTCGGATTACTGTAGACTGATTGAGAACAGGAAGCTGAAGATGTTTCTTTGAATTAATTTTACATGTGTTTTTTTCCTCCCTAGTAATAAACAGAGTATACACTAGACAATCTGAGAAGAACTTCTTCAGCCATTGTTCATGAACTCTTCCCCCCCCACTTCTACATATGCAGATATCAATCTCTACAGCAGGCTTTTTTTTCTTTTTTTCTTTTTAAACAGCCATGAGTTCTTAGAGGGAAATAGATATGTCAGCCAACATGTTCAAATGCAAACATTTCTGAATACAATTCTGGATCCATCAGCCTGGAGACAGCCCCACAGGGCTTAGTATGTGTAACTCTTCATATGACAGGACAGTCTTTAGTCCATGGGCCTTTTTGAGAATCAAAACCTAAATATAAATCAAAAGCACAGGAGGTGGGAAAAGGGGAGTACCTTAAATTGCACCAATATAACCACAGTGGATAAATATACTGAGCAGCCCTGTGAAGTCTCTCTGGCCTCACAAAGGTCATCTCAACGATCATGTGTGATCACTTTAGCTTCAGCGGGTTGGGCTCCTGCATATTCTTCCATATGTAGGGAGAGCAGTTCAAGAGCAGTATTTTATAAACTACTCCAGTCTCACCTAGTACTATCTGGACTCGCCATCCTTGTGTGTGCTAAAGAGGCCAAGATCTCCGACCCCACCAAGTCTGGAACCACGAGGAGGAGTGGAGGGCCTAGTCACAGATGGAATAAGCGGAGGGGGTGCGCCGACTGACAAGGGCCCAACTAGGCCTGGAGTCTTAGCAAGAATTCCATTTGGAATGTGAGAATGTGGATGCAAGGGACCCAAGCGAGAATAGATACTTGGGTGATGTGGTGAAGGTGTGGAAGGTCCAGCAGCATGGAGCTGAGAATGAGACAGTAAGCCTGCATGCAGATGCTCAAGGTGAGCTGCAGAGGGGCTAGGCAAGTGAGGTGCAGAAATGTGTGGATGCATACCAAAGTACCGTGCCCTTTCAAAGTCCTCTCGCAGTATCTGGGCACGCTGATCATCATCCAGCAACCCACCGCCAGGAGGCCCAACCTGAGGAGGGCGGTCAAAAGGATGGGACATCAATCCAAATTCAGGTCGGGTCACTGTGGATGAAGCAGAAGAGGTAGGTGCTGGTGGATGATGTGGGCCAGCTGCCACCACTGCAGCTACTGCTGCAGCTCTCTCTGCCTCTAGGTATCTTGCATGCTGATGGTGAAGTAGGCGGGACAAGTGTGGGTCAGACCGCAGTGCAAGATGGGGATCTGGCCGCAGAGCCAAGACACTTTCTCTGCGCTGCTGCTGTTGGGCAGCAAGATCCCGCCAAGGATCCCAGGGAAAGCTGTGAGGAGCCTGTGAGTGACCTTGGGGTGGTGTATGTGGGTGGACTGAAAATCGATCCCCTGGGGCTCCTACAACCAGTCCACCCGAGCCACCAGCTCCACCGAGATAAGCCTCGATAGCACGTGAACGATCCAAGAGAGAGAGATGGTGGTGTGTTGGGTGTGGGGTAGGAGGCGGAAGAGGCACTCCTGGTGTGGGAGTCAGTGAAAGGGTTGAAGAAGGGGTTGAAGGATGGTGAGTGTGGCGGCTGTTGGGCCGCTCAAAGCTATGAGATGGCACAGCTGGGTGTGGTAAGGAGATGGGCACTGGTTCAGGCTCTTCTTTTCTTTCCTCTTTGACTTTTACTTGGGAATGAAGGATCCCAGAATGGAGACCAGTAGGTAGTTTAGAAACTGGAGTAGTAGTCCGGTCAGGCTTCTTGACTGGAAGGGAACTGACAGAAGAGGATGAAGAGGATGGACCGCTGCTGTCTCTTTGGGATGGATGAGAAGGTTCTGAATTGAGTGCATGCAGTTGTCTGGGAAATAGGTCCAGGGGGGAGGGTGCAGAGGTGGCACTTGGAGGAGGAGTTGCATGAACAGATGATGTGGATGAACGAGGTCTGTCTGGTGCGGAGGATGCAGATGCTGAAGCCCTGGAGGCAGATATTGAATGTTGTCTCTTGTCTGGGTCTCTCTCTCTGTCCCTTTCCCGATCCCGTTCTCGATCCCGTTCCCTGTTTTGTCCATCTGACTGTCCAGCACCTCCACTCAGAGGACCCAGGCCATTCATGTGGGAACTGGGGGTGCTGCTGCGATGCTTAAGGGATGGGGCACTGGGAGACATTCGCACAGGTGGACGACCATACATTAGGTTGTCTCTGTAAGAGGTGACATGAAAAGCAGTTAGTATATAGAATGCAGCTAAATGGATATAAAGATTTTTTACAGTTGTGACATACCTGTCTTTTTCATCTTTTATGTGAGTTAGTTCTCTTCTCTCCATGTCTTTCCCTCTATCTCGCTCATCCCTTTTATCTAGTCCTTTAGCCCAAGAGGGCCCTGAGGGGAAAGAAGGAGGAGCAACATGCAGGCGATTCCATGGATCATGCGGATTGCCCAGACCTCCTACTTGACTTGCAGAGGGTTCTGCTTTATGGCCAAAAACTGAACTAGCAGCTAAGAGACAGACAGAGTAGATGGAATTGGTCAATATACATATTCAGCATACATTGAAAGAAACCAGACCAGTTTTTCTTAATCAAATTAACATTTTGACTTACTCAGTGAGGGGCTACCAAGTCCTCCGAAGGCACCAGAGCCCAGGGCCCCAAGGGGCGGGAACGGAGGTGAACGGCCATATGGATCTGTAATGGCGAACACAAAGCATTAGCATAAAATGCTAGACTCATAAACTTCGGGGCAAAAACGTGCATTAAAAAAACAAAAAATTAAGCAATAGATAAGTAAATCTTGCTTCAGTGTGCTGTATCATTCAGTATTATATCAGTTGCCACTCATCAACTTTAAGAAAATGACCACTTTTCCTGTATTACATGAGAAAAATTAGACTTGGCTATAGCTAAGCTCACACTTAGCTCTGTGGTCCAGTCTCTTACCCAGATGTGTTGCTGGGGTGAGGAAAGAGGAGTGAGGCGTTGATGGAGAGATGAATGGAGTGGAGGATGGATTGACTCCACCTGAGAAGACACAGGGGTCAACTCAAATACTTATTTAACACCCTTTAACGGAGTACCATAGAGTGCTGAGACTCAATTTTTTAGTAATACCATTTTATGTCCTCTCCAAGCCGTTTAGCATTACACAACTTAATCTAGCTATTTCAGTGTGTAAGAAAACATGGACCAGTTTATTGTGAACTAAATTAAATGATTGCATTAATATTTCATGATAGCATACATCAACCAGACAAATGCACCCACGCGAATGAACAAAACCATTGCAAATGTACAACTTTGACAGAAAATTATTTACCAGCAGGTGCAAAGAGGCTGCCTGGTCTGGTGAGTTCATGGGTTGGAGGCATGGTACCTCCAAGTGCTCCGAGACCCCCCATTCCTCCAATACCACCAGGGCCAGGTAGACGTGGTAGCAGGTCATTACGGAAGTCCAGCTTTTGAGGATCTGCCTGCATCAACTGCAATACAGCACAGAAAAAAGTTTAATATGTTGACCAAAATACATTTCAATAATTTTAAAGTGCAACAATACATAATCTGAAAACAAATAGATTAACACAATAACCAAAGTCTGTGAAACATTAGTAAAGAAATCCGCACAGATCAAGCTGAACACGACAATAAGTGAACAAACCTTAACTTTCTCCTGGTGCCTCAAAATCATCCAGGCCACACGCACATGCATAGCACACCATTTTCCAGGCTTCTGCAGCGTGATGAACATAAATGAATCAGACAAATAAGCTATTAAAAGTTATCAAATACCAAGTAAGATAAAAAAATTATTAAAGGAAGAAAAGTTCTGCTTACATTACTGACTTTCAATGATGGTGCAAATGGATCGGTGATCTGTAGACACAGAAAATGACATTTATCCACGATACTTAATGAATGAGGCATTTGCTTTCTAAAAATAAAATAAATACTGTAGTAACTAAATAAACAACAACCCTAGAAATACCTTCGTGTATTACTGGAGATTCACCTAAATTGAAAAGTGTTATACAAAACTTGATTCATCTATTGAAGTACTTGATTATCGGTTAAGGACATGACAAGTACAAGGAAACCACAAAGCTGTAGAGACCTCCAGGACCAATGTTGAGAAACATTTTAATAAGATCTCCTACCCTAGGGTCTTTAGGTTGCAGGTGGGGAGGCACCACTCCTAGACGAGCAGTCATCTCTGGGGCAGGTCCCTGGAGGGCAACAAGCTGTCAATCACAGGACACTGTTTTAACCCATTACAAACATGGATATACTCTATTCTCAGCATGCATTATGTTTATGAGAGGGAACATTCCTTACCTTGGGTTGAAAAGCTCCTTGCAAGGAACTAAGTGGTCCAGCAGGTGGAATTACAGGCTGAATTCCAGGCACAGGTGGTGGGTACTGAGGGAAAAACTTAGCAAAACAAAACAGCAACATTATTCACTGCCATTTCCAAACTGCTAGGAAGCTTTCGTCCAGTAGCCCTTTCAGAAAAAAAAAAAAGAACTTACCGGGTGTCGAAAAACCTCTATCTTGCCTGGATACTTCTCAAACTAAGAGAAATGAAGACATCCAAAAGTTAAGACAGTTTACTACCAACATAACCAAAAATATTACTATGTATTAAAAATAAATATTCAGTAAGGATATTTTAAAATAATTTATTTAAAATATGTATCTGTGGTCATCTTACCATAGGTGGTGCTGCAGCAGGTGGGTGCAGGAAGTGTTGGTGAGTGTGGGTATGTTGGTGCTGATGGTTGTGCTGATGGAACTGGTACATTGGTGGAATGGAAGCTTGGGCCTGTGAAGACCTGCTGGATGTGCCAGAGTTGGAGGTAGAGGCAGAGGGTCCTCCAGATGCTGAGCTTGCATTGACTCCAGCACTGCTCCCTGAAGCCCTATTCTCGCGCTCTGCGCTCTGGGTGGCCAGAAAGTGAGGATTCAGCTCCTGCCGGTACAGGTCTTGATCTATATACAGTGGAGAAAAGCCAAAGAAGGGAGTTACCTGGAAATCTAAATGGGAATGGAATAAATTCCATGAAGGAAGTTGTATGTTTAAATACATGAAAGCAAACAAATTCATAAATAAATATATTCACAACTAATAATGTATAACCTTATGAACACCATCTGTGTTTGTTCACTTGTTATCCTTGTTAATACATTGGGATTGAATTTATTTAAAAAGACAGACATTCTGTTAGCATAAATATTTAAAATGACCATTCCTAGAGAACTGACAAGTGTTTGTAACCACATAGACTTTTGTATATTTAAATATACCTGTAGGAGGTCGTGGGGACTGCAGGAGAGGAGGGGGTGGAGGGAGGCCAGGAGAAGGGGTGAAGAGAGCACCTGGACTAGGCCGAGAAGAGGGCCGGAGAACACCTGCCCCAGATGGGCCTCGAACAGCAGACACACTAGTAGAGGGTGTGGGAGGTCGAATTGATGATGAAGAGGCAGATGAAGAAGGAGTCTTAGCTGAGGTACTGCTCCTGATGTAAAAAAGGGAACAGGCAAAACTAATAACCATTACTGCCACAATATTTTACAAACAAAATCATTTGATCACTGACATTTGGTAATATGAGAATATGAGATTTTACATTTGAATTAATAAACCTGCCATGAGTTACTCCCAGTAATGCTTTTCTAAACTAATGTCTTACAAACCCTTTGCATGCAGCACTCAAAATCACAATATAACATCCATCATTGCTTAATTTTTGTAATTAATGTAGGAAAAGTCCATAGTGTCATGACCTGAGGCATAATAAGAGTGAAGTCACTGAAGTCACTTCTAAAACTTTTGTAGGTGATTAAAAGCCATGTAATCTTTAATGATGCAGAAAAAAAAAAAAAAACCTCTCAAATATGGCTGATTTGGACCAGACTGAAATGTAAAAATGACATTGCCCTACCTTCCCAGGTAAACCTAAAGTAATCTGAATAGTGCCTTGCTTAGCACGTTTATCTGAGAGAACACACCGACACTGATATTGAACTCTACTGACCTGTTGTTGCCCCCACCGAAAACTGGTACTGTAGCCCCATACTGTGGCCGGCCAGAAAAGGGGTGAAAGGTCTTATGCTTGTGTCGTGGGGGACTGCAGTCATGGCGGTGGTGTGGTCCAACATTTCCATTCTGCTGCTCAGACAGCGTGGTAGTAACAGAGGCCGGGGAGCGAGGCAAAAGGCCTGGGAGAGAGGATGAGGTAGAGGTGGCTTCAGGATAAGGCAGCTCCAGACTCCTCTCCTGACTCCGTTCTAAGCCTGACACTCGGGGTGTCACTGACAGACGGGGCGGTCCACTGCTGTAAGGCAACAGGGCACCGCCGTTGCTCACAGTAGAGGCCAAGTTCACTGGGTTGGATCCCACTGAAGGGACAATAGAAAAAGATTACTAATGTAGAGTTTTTGTGTCAA
Organism: Lepidarchus adonis; assembly: GCA_037576955.1. Classification (NCBI taxonomy): domain Eukaryota; kingdom Metazoa; phylum Chordata; class Actinopteri; order Characiformes; family Lepidarchidae; genus Lepidarchus; species Lepidarchus adonis. Next base: position 29,986,384 of record JBBIGC010000104.1, on the reverse strand, counting down.
AAATGAAGAGAATGAGACAGCATAGTTCATCGTTAACTAAAGTCAGACATCTGTACCGTTATACATACAGCTCAAATTTGGGATTAATCATATTAAACCTAAGGAATTAGACAGCACTACAGCAAATGCCTAGCGATTTTTACACTCTAAAATTGCTCTGAGAGAGTGGTCACAAAAACAACAAGCAAACAAAAAAAAAATCATGACTTTGAAGGAAATGTTAGAGGTTAGCGTAAGCAAACACTGCAGCATATTACATGTATTGGTACAGTTGGTGCGAAATTAATAAATTGTTTAACTTCATGCAATGTAAGACCACAGGATGAAGCATGAGATGTGTCTCCTATGTGGCATTCTCTCAAGAGGCATGTGTAACAAAAGTTATCTGAACAACATGGCAATAACAATGTTACATGCATCCTATTAAAATGTGTATGAGCGACCACAGCCAGGCTGTGCTAACAGAAGACTACCTGAAGCATGAAAAATTGATGCTTTAATATGATTTTAAAATGTAAGGATGAGTTTATTGTCTACAACTGCTTTCATGTCATACTAATTTATTTGAAACAAAAGGAACCCTTTATATAATAATTTAAATGTAATGCTGTCCCCTGTGTCTGTGTTTTTCATAAACACAAACCCAGAGCAAAAAAGGCCTCAGTGTAATGAGAGTTTACTGTAAGGTCACTCCCATAGATATTTTAATCAGATTCCAAAATTAATCTTGCTCCAAAAATGTGTTACTCCCACTTCTCCAGAGAATGGTACCTACTAGATGCATCCCACCATGAACTGGTACTTTTTTTTTTTTTTTTTAAATATAGCTGAAAATCCACCATCTCAATTTTGCATATTTTCACAGTAAAACAACCACTGTAAAGCATTTGTCTTTTAAGGTTGTCCGATACCTCAAGACAGCAATTACAATTAAGATGCTGCAATTGTTCTCACAGTTTTGAACAGCAGCCTCTGGACTTGCTTATGCAATGTGTCCCAAATATTACTATTATTTTTGTTACATTTTGACTGGAAGAACATAATGATTTTTAGGTCTTGTAACCACCACCTGAATCAGTATAGAATTAAGATAATTTTGACATGTTTAACATGAATAAGTATAACAACGTATTGTGAGACACCTACCTTCTCTAGTGCTAACAATGAACGTAGGCTCCATATCATGGTCAGAGGCCTAGGTTTGATGTAAAAAAAAAAATAAAAACATTAGTGACATTCTTTATATTTATTTATATATATATATATATATATATATAAATAAATATAAAGAATGTCACTAAT
>JBBIGC010000104.1:29955020-29982729 GCA_037576955.1 Lepidarchus adonis | reverse complement strand
TATAAAAATGAGAGAGAGAGAGAGAGAGAGAGAGAGAGAGAGAGAGAGAGAGAGACACACACACAGAGGAAGATACAAAACTTGCTCCATGCACTTCTAAACTGAAAAAAATAAATCAAAGAACAAAGAGGGAAAAGAAACTAATGCAAGCTCAGCACTGTAAAATGGAACTATTATTACTACTTTTGCTTTTTTACATGACCAGATAATGACACACACCTCCAAGGCCTCCAAGCTTATGAAGCTTGCAATAGCAAATCCATCGATTATGTCCTCCTCACAGGACACCGATTCTCGCTTCCTCCGACGCGGAGGCCGGTGTCTGGCACCAGGAAAAACAGGCCGACATTCTCCACCATTAGCACCAAGCAGGGAGTCTCCTCTGGAAAGCTCCTGATCCGAAGCTGAAGAAGGTGATGAGGGCCCAAGGTCTGCTCTCCTCCTCCGTCGCTCTCTATCGCGCTGAGAACGGGAGCGACGACTCTGTCTTAACCCTCCGCTTCGACTAGGACCGTCCATGTCAAAACGTACTGCAAGTCCACACAAAAGGCACTAACACTTTGGTCCGTTGGGGGACCTCTCTTTTACTGGGAACACCCAAAACCTCCTTGACAAATGCAGGTATCCCAGTTAAAGGAAGAGTTAATATTCTTGCTTAAAGCTTTGTACAAGATGAAGACCGCATGGTGTCAGCACATTGCTGTCTTATGAGAGTCATATCTGTTCATCTGTAAGCTTGTTTTTATTTATTTATTTATTTTAAAGGCTGGTTTTGGGATATTTCAAAATACTCCCTTTAGTGTTAGTGTCTTTGTGTCACTACATTGTCAGTCTCATCTAAGGGGATAAAAAAGAAAAAAAGATTAGCTATAAATCAACACATACCTTCCTGTACATCACACAAACATTGACTAATCAGCACAAAAAAAATACACCATGTATTTGAGAATCACTGCCCAATACCACAAGTCAGGAATTATAGATGCTATAATTTTCCTTCATATAGACATGAAGGAAAAAAACCTTAGACTTGTAACTATATGCAAAATGTAAAGGAGTGTTCTCAACTCCTTGTGGTTAACACTGTTTTATTATCACAATCAGACATATTTTCAATTTTGCTAACTTCTGGATGGAAGAAAACGACTCTTCAAAAGGTGTGCTGTTTAAGTAAGGTCATCCAATTTGGCATTCGTTTATACCGGTATACAAATTAGCCGCAATGCCATAATGAAAAAAATTCAAATTAAATCTTAACAATGACCTGATAATTAGAAATATTATGAAAAATCAGTTAATCACAAATGTTACTACAAAGTCAGTCATTTACAAATATTATTAGCATATAGTACATCAAAAAACTTCCAGGAACTTTTTAAGATGTGTCCACTACTTTATAAATGCTGAGGAACAGAGGGTGTGATGTGTACTGAGAGGAAACCACTAATATCAGGACGCGGTTTAAAAGATGTCAGCAAACAAACAATAAAAACAAACGAATTCTAGTACTAAACGCAAGTTAGGACCACACCTAACAATCATTTAAAAAAGCGGAAAAGCAATGTGCGTCTAATTCACCTTCTCAGATGTCCTATTACCGCGTTATAAAAATACCAAATTAGCTGACGGCTCGTTATTTAGCTGGCTAGCTTAAAACTGACAGGTTCATCAAACTGAGCTCAACATCATATTTGATCTTTCACGGGCAAAACAATAAAAAAAACAGTGGTTTCAATTTAAAACCAGATGCGTGAATAAAACCTAGGACTGGACATTTTAACAGCTTAAATTACTCTTTTTTCCAAATCAGCTGTAAAGTATTTCGCTAGGTGACGACGACTGACTGTTAGCTCGCTAGGTTTGGTGGCCTAGCAGGCAAGCTAGCATCCTCTATAAATGACGGTAAGATAATTACCATAATACTAGCCTGCTAACGGGCGCTGTGGACAATTCCCGGTGTAAACATAAGAAACTAACACCGACATTTACTGCAGCGTGTGCTTGACACTGACATAACACGCTAAACAGCAAAACGAACTAACTCTCGGTTTTGCGTCTTTCGTGCACATCGAGTGAAACAGCTGGATCTCTGGGTAATAGATTTATAGCCTTTCGCTAACTGCGATACCCCAGGCTAGCTTAAGCTGTCTGCTAACCAGCTAAATAAAATATCTTCGGTGACACACTGCGGCGACTTTCACACGCCTAATACGGTTAGGCCGGGTTCATATTTAAAAATCTAACAGGTACATTAGAACAGTTTTACTGGTCTAAAAAGAAAAAAATATCGATTTAACCAAATTAACTCGCTAACCAGAACTAGCGATCTTTTGACGAGCAGTGAGTTCAGTCCGAGGCAGAAACGGTTCAATCCGCCGCTCTCTCCATCAAAGATTAAAATCACCCTCGCTCATCAGCACTATAAAAGGCTTAGCAGTGGATCGTCTTTGCGATCGTACCCACCGCTCCATACTGGTCGAGATGTCCGATCGCTCTCTTGTGACCGCTGCCCGTTTCGCTTCTCCATCAGATCATCAGGCCCGCAGGCCCCGAGCTCGAGTTTCAGCTGCAGGAGCGCCGGCCGAGCCCTGAAGAGTAGGCCGGGAAGGGCACCTCCTTCCGCCCGCGGCCCTCTGTCTAATCCACTCAGTCGGACGAAGTTCAATTATTTCCCTCTTTCTGCCGCAGTGTAGATGAAGTACTCTCTCGAAGACGATCTCTAGGGGGGCTTCTAAAACGACGAAGCGAACTCTGATCGCCAAAAAGAGATAAATACGAGGTCCATTTTGATTTGAATAGCTGGCAGTCCGTGAATCCTGGGTGGATAAACCCCACAGTGAAACTGCATTGTGTGCTTCAGTCGATTTTTTTCTTTCCTCTGTGATTCACGGACAGCCGTGTCTACCTAAGGATGAGGCAGCACTGCCGCCTGTAGGCTCAACTCAACATGTGAGTGTAAAAGCTGCAGACACTGCAGTCACTGAGGCTGCTCTCTTCGTATTTTCACAGATGGCAAAGGTTTCTCAGCTGATGCAAAATGTCATTTTTAAGAACTTGCTGGGAGAGCATTATATTTATTATATTAATTACATCTTTATTATATATCTGTCCATGTCTGAAGGTGGGTGGTCCTATCTTTAAGAATATTCACTACTTTTACAATGGGTGCCAACATTTATATTTAGATTTTAAATGATGGGATTTATGTCTTACTTCCTGTGGAGAAAATAATGTTCCCTTTTAAAATATCTAATAATTCCTGTAATAGTATTTGACAAATTACAGAATACTAGACTGTTTTATGCAAAATGTGTACATCCTCAGCCAAACTGTGATAACTATTCTACAAATACACTGACTGAAATGTGGCATTCATGCTGCCAATGTTTTATTTAACACAAGATAAGAGGTCACATTTCAACATTTTGTTAAATTCAGAAATAAAACATATTTTGCATTACAATGTGCAGATGTGTGTGCAGTGTTTTTATTTTGTTTTTATTTTAGTTAAATAAAAGTTATCTTACTATATTATAACACTATTAGAGGTGTCTATAGAATGAAATGCTATTTTGAACCATGGGTGTGTATAGTTGTTTTAGTATTACTGATGGATTTTGTGGATAATGTTATGTTTCATGCTAAATTTCAATCATATAATCAGGTATGCATACAAAAAATCATTTGTGCTCGGTAATGTGTCATACTGGGGAAAAAATAATTGTGATTTAACTGCATCTGGATTTTTTTGGTAAACTTTTAAAAACAATACAGGAGCAAAAAAGCACAACATACAATATACATTTGAAACAAATAATTATTTAAACATACAGGTTAATAATACAAGAAAGGAAATGGAAATATATATATAGAATATAAAAGGACAAAAACAATAATAAATAAACTGAAAGAGAAAAGGAGAGAAAAAAAGAAAACGTGAGTCTGCTGAATAATATATCATATAAAGACGTTATACATTAAACTGTGCAAATAGTAATAGTTTTAACTGTTGTTTTTTGTTGTTGTTGTTCTGTGCAGCAATAAGAGTCGCGTTTATTCTGCTCCAATTCTGTTTTTAGCCCCAGAAAAGGTGGGAATTGAATTCGTGGATGTAAAATTTAACTGCATCTGTATTGTTAAATGCATCGCACGTCCGCGTGACGTAATCACTTTCCATAGGAAGTGTTGACACGCGGAAGAGAGAAAACAAACCGAATGTGACTAGACTAACCAGCGTTCACAGTTAGCCGGAGAAAAAGAAACACAGTACGGCTCGTCGTGTTTGATAGCGGTTTATTCTTCTCTGGAGGAGAATAACAACGAACAGGACAAAAGGTAAACCGTCAACTAATATTTTGTTTGAACTCCATCGAGTTCATGTTACCAGTTAGCTTTAGCTACATGCTAGCGGCTTCTGTTATGTTTTCAGTTTTTAACCTAAGTGACGTATTAAAGCGTAAGCTTATTAAGTGACGACTATACAACGGACAGAAAGTTTTATTTAACCGATATGCGCGACGCTGACATCCATTAGGGTTCCCATTTGTAATGTTATGATTTCTGAACTGCTTGCTAATTCGCTGTTGCTTTGGCAGTAACAATTGTTCAATTAACTTTACTTATTCGCTTATAACAGTTATTGTTTGATCATTTGTATTGGTGTGTGGCTATATGGTCAAAACGAGAACTTAGAAATGCCACCATTATTTGGGTGAGGGATGGCACGAGACCTGTTAATTTAATTGTAGAAAAGGTCTATTTTTTCAGCCAACTTATCTTTTGCAAAAAACTACATAGTATATACAGTGTATTAGGCTTCTACAGTTGAATAAGGCAGTACTGAACCGTTTTTCATGCCAAAAATGATGTCAACAGTATACCCTCATCTGATTTATTCTTTTAAGTTAGTTATCATATGACTGTCCCATATTGCTTCACACAGGCTGCTCCCAGTTTTTTATGTCTGTGTTTCATTAATGCTTAGAAATGTAACTGAATTTGTTGTTAGGCCTGAATAACAACATTGTTATTTTGTAGATGGAGTTTTTATTTGGTCGAAGGAAAACTCCAGAGGAGATGTTGAGACAGAACCAGAGGGCATTAAACAGAGCCATGAGAGATCTAGATAGAGAACGCCAGAGGCTGGAACAACAGGAAAAGAAGATTATAGCTGACATTAAGAAAATGGCCAAACAAGGGCAGATGGTAAAAAGAGTCATATTATGGTATCAATTACATCTGTTTATTGTCATGATTTAAAAATCATGAATTTATGTATAGAATGAGGAATATTACTGACTAAATGTGATGTTTTGATTATTTCAGGATGCTGTTAAGATCATGGCTAAAGACTTGGTGCGCACCAGACGATACGTTAAAAAATTCATCATGATGAGAGCCAATATCCAAGCAGTCAGTCTCAAAATACAGACTCTTAAGTCAAACAATAGCATGGCACAGGCAATGAAGGGAGTCACCAAAGCCATGGCCACAATGAATAGACAGGTGAGTCAGAATTGACCTGATCAGCTTTTAGATGTTCATACTTGCATGCTTTTTAAAAAAAAATCTAACCCATGCAGTTTGTACATAATGGGCTTTTATTATTTACCCATAATCATCAAAACCAAACTCGGTCACATTTCCACCTGATTACAAAACCAATTTGAAGTGTTGATCAAAATCATTAAAATATTTGCCTTTTACACAGTTGAAGTTGCCACAAATTCAGAAGATCATGATGGAGTTTGAGCGCCAAAGTGAAATTATGGATATGAAGGAGGAGATGATGAATGATGCAATTGATGATGCAATGGGAGATGAGGATGATGAAGAAGAAAGGTGGGACTATAAACAAATGGCCTGAAACATTCCTGTGAATCTATGACTGTTAACAATAATTTTGTTTTTGTAGCGATGCTGTCGTTTCCCAAGTGTTGGATGAGTTGGGCTTGAATCTTTCAGATGAACTGTCAAGTATGGCATCTACAAGTTATTGCACATATATTGCAAAAAATTACATACAATCATATGTCCAGCGGTTTCCAGTCATTTAATCATTGATTTATGCATCTGTATGTTTTGAATCAGATTTGCCATCTACTGGGGGGAGTCTTTCAGTCGCTGCTGGAAAGAAAGCAGAGCCACAGCCAACTTTGGCAGATGCAGATGCTGACCTGGAAGAAAGACTGAATAACCTCAGGAGAGACTGAGGGACACAGGACTTGGTTAAGGGTGTAGTACTGTTGTGTGTATAAAGCTTTCTAACACCTTACTACAATGTTGAGTGATTAATGCAGTGGTTGGAGGGACACAGCAGAATTGGGGTGCAGTGTCTATTTCTGACATAAGGCACTCATGTGAATGTTTTTTTTTTTTGGTTTTGTTTGCTTGTTTGTGATGTGCTGTTCAATGTTATTCTACCAAACAAATGCTCCAATCAAAGATGTGATCTCTTGTGGTTTCAAATAGTTTCATGCCGCTTGGATCATATTTTATTGAGGAAAGCTTTTACTGGGAAATTTTACTGGAAATTGATAAGAAATAAACACCAAGTAGTACTTAAATGGAAAAGGGCATGCAGTCTGTCCATTTAGTCAAATAATAGATTTTTCTATATATATAAGCAGTTATTTTACATATCTCTTTAGTACTGTTGTGGTCTTATTCCAGAATTGTCAATCTTTTAAGCATGGTGGTTTATAGTTAATCTCACTTCTTACTTACAAAACTTTCCCAGTTCAGCATTTTCTGATCAGTACATTTTTTCTTAAACTTTTTTCCATATCTCGTTATTGCACATGTATGTAATAGGCCACTGGGATTTACATGTCTAAAGGCAATCTTTCATAGTTTTTTCCCATTAAAAGAAAAAAATTGTGATCAAAGGGTTTAGAGAAGAAAAACTTATAATTACTGGTGTATTATAGTAAAGTATTTATCTAAAACTACTTGGAATGGGGATGTTGTATTTTGCCTTTGTTTTCACAATAAATCTTTTTCACATTTAGTTGAGACTGAATGGGATTTTGTAGTAGATGCACATATCTTGACTAACCCTGGTTTACTTAAATACTTCCTTCTATGTTTGTTGCTGTAGTGCAAAAAAAATGCATGTTTCCCTAGACAAACCACCCCTTTACACAAGTTTGAGGAACTAAGGCTCAGTTGTCCTAAGACATCATGGAGAACGTCAAATTATTTTCTGTTGTCAATTTTGTGTATTTTGAGCTTTTCTTATCGGTGATAACTGAATCTGCCCTAACAAGCAAAAAGAAATACTAACAATATTTTGTGACTATGACCATTACTGTACACAAATTTCAGGGTATACTGCTCACCAGTTTAGTGAGGTTTTCTCAAAAGCAGCACAAAGTGATAAAGTGAAAGGAGACAAATACAGAAGTAATAGGATTTGTATTTTTTGCAAAACAAATTTTCTTTAGTTATTCTGTCAACATTCTATCAATATAATATCTATACTGAACAAACACTCAACCATAAATAATAAAAAAATAACATTTTCCCTTATATACATCCTAAAAGTTTCATGATGCAAGACACAAAAATCAGACATATTCAAGAACAAAGGGTGAGACGGCAAAAACACATTTATGCCAAAAACAATCAGGCAACTACAGACAAGGGTGAGGCATGGCTTTGGGTTTTCTATTGATGTTTTGCTGTATGAGGCACAAAGAATATCATGACCATTAACTGACATGTCACCTAAATATGTACTTGTGGATGCAGACAAATATTTAGGCAAAGGTAATAAGGTTCCAGATTACAAAGTCAGTTCTTAAACAAATAATCAAACAGCTGCTCTGCCTGTAAGAGTATTAGATGTCCCCTCATTTCACTTGCATGCCAAACTTCAGAAATGTGCAAGTCTCCATATAAACTTACAAAGGAAAAACTACTTGCTATAAAATAAAAGCGCACACACTGCTTATGCAACTGAATTTGTGAAGTTACCAGGCCTTTTTTTTTTTTTACATTGAATTGGAAATTCATCCTTGTACAATTTGTTGACTTTGGACAACCATGCATTGTAAAGAAAATGTAAGAATTCAAGCCTTAAGCCATTGTTGATTCACACTCTACCTCTGTGGTGCATGTACAGTGATGACAGGTTTCAGCACAGTCTGATATTCAAAAGCCCACTGAGGCATTGCATGCAAAATATGCATCAGATAGTCCATATCCACTAAGTACTGAATATGAAACTGTTACTTAAAGCAGTTCCAGCATAACAATCATGTAAAAATAGACAGAGCAGAACCAGTACTATTTTATACAGCAATCAAGGCTGTGCACTAGACATTTTTACAGGGCATTCTGTGATTAGGTTTGTCCTAATGATTAACAATATAAATAAATCTGCAACACTGCCATTTCCTCTCATTGTCACGTGGTCTTATTGCCATTTAATTATGAACCCACACAAACTCAAGTTTCCTGTAGTTTCTAACAAGGTTGTCTCCCTCTGCAGAATCCAACCTGGATATGTTTAGTTCCATAGTTACTTCCTTATTTTCGACAGGTCCTATGTGGAGTTTGTTTTTTCTGATTCTCTATACGACAGCGACTTCTTTCATCAAGCCATGGCAGCTCAAAGTTCCTATGTTGGGGTGAACAAGCGTAAAAAGAGGTCATACATCAGTCACCTTGTGGGAAAGAAAATCACCTACAGGATCAAAAATTGTCAAAATTAAGGCTACTTAAAGGTGAACATACTCAAGAGGTATACTTACTCTGGAGTAAGTTTGGGCAAAGGCCTGCCAAAGGCCACAACAGGCAGAAAGGGTGTGATGACAATTGAATCCACTGCAGAAACATTAATTGTATCAGAAAAAGTCAGACTAAGAGAAAGTTTAATTATAACAAACAAACAATTTATTATTAAGTTTTTAATGTAAAGTTAAGGCCTACCATCTTCAATTTCTGGATAAAAGGACAACAACTCTGGCTCACTCTCTTGAACATTTATCTTTCTTTTCTCCATGCGCTGCTGCAGCCTCTGAAGCATACGTTGTTCCCGTATCCTCTGAATGTCCCACCTAAAGAGTGACAAGATCAGTAAGCATGTAATACTGGGGAAAGTATGAACATCCAAAAAGATACTCATTCTAAAGAAACTGAATAGTACACTGAAAATTAAATCTCCCTGAAACCTACTCAAATACTAACCTTTTCCTTCTCTTTTCATCCAGCTCTAGCTTTGCATGGCGTTTCAGAAAGACACCATCCTCAAGATTCTACAGTATAGAAATAAAGATTATTACCAAAAAGTGCACTGAGCAGTTAGGGATTTTTCCTCAGCCATGAGTGGAACTGTAAGAGTAAAATATACAAATGAAAACATGATCTCACCTCAGGGATATCAAAAGCATCTTCCTCTCTTAAAGGCTCTATGCTGTTATCCCTCCAGGATGGGACTGTGAAAAACATTCAAACACCACATCATAAACAATATTGTAAAACATTTAATACAAATCTCTGTATTTGAGGCACTTACTGGCAACATCCTCTTCTTTCTTGGGTGATGCCTCACGCAAAGGTGAAACAGGAGGTTGGTGCCAACAGCATAAGTACATTTCTGTTGTCGTCATGTATGGTAAGTCTTCATGTTCACAGTTATCTTCTCCTTCTGAGAGGGCTTCTGTCTGCCCTGATGACTTCTCCAGCCCAGTCTTCTCTGGGGTCTCTTTATTTCGCAGCTCCCTCTGACATGGTGATGCTCCTCCAGTGTCTGACCTCTGTGGGGTTAACCTAGAAACTTTGCCCTGTGATCGCTGTACCTTGGAATCTACAAATCCAAATTTCCTAAAAAGCACAAGATTATGCAAATTAAACATAAATGCAGGATAATCAAATCACAACAGATTGTATCACAAATACATCTCGATTTGTTACCTTTTTTGCACCTTGCTACTTCGACTACATGAAGGGGTCTTAGGCATGGGGGTCTGAGGACTGTCACCCACATCAGAATCCCAAAAGTCATCCGTGTCTGGGACCCAGCGCTCTAATGGTTGAAACAAACGCTTATCACGTGGTTCTTTACTCATAAGTTGTAAACGTCGTTCCATCCGCTCAATCCGTGCAAGAAGCTGTGAGAAAATTAAAAAAAAAGAACAAAAACGGTATGTGATGCAATGTAATAAAGAGTGCTTATTTTAATGCTACTGGACAAGTAGGGATAAAGTACTAGGCCATGGTGGTAAGGGTACCATGAATAAAAGAACATTTCTAGCTTAATTTAATCACATACCGTGTCTCTGTCTGCTTTTAGTTCATCTATTTCCTTGTCCTTGGACTGCAGCTGCTGTTGCTGCTGCTCTATCAGGTCCAGCTGAAGCAAGAGGAGCTGCCGGAGACAACTGGCTTGTGAATTGGGATGACCAGGGGTCTTCTTTATGTTCTTTCGTTTACCTTCTGTGTGTTCATGAGATGCCACACCATGAGGCCCCATAGTGTCTAACCCTTTGGTGCTATCTTCCCCACCCAAATCCCTGGAATTGTGCGAATTCATTGAAATAAATTCTGCTTTGTTATCAACAGCGTTGGTCTGTCCGAGTGGAGTTTTACTTTTAACAGGAGTCCCTTCGCCGCCCATTTGTTTAGCTTGAGATGCAAGGGTGTCTGCGCTCTCGGAGCTGGCTCCAGAAAGAACAGCGACCGCTTTGTTCTGTCCTAAGGGCAATAACGGCCGAGCAGCCCTGCCAATGAGATTCCTTTCCAGGTTTCTGGATGCAACGAAGTGCTGTCCGACGTCGTTCAGGGTAACACCAAACGGATCATGCGGTTCAGTCACGAAAGCGTACGAATTTCTCGGGACACCGACAGTGTGCCCCGAACCTCCTTTCGACAGGTAAAAATTATTGGATTCCGAGCGCAGTCCCACGTTAGAAATGGATTCGGAGCGCATATTCATGGCGAGAACAGTGAGCTACAGAATGAACCATAGCTCCAATGGCGGAGATAACAAGGCAGACTGCGACGAGCAGCCAGTGAAGACAAGCCGAAGTACCGGTGATTGTTCCTAACCTGTGATTGGAGAAAGTACGTTTAGCTTCTCAGTCCTATGAATATGAATAAACACAAGCAAAACATTTAAGGAAAAGTCCGTTCTCACCTGGAACAGCCTGCGAACAAAGTTGCAAATCCTTCATGATGCCCAACACCAGCACCGCCTTTGCAGTCTAGCTAATTAGCTTGCTAACTCGGTTAGCCACTTAATATCGCGACGAAGCTAAGTATTTGCTTACAAATTATGTATGCAAAATTTTAACTAAAAACGTTCAAACTTGTGGCGTCTTCTAATTTAAGAAAAAAACATTACTTCGCTAAGTACCCGGCGTAGCGACTCAGCACTCCGACTCCATTTTGATCCGCAATGCTGGAAACTGCTGGCTAGCGGCTACACACACACCGAGGAGAGCAGAGGGACAACAATAACAAACGCTTTCACATCTACGGCGGTTAAACCGCCCAGTTAAAGACTCATTTGAAGCGCTACTATTTCACTGTCGTCGTTTATTCCACACGTGTTGCCGTCAGACGAGAAGAAGCGTATTTAAATCGGAACTACACTTTACTTTTATTAGTGTCCCCCATTTTCTGGCGTGATCTTCAGCACCATGTTGAGCACACAGTCGGTTTAAACGGCATGCACTGCGCATGTGCGGATGCGAGGCGTGTTTACAAAATGTTGCAGGTGAAGTTTTAGTGAAGACTGCTCGCTGGCAGGGGACGGAGGAGTGAAACAGAGTATTTAGATGTTTAATCAACTCCTATTAATTTAAGGCACGGGCATATGATGGAAAAAAAATGATGCTTGCCAAAGCGTAACTAATATATTTTAATTTTGTATATATGTTTATGTTTTTTTCCATAATAAAACAATGTTTTGAAATGTTTTAAAATGAATGTTTCTATTCACCATCCCTAATGACTGGTGTGACAAATCACATCATGTAAGAAATGGAGAAACAGTGTCATGTTATCGTGGAAATCGAAAAGAATGAAAGTAACTAGATCTCTCTCCTAATGTAGGTCAACCACCGTATAAACACACCAGCCATACTGGAAAAATACATGGACATGTATCTAGGCATAACCTTGTATCTCTATTTTTATTTTCCATAATATTTTTACAACAATTGTTTTAAATCCCAGCTGCCGTCTACAGTATGTCAGCAGTTCTTTATTAATAAACCATTAGAAATGGTCAAAAATAGCTTAAATTTTATTCACTCTCTTTAAATCTTATTTGTTTAACTTGAATGGTGAGTTAAGAATTATTCTCCTTCTTCTGCAAATTTACAGAACAGACATCAACACCATATGCTTAATATCATGGCAGCCCTGGTCATGCAGACAGTATTAGCACAGTCAGCGTTAACATGTTGTGCAACAAGAGCTCCTTTTTGTAACAGACCGGCTACCCTTCACTCCCCACATGCAATAAGGGTTTTTGCAAAGTGGTTCAGATCCTTACATTTGCCTGTCTTTCCTGCTTCAAGCCCATTAATTTTAAGGACTGAATGTTCACCTAATATATCCCAATCACTGACAGGTGCCACAGTAATAGAATAACTATATAGTTAGTGTTACTCATTGGTGTAAATTTTATGTCTGATCAGTTTAATTTACCCGTCAGCTCCTCAGTGTATACATTTAAATCAAACAATTCAGACGTGATTAAAGTGCACATTCCAGATTTTAATTTAAAGTTATTTGCATATATTTTAATTTCACCATGTAGAAATTACAAGGCTTGATGAAATGAGGGGTACTTTATACATAGTCCCCCTTATTTCAAGGCACCATAATGTTTAGGACAATTGGCTTCAAAGGTGTTTGTGATTACTCAAGTGTGTTTCATTCCTAGGCTTTCTTCAACAATGTTGAGTCTGTAGTTTACTTACTGAAAAGCTGTGCAAAGGAAAGTCAAGAAGCTATTATGAGGCTGAAAGACATGATTATGAAAATCAATTGTCTAGAATAATATTAAAAAGAAAGAACATTACATTGGCATCTCATTACCAGCATGTCACACAAGAAACATCTCATGGGTAAAACCAAGGTCTCAAGACCTTTGGAACCTTATTGTTTCAAATCATACTGATGATGTTTATTAATGATTTTTTAACATGTGTGGATTGGGTGGTTGTTACTGGCATCTGGTGAGAATTTCATGTCAATAGCACCTTTAGAAATATATTTACTTAGAAAATTGGTGATATGTTCAGTATTTATTTTACCCGCTGTATAATCGTTCATTCATTTTCCAAACCACTTATCCATTTTTGGATTGTGGAGAAGCTGAAGCTGATCTCAGCTGATGACAGGCCAATGCAAGGTCCACTGGTAGGTCATTAGAATCACTTTATAATAAATGCAAACAAACAAGAAAGCTGTACAAAGTATGATATATTTTGTGCCCAGTTAAGTAGCCTTTAAATATACATTTCTGTGCCTAAAATGTTTGTACAGTACTGTACATTTGTGATACATTACTAAGCATCATAGTGCATTTAGGGCTGATATTTTCTTTTAGATGATGACTGATACACTGTGAAAACAGATTTTGAAAAAACTCGACAGCTGAGACTAAGAGCCGGAATACAGTCAGGGCCCATACCTGAAACACACACACACACAAAAACACACACACAAAAAACTTGATGATTGTTTAAGCTTTAAAAGCATTAGACTAAATGACCAATTTTTCAAATTCAAGCCCAACAAACTTCCTATATCAGATCAGCTTTCTAAGAATGTGTGCAGCAAATAGAGGAAAGACTTGTGAGAAAGTAACCTTATCAGTATTTACACCTGCATAATCATTCACATAAGTAATTGCTTTAATGATGTGGAACTAAGTAATTTTCCAGAGGCTTTGCTGTCTGTAATGTATAAAAGGCTACAGTATTCCACATTAAAGCACTATACCATATTAAGCCACCACTGCTACAGAACCAGAGCTTAGTAAGGTAGGTCTTAAGATAAAGTTCTTTAGCAATTCTACACTTGTTACACTACAGTTACTCTATCTGTGTGAATGTCTTATTTTGATGTGAATTTCAGAAAGGTGAAGATGAAGGTAGAGATGATTGCACTGAGTTTCCTTTGCTTGGGTGGTATATTGGCAGCTGGTGCAAGAGCTATTGACAACAGGCAAGTTTGTGTTTTTGTTACACTAAAGTCTGTCTTTTCTGCTAGGATGTAAAGTATATGTACTAGGGATGAGTAGAGGAATACCAAAGTATCTGATCATGCCATTTTTTTCTGCCTCTCACATGGACTTTGGGCGTTTCCTGTATGCCTTTACATTCAACATTCATTGTGCTTGATACTGCAAAGTGGAGATAAGTAACAAATAGGCACAACTATTTAAGCCTATAAATATTAGCCTTGATATAAAATATAAAAGGAGTGTTATTGGCCACCCCAAGAGTCTATAGCAGACTCTACTCATTGTTTTCTATATGGGGAAAAATCATTTTCAATATAAATTTGTTGGTGATATGTGTGTAACAGCCCAACAGAAGATGACCATCTCTTGGGCCGTCGCTATGCCGAATCAACTATTGCAAGTGATATCAGCAAAATAATGGACTCCATGGTACAGAAGAACTTTGTGAACTTTCTGCTCAACCAGAGAGAGAAAAAGAGCACGTATGTATAAAGATGTAGAATGTTATATAACCGTGAGATTTGTTTTTTAATTATACAAAATGAGCAACAGTGTGTTTGTTTAACTGTTCTTCAAGGCCAACTATGAACCAAGAAGATCCTGAAGTTCATATCTTCAATGATCTTCTGAAGAAAGATTTCACCATGTGGGTTTACAGCAAAGGAGACAGATCCAAGAATGAGTGAAAAAATAACTCATGATGCTACCCTCAACAAAAAAAATCAATTTCCAGTTCTGCTCTGTCTCTCAGAAGTGCTCAGCAGAGCTTTAGAGAGCATAATCAACTCCCAGTTTAAGGGAAAGAAGAAAAATCATTTGATCTGTCTTTAAAGAAAAATTGCCATTGCCCCATGTTTTAAAAACACATATTATTTCATCACAATAAAAGCAATTCAAAATTAAACATTTTTTGAGTGTGTGTTTTGCCAAGTGAATCTGCAAGAGTCACAATAGCGCAGTAAAGAATAGATGATTTGGACAAAATTGCTAAGGTTTGCAGGAAAAAAATATTGTGGTAAATAAAGTAATATTTAAAATATATATATTATTTTTGGCTTGTGTTTTGCCCAAGAAGCATTTCACTCTTGTTCTGGGTTAAGGGTTGAACACTACTGTGCTAGACCCATGGTCAGTTTTCATTCCACCCCCACTCCAGATTTTCTTCCTAAGTCGATCATGCCTGATTCCACCCACTAGCTATGGCTCCACTATTTACCCAACACCACCATCACTGTGAGGGCCAAGGCTAGCATATGCTGGGAAAAAAAGCCAAGAACTGCTGCCAGTGCAACACCTTTTGATAGCTGTGTGATTTGATAGCCAAGAGTGCACTTGGAATTGAACACTAACTGCTACACAATTCTGTTACACCAGACACCAGCTGGGAGACTGAGGGCCATCTTACTCATTCAGAGACAGCAACGACAACAGAGGGCAGTTGGTCCATGAACACTGACATTTGGGCAGGAATCAGATTTCCTAACATTTATAGTATGTACCTGATTTTCACACAAATCAAAGCCAGAACACAATAAATGTCAGGAAATATGAATCCTGGCTGCATCAGTGGACCACTGGTTATTGGGCACTTTATTTTTTAGCGTAGATGCATGCTATTCTGTTACATAAAATGGACATAAACTGAATCACTTTAGAGTCTCAGAACAGACAGATGTGAACTCAGTGTGACCGAAGGACAAGTGGCCTTCCAGATCGGAAGCACTGTATCACAGTTGATCTTTAAAGCAGAAAGAGTGCATATGTTCTGTCTGTTGCCATGAAACTGCTGTGGTTACTGCCCCTCTGGTGCTTGCAGGTCCAAATAAGCTCTGTGTATAGCAGCAGGCTGGGATGCAGGATGTCTCCTTGTGAAGGTAGAAAAATCAGGTGTTGCTCCTTGATTGCGGAAAAAACAACAACACATGCAAAAAACAAACACCTAAGATATATCTACATGTAACAGCAAGGCAGAATTGAATTTTGTTTCAATTGTTTGCAATGTAACACAACATCTGTTAAGTTTTCCCCTCTATAATGCTGTTCATTTTGTGTGAAATGTTACAATTGTGCATTAAATTACCCACACTGCACAAATCGCTTTTAAAATAATTAAAACTATAAAGAAAAAAAGCAATTATCATTTAAAATGTATTTGACGTTTAAAGGAAACTCTGCGAAACAGTAGGGGGCAGTAGCGGTGTTGTAGCGCACACAGTCCCTCAAGTCCCCAATAGAAGAAGAGACAGTTCCTCAAATGCGGAAAAACAGAAGTGTGTTTACAACTAATTAACCAGTCGCAGGTTTAAATGTAATCACACGTGGAAAGAGAAGTTTCGTTTATTTATATTTTCGGCGGTCATTCATGCAGCCCTAGCTTTGGGGCAGAACAAATATTTCCTTTTTTTTTGTTTTGCTTCAGTGTCGACTATTGTTTTTTCGCCCTAGCATGGTAGCATGAGAGGTTGAGCGGTGAGTTAGTTAGATCACATTTATCTCAGAAAGCTCATACATTAGGAACTTTACTGAACGATCAAAATCATATCGCTAATCCCAACCCAGTCGTACGTTTTTGGACATTGACGCGAGCACCATGCACAGGAGGGGAGTAGGCGCAGGAGCGATTGCCAAGAAAAAACTGGCCGAGGTACTGGCTGCATGACAAAGTGAAAAGCATTCTTTAACTCATGGGAATAATAATTGCTTTCATTGATGAAAGTAGTCATTAGTAAAGTTGCATTTACATGTCGATTTCGCCTCTTAACTATTATAAAGATATTTTTTATATATTTTATATATTATTTTAATAGAATTTCAGATATCAAGAGATTGGAGTGAATGTTGAACTTTGCTGAATGCCACAGGATCCAGTCTGATTTGCCTCTTTCTTGTACTGTATGTTCACTATCATAGGCCAAGTACAAAGAAAGGGGTACAGTTCTGGCTGAAGATCAGATTGCACAGGTAAGCATAGTGTGCACTACTTCACTCTCCAAGAAATGGAAACATTCTGATTCATTTATTAAATATTTTCATCAGTGAGCTGCATACAATAACTAATTATGATATTCTTTTTTATAGATGTCTAAACAGTTAGAAACATTCAAAACTCATTTGGAGGAGTTTGCCAGCAAACATAAGCAGGAGATCCGAAAGAATTCACAGTTTAGGGTTCAGTTCCAAGAAATGTGTGCTACAATAGGAGTGGATCCACTAGCATGTAAGTCCTTGTATCAGAATGTGTTCATCAAACCTGAGGGGTTAAAAAAAGTCTGAGGGTTTAAAATTGATGTATAAACCAGTTTATATTAAGCTACTTTATTATTTATCAACCTTTAATTGTTCAGTTTTTTTCCTCATCTGTTCCAATGTACAGCTGGTAAAGGGTTTTGGTCAGAGATGCTTGGAGTTGGAGATTTCTATTATGAGCTGGGAGTGCAGATAATTGAAGTATGTCTTGCTCTAAAGCACAGAAATGGCGGTAAGATAAACTGAAATCCCCTTTTGATCCTAATTTTATCTAAACATGTCTGGATAAGAACAATCTGCAGAATGTTTTTATGAATACCATATGGAGATCTAAGAAATGAACAAGAATGCACCTCTGAGATGGCAATAAATAGGTTTTTGTTTCAATAGGACTTATTACACTGGATGAACTTCATCAGCGCGTGTTAAAGGGAAGAGGGAAGTTTGCTCAGGATGTAAGCCAGTGAGTATTTCTTAAAGGTACTAGTTAAGTAAAAATTGTTTTTAAATACTCAAATACTAAATACTATTTTTTCCCCACCAGAGACGATTTGGTACGGGCCATTAAGAAGCTCAAGGCAATGGGCAATGGTTTTGGAATGATTCCTGTTGGAGGCTCTTATTTAGTACAGTCAGTCCCAGCTGAACTCAACATGGATCACACTGTCGTTCTTCAGCTAGCTGAGGTAAACCGCGTTGAAAGCAAAGAGAATGTCTAAGCTTTGTCACATTTGTGAAAATACTTTATTTGTCCTGCAGAAAAAGGGCTACGTAACAGTGAGTGAAATCAGAGACAGCCTCAAGTGGGAGAAAGAGCGGGCATGTCATGTCCTTGTAAGTGTTTGGAAAACAAAATTATTGAATTGTGTATTTATTATTGAAGTTTTATTAAAAATCTCAGGGACATACTAAAGCTATGATGTGGATTTTTGATGTTCAGGACCACCTATTGAAAGAGGGTCTAGCATGGTTGGATTCTCAAGCTGCAGGCGAGCCACAATACTGGTTACCGGCCTTGTTCTCTGAACTTACTTCTCGTGATGTCACACCTGAGGAGGCCAATCAAATGACACCATGAAGAGAAGTAATGACTTTTTATGGACTGAACAATCAGGGAATATATTTTTCAAATTGTTTGAATAATCGTTATGATTAGTTCCTTAGTGCATGATTGTGAAAAGTATTGATAAAATTGATAATAAAATGATTTAATTTATAGAATTTTTGAATTATTGTTAACCTTTTTGTTTTATTCCCAGTTTACAAAATTTCAATGATCTATTATAATAATTTCATGCTGCACAATTAAAAAACTTTAAAAATACATCACAGGTAACATAGCAAATAACATGTAATTAATAAGTATATTTAACAGAAGATTTTCCATTCTGGCCACATAACTGTTGTGTCTTGATGTCTTGTAGAACAGGGTGTGTCTGTCCAAGATTTCAAGTATGTTTCCAGGTAAATATAATGTTAATCATGGATGTGAATTCAATTTTCCTTCAAAAATGGTGACCTGCAATAGTTATCAAAATTATCTATATTCTGAGAAAAGATTTTGAGTAACTTGACAAGATCAGTCACAAAAAATATCAATAATAATGAAGTTATATACTTCTTAAATTCCTTAACAATTTAAATGAATGAAATTGATGTTTACAGCCTAAATTAATCCCTTATTTCTAGGAGCCCTTTGTATTCCCTTGCTAGATTTAATACAGTTATCTAGAAAGTTGGAGCTACTTTATTTATCTACTAATCTGATCCAGTTTTGATTTGCTGGTTGTTTGGTTTATTTTCAGTGGGGTGGGGGTGGGTTGTGGAAACACAGCAACTTGAAATACAATTTGTTTAATAGCTTTTTTGTTTACACAGTGATTTGCAAGTCAGTAATTCCATTACTATTTTTATGAAATCAAAGACATAAATATTACAGAAAACTCACAGATGCAACCATTTATATAATTGTTCATGTTTGTCCTGGCTATTTGTCTTTAAGAACATTAGTTTGTCTATTACTCATGGCCATAGACATGATCTTCAAACTCCTGCTGCCCCAAATCATCACAGATCAGGGTACAGAAAGGACACACCTTGTGTGATTGCTCATGCATTGCCAGTTCATCTTCACTAATATCAGGAAAACTTTCGTGGCAATGACGGCACTTCTGTTCAAATCAAGAATTCATTGTGTATTAGGACAAACACACTAAAACAGTATTCACAGATTTTAATGAATGTGATCTGTATCAATGTTCAGTATATAAGGTTTTACATTACCTTGTTTTCCATGCCAGTAAGATTTCCTAAGAAACATGAAAACTATTATTTTAAAGCAAAATGTCAAACATATTTAGTTACTCAGTCAGTAGTATTTTATACATTTTTGCTTATTAAATAATTCATAATGTGTTTTCAAAACTATTTTTCAAAAACATACCAGAAAGTTCAGTGATGTTCTCATAGTAATTGGAGGCTGACTGTGGTTGCTGCTGAGTGCTGAATGGGTCAGTCAATGGTGGGTTTAAAGGACTATGTTGTGGCTTAGAAGCTGCAGCTACTGCAGCAACCTGGAGGTCATACAATTGTGTCTGTAATCTTGCCACATTTGCTTTGAGGTCCTGACAGAGAAAAATGCTGTTAATACAAAGTTGTTAATTCATACACAGATCACAACTGAACATTTAAGCAGTTGTTCCTTCAGAATGACCCAACAGGAAATCACCTTGTTTTCATCAAAAAGATTTTCCTTTTCTAATTGCACCACTTTGGCCATGTTTGCCTGTTCATTGATTGTCCTTTGTGCTTCCTCAAGCTGCATCTGAAATAACATTATATAGTGCAAGGCTTGAACAGGTGGTGTGGTCAGATATCAAATCTATAATTTTATTTACTTCTTGTGTATGAAACGAGCTATAAGTCTAATAAAACAAAAACATAGAGTCTATTAAATTAATATACTGTGTGAGAACCCATATAAGCAAGCTTTACACAACAATGTGGTTTAAGCTGACTCTGAGCAAAACTAAACATTGTTTTGGCTAATCGAGTACATTTAGTGTAAAGGCTGAAATTATTTTAGGCCAATCAATTGTGTTAACAGTGGTAAACATGAATTTTAGATAATAAAACAAAACCTGACCTCAGTGTGACTGTTGCTCCTTTCCTTAGTCAATGCCTTTTGCTCGAGCTCCTTCTTCAGCTCTCTGAGCTCCAGTTCAGCTTTATCTGCTCGTCTGTGTGCCTCATTGCTGTTTGCAATCTCTTTACGCAATGTCCCTCTGGCTTCTGTCAGCTGCATCATAAGGGTCTGAATCTGCACCTACAACAAAGTGTATTTAATAGGACGCTAGTGGGCTAAGAGTACAACATAAATTTTCCTTTCAGCATTAACAATCAATAGCATGATTAAAAAGACATTGGCAAATGGGTTATTCTGTATAATTCGCACATATGCATCTTAGCACACATTACACTTAACAGCAAACCCTTTAATTTGGAGATTCACACCTTTTTATTACTTTTGTCCTCGTCGAAAGATCCTTGTTCTGATAAGGTTGCACGTAAAGCTTTATCTGCCCGCAGTTCCTCTACCTCCTTTTTCATTCCCATCAGCTCCTGGATTTCCACATGCAATCTTTCATTCTCCTTCCTACTGCTTTGCACATCAACCTGAGACGGGAAGTATGTCATCAGGGAAAGATTACCATAATTTTAGAAAAACACGTCTGTCCTATAGCATTAATTATAATAAAAAAACTCCAATTCCAAAGTTGGGCCATTGTGTAAAATTAACTACAGAATGCAATCATTGCAAATCATAAACCCATATATTATTCATAATAGAACATTGGGGTGGATCAACAAAGGGGTGGAAAAGTAAATTGTACTGAAAAGAAACAACTGGAGGAATATCAGGTTAATTGTCGAAAGATCTTTTTTTTTTTTTATCAAAAAGCATCTTGAAGAGGTAGACTCTCTCAAGAAGGGCAGAGATTCACCAATCAGCACAGTGGCAGTGGTGGCCTAGTGGTTAGGACATTGCCCCTGGGATCAGAAGGTCGCAGCCCAGGCACCACTGAGGAACCCTTGAGCAAGGTACCGTCCCCACTTCACTGCTCCCCGGGCGCCTCTGTTGATGGCAGCCCACTGCTCCACGTGTGATGGGTTAAATGCAGAGAATAAATTTCCCACTTGTGGGATTATAATAATAATAATAATAATAATAATAAAAACTATAAATTGTGGAATGACTTCAGCAGAATAATGTTCCTCAGTGTTCACTTGAGAAGACTTTGAATATTTAATCATCTACAGAGCATAATATCAGCAAAAGATTGAGAATTTATAGAATTCTCTGTGAACAAGGCTGGCAATTAATATTGGATGCCTGTGATTTTCAGGTGCTCAGATGGCACAGACATTAGCCTGTCATGGAAATTGCTTTGTGGGGTTATAAACACTTCTATAAATCACTGCTTATAAATACAGTTTGCTGTGCTATTTACAAATGCAGGTCAAAGCTTAAGATCTTTTGTGCAAAGTAGAAGCCATATGTGAACATGAACAAGAAATGCTGTTGTCTTTTTTGGGCCAAAGATCACCTAAAATGGAGTGCAGCAGAGTGAAAAGCTTCTGTGGCTTGTTATGAGCACTCCGTCCAAAAGCCTGCATCTTTGGGGTGCAGTACTTTCTATGGAATTGACAACTTGCACATCTGGAAAGCTAACATTAATGCTGATGAATTAACCATTAATTCCCATCCAGAAAGTCTTTTTCAGGGAAGGCCTTGCATATTTCAGTAAGACAATACTAAACTATACTGGATCTATTACAACAGCATAGCTTCTGTGTAGAAGAGTCAAGGTGTTGAGCCGGTCTGCATAAACTGAGAACATGAAACAAAACTTATGAAGAAACAGTTAGAATCCTATATAAGAGAAAAATGGGACATTTCTCACCCAGAAGTCCAGCACCAGGTCTCCTCAGTTTCCAAACATTACGGATTGTAATTAAAAGGAGAGGGAATGCTGCACACTGGTGTACACGACTCTGTCCCTAAATTAATGAGTATGTTGCTGCCGTTTTTTTTCTTAAACTGGTACATTTACGCTGTTTAAACATTCAATGTGTTTTCTATGTTCTATTGTAAATCATCGCATTCTGATTTTGCTTATGTTCAACACAGCATCCCAACTTTTTGAAAATTGGGGTTGCACTAAACATGATTGTCAAACCTGTAGCAGCTGGAAATGATCTTGCAATCTGTTCAAATCCTGCTCAGTTTCTTTTACCTTCTGGCTTAGCCTGCAGGGTAGTGGAAGAGAAAACATCTGAACATGTTAAAAAGAACAAGAAAATAAATCAGAAATTTGTATTTGCCCCCACTGTTAACCCCTTATAGGGCTCATCTCACTCTCTTAACCACATTCCTTACATTATAGTTTCGTAGGAGTAAATGATCATTTCTAGTGATTGCTGTATAATGCACCTGAGGGCTAATAAAGGCTAAGAACTATGTTAAGCTTAAAAAGATATAACTATACAAACATTTATACAGTATATTTTGAGACAGTGACTTTATCCACTTTAATACATGAACACATTGTACTCACAGTACTGACAATGTGAATATGACCACATTGGGCAGTAAAATTGATCAGCATGCATAAAATCAGAGCTGTGTGTGCTACTGTGATGCCTTTATTGTTAGATCCAGTGTGATCATTTCTGGGTGTATCACTCAGTAGTAATTTGTTCCATCATGGCACAATAAATACATCACACTAAGATATCACAGATTAAACTGCCTTGTTTTAAAAAAATAAAATAAAATAAGGCTCACTGTGAAATCTCAGCTTGTTTAGCCTCAAGCTGTTGCTGTAGCATAATTTTCTCCTGCTTCAGATGGGTGATTTTCTGAACAGCTTTATCATACTTGTCAGAGGGAACTGTCAGTGACTGCAGAGCACAATCAAATGGAGAAAAAAAAAGAGAGGGACCACCATTTATACATGTTTACAATGACAATAATACACATGGCTGCAAATGCAGTGCTGTTGTTTGCACCTCTTGTTTGGGTTCATTTTCTGCCATAGTGTGGGAGAGCGGCTGCTGCTCTGTTGTATCCTGTTCAAAACTTTCAACCTTCTGCATTTCAGCTGCACTGCTTGACTTCAGCTTATCTATGTGCACCTACAGGATATGAAACCACAAATACCTTAGTGACAGCTTTAAATGCAAGTATGCAATTCAGAACAAAAAGGGGTAGCGAAGAACCAACCCTGAGACGGTAGATCTCGCGCAATCTTTCATCCAGCTCGTTTTTCAGAATCAGATTTTCTTCTTTCAAGTGTTCTGTCTCAGACAATAAGTTCTTTTTCTCCTTCTCCATTTGCTCAGCTTGTTCCTGTAGCCACAATCACACATTATTTACAATGACTACAAAGGTTTTGATTTTGCTCCACACACTTAGAAATAAATGTTCCTGAATGGTTCCTGGCATTTACAAATGGTTTTAGGGAAATCTTAAATCAGTACAAAGCCTTTACATTACACAGGGGTGCTTTAATTTATTCCATCAACTGGAAAGTTCTTTAGGGAACCAAAATGGTATAGTATCACTACAAAGAATCATTTTTGGCACATATTTTTTTGTTGTTCAAGTGAATGCTGACCAGCAGTAAAGTCATTGTTTTGAATGCAAGGTAAAGGTTAACATTTCACAAATATGTGAAGGTATGGAAAGGTACAGAAATCCACAAAACAATTATATATGCCGGAACTGGATTGTTTGGTAAGTGTACCTGTGTTGTGATGACTAAAAGATCTTTCTCCAGGCTGCAGGGTAAACTTGAGTCTGCTGTATTTTGGAAGCAGAACGGTGTGCTGGCTCCTTTGACCTGACCACTGCTGTCCACATAGCAGAACTGATAGAACTCCCCATCATCCTTAGGAAGGTAGTACTCTAAAGCAAAACACACACATGAACAAGCCAAAGAATCTCTCTGATGGACTGCTAACCAATGTGTGGATGACTCAGCAGCACCTTAAAAAGTTCAAATGGTTACGTAATGGCACAACTATTTGTTATACCCACCCCACCACAGCCTATCCACTGGCTCCAAATACATCATCGGCTGCCAGAAAGATGGCATGTGGAGGGACACCAGATTCTTGCTGAGGTACATATTACATCACAAGACCAGTTTAAGATCCCTGAACATGTGACTTGTGATTTTAAAAAGCTGATTGTCTCTTCTTATGTTTCTGAGAAAAAATAGCTAACTTCTAATCCAGCAACCTACCATCAAAGACGACTTGTAGTTTAAGGGGCTCAGTTCCACTGTGTTCCAAAGGTTTCACCCATACATAGTTGTGGTATTTTTGTGTTGAACTCCAGCCAACCTAGATGTGTAACAGATTAATACAAGTAGTACATGGAATATTTATGAGTACTACAGAGGCGAAGTGATATGTACATATGTTATAGGTATTGTGGTAAAAGACACCATACAGTGTCAGTGCTTTCTAGAAAGCTCATGTGTCATAAACTTACAGATTTAAAGCAATTATCAAGCAAGAATCATTGTATAATAGTATCTCCACAAAGTAACAAGTATATAGTTATTGAAATATTGAATTCGTTCATCCATTGTATTCCTATTTTTTTGTGTTTTTCAAATAGCACTACTGCTTTTTCTGGTACATTTTGTCTGTTGCTTGATAATAAAATAAATACCATGACACATATATCATGCATAATGACAATGCCTTCAAGTATCACAGTGGTGTTGGTTTTTTTTTTTTTTTGGAATATCGCCCACTCTAATAAGACATTATTCTAAGCTTGGAAAAGTATAAACCTTTTTAAAGGAGTGTTAATTTGTATAATTTCCTTATAAAAATTGATCCACCTTAAATATAGCAATCCAGTCTCTAGAGCTGGGTTCCAGTCCTCCAGTCACGATGTAAGTGCATTTCACTGAGGTGTTCGGCGGGAACGATCGTGGCACATCCAGAAAAACAACCTGAGAAAAACACGAAGTTTCCATTTCCAAAGCATCCCTTTCCTCTTCTGCGCTGTTGCTCATTTTCAGTCCGGAAATAACACAAAATCACCTGTAACACAGTAGACATTAACTTAAAGCTGTTTTTTTATCTGGTTAGACTAAACTCACATAAAAGTCCAAACATTAACGGAGAAACTCCCAAAGACGTTCGATTTGACAAGTCACTGTGAGCAACAAAAACGAAAGACGGGTCCAAACAACCCAAACGACTTTCACTTTCACTTGTTGACTTATTGTGAAGCAAAAGCACTGAATACAATCTTTCATAATCTGAGAATGAGTTTTCAATGCTAAGTCAGTCTGTTATTATGGTAAAGTAGAAATAAGTGGCAGACCGACGTAAAATGTAAACAATAACAAAGTTATAAACATAATTATAACTTATAAACAGTCCGTTAAAATAAGCAACATTCTTAAACTACAAATAAACGAAGTCTGTTGTAATCTGTTGTACGATTCACACAATAAACCGAAAGAACTTCCATAAATAAAACGCGTTACCTGAACCGTTCCGTGCTCGTGCAGTGGCTGCCTTTCAACGAAAAGCATGCTGGGAAATGTAGTTCCGCTCACCACGCCCTTTAGATGGCATATTGGAAACCGTTCTAGCTTTTATTATACTTTCTTTATTAATAAATAATCAAAATATAAAAATCTACTGAATATTAACTGTCACATGTAATAAATTATAAAATTGTATCTTAATGGGAATTACAACACAGGCAGAATTTAAAAAAAGAAATAAAAAATCGGACGTTGAAATTTAGTAAATATACATTTATTCTAGTAAAATATAATAAAATCAGCCAAGCTATCAATGTGTACTAGTAAATTATGCTATGTTCTAATTCCAAAAACTGATTAACATGTTACAATTTGATTCCTTTCTTGTCAGATTTCATAGTTTTACTTCTTTTTAGGGTTTTGAAAATGTGTGATATTTATCTGATATTTAAACTAAAAGTCATAAAAATAGTTGAAGAAAACCTACTTAAACAAATGACAAACATTATTTTAGTTGGTCATGTACAGTAGTACAAGGCCAACCTAAAAGTAGTTGAAGAAAACCTAGTTAAACAAATGATAAACATTATTATAGTTGGTCATGTACAGTCCAACATGTTATCTCACTATGAAAGGCTGCAGAACAGATTTCCTTCCATGTTATTTACTTAACTAAATAAGTGCCAACCTATCGCCCTTGCAACAACATGCAAAGTGTCAGGTGTACTATTTTTTAAAACTTTGGTCCATATTAGCGCTGTAGTCTAGAACATGGTCAGTCATGCTAATTGTACTGTATAGTTTGCTGCTGCTGCTGCTCCTGGTGGGTGGGCGTCACTAACGTACAATGGACCAATCACTGATGCAGCCTTGGTCTTGATGGTGTCTGGCCCAATCAACACAGGAAACCAAGCTGTTGGACTGACGACTGGTTGGTTGGTCGTGTCCACGTTCTGCCTACGTTAGTATGACCAGCTTCGAGTCTGAGTTTGCATGCAAGTTTGTGAATTAGATCCTAAAAGCCTGGTAAATAAAGGCTGAATTCTCTGACTGGCGAGCACAAAAAAGGAAATGTTCATCTCTCAAGGCAATAACTGTACAAAGGCGCAGCAGAATGTCACGGATACTGTTACTTCTCAATTTCATCAGCCTGTCGCGAAGTGGCGACTTTCTCTTAGCCAAAAGCTAAAATGGTAGAACGTCTCAAACCCGTTTTCAGTATGAAAGTACTGAATAAGTCGCTTATTCAGAGCTATACAGAGCGACGTAATAATGTACGTCGCTCTGGATAAGAGCGTCTGCCAAATGCTGTAAATGAAAGCTCACAAGCAAAAAAAAAACCCCTGATCTATAGCAGGGCTCTCAAGTTTTGAAGTTGCTTGGAGTGAGATTTTATTTTAGTTTTTATTTTGGGGGGGTGGGGGGGTTGAGTTTGGGGCGTACGCAAAGTGGAATGTCTCATTGGGGTGGTTGGCAGATTGCAGCCCCTCCCTCCCCTGCACACACTCTCTCCCCTGCACACTCTCCCTCCCCTGCGCACTCTTCCTCCCCTGCACACTCTTCCTCCTCTGCACACTCTCCCTCCCCCGCACACTCACCCTCCCCTGCACACTCTCCCTCCCAGTGTCCCATCGACCGGCATCTTAAAAAAAGAACAATATCTGCTATATAAAATACA
>JBBIGC010000104.1:29943842-29954920 GCA_037576955.1 Lepidarchus adonis | reverse complement strand
CATATATATATATATATATATGTGTGTGTGTGTGTGTGTGTGTGTGTGTGTGTGTGTGTGTGTGTGTGTGTGTGTGTTTCTTTACCATTTAGTGAGGAGTTACTTTGAGATTGACTGATGAGTAGTGCTGTGTCTTCAGCCCCTGCCTTCTGTTTGCGGCTCCTCGGTCGAGCTTCATGATTGGCCATCATCATCTGAGCATTTGCTCTCCTTTTCTGCTGCTTCTTCATTAAAAGGGTTCTCTGCTTGTGGACAATCATTTGTCAACCGTGATATAAATTGATTGCATGTATTAACAAAGCTGGTGGAATAAATGAGTGCACTGTATGCAAGTTTTAGTTAAACATAAAATGATAAAAAACATCAAGTTGGGAATTATTTCCATTCGCTTGAGAAGAAAATACAGATTTATTTTCTGTCATTACAATTGTAAGTATGATTAACATTTTGTTGTTTCACTAAATAAATAAATAAATAAATAAATAAATAAATACTACCATATCAGCATACATACAGACAGACAGACAGACAGACAGACAGACAGACAGACAGACAGACATTAACCAACAAGACTGGCTCTACTTGCCTGATTGTCAAGCTTCTGCTGGCGGATATCTTGTTCCTCCATTTCTTTAGATAAGCAATAGAGTAATTTGGTTAAATCCTTAAGGCTCTTAAATCAAATATTTCATGCCCAACAGCAAGACGTTTATCAAAAACAACTGAAATAAAACATATGCTATATTCTGTCTCTCCAGATCCATCTGACTTCTCCACCTGTGTATAACAGAAGGGAAAGAAGATTAGAGGAGATAATGTTCTTACACTCCATGCAGTCCTAAGTTGCCATGCAGAGTCATCACTGACATCAGAGGCCATTCTATTACTCTGCTATGATCCAAAGCTTTGACCACTTTCTTAGTGCTGATAAATTACAACAAATCCTGAAGTTTTATTTGTAGTATATAATAAAACAAAACATATGTGTATTTATTACATTCCATAATTTCCAGCCTTTAAAATGCACAAGAGCCACTAATGGGTCCAGACTTTTACCCTTACAGATATGTCTGTCAACTTGCTTTGTTTTTTTAATGTACTTCATGAAATAATAAAGTCTCAGGATCTAATAAGCCTGTGAATTTTAAACATTAAATATCTGAATATCTCAGGAGCTGGAGTACAGTGGAAAGGAAGAGGAGGGACTTTGCAGGCAAAGATGGAGCACAGTGGAGAGGAAAGGGAGGGGCTTTGCAGGCAGGGATGGGACACAGCAGAAAGGAAGGGGAGGGCTTTTGCAACTAGGGATGGGGCACAGCAGAAAGAAAGGGGAAGGGCTTTGCAGGCAGAGATGGAGCACAGCGGAGAGAAAGAGTGAAGAGCAAAGAAACTAATATTCAAGTTTTCCACCTTCTTCTCGGTCTTACCTACTGCAGCTGTAAAGCTATTCTGGATGTTTTTGCCTTCTTAATGAATATTTTTGGACATTACGTAGGCCATTTCATTCAAAAGACAAAATTCTTACTTGTGAATGAACTTTGATTGGATGATAGTTCACATCTGAATGCCTGCTGATGTCACCTTACACAAGATGAGGGAACAGTTATATTAGTTAATTAGTTAAATAGTTAATTCAGAAATTGAATTATTATGAAAATCATAATAAACATTTTTCATAATTTGTCGCATTTTACACAGTTTAAGTTAAAAATTTAAGTCAAGCTTTCAAAAATATTGCTATATTCAAAATTATACAAAATAATAACAAAATATAATTTCTCTATATATAAATATAATATTGTATTTTTATTATTTGGGGCACATTACACAGTCTAGCAATAATAGTATAATTTATTTTTCTCTTTTTTAGCCTTAGAATGGAGAAGAAGATCAGTGGTCTCTCCCATTTCCTGAAGACGGCCATGTCGTCGCTGTCACTCGTACCTCCATTCCAGTAGAGGGCAGGCTGCTCAACACTGCGCTGTTCAGACTCCGGCTGCTTGTTGTTGATGGCCAGAGGAGGAAGATGGTTACCGCCTCGGCGTTATGAGGTTCAGCGGTTTCGTGTGGTGATAAGGTTAGTTTTATCGTTCTCCCCAGCTCTTTTAGGCTGCTGTTATTCGGTCTGGTAACATTTGAATTAAGCAGACCAAGGTGTTGGAAATATGTCGTTCTCAACAGCTGTTTTATTGAACATGGTAAAGTTATCATTCATTTCAGACATACTTTACATAGTTTTCTTGTTGACTCAAAACTAAAAATTGGTTCCTCCTCTGCCCCGACTAATAAAAACATGCTATCGCCTGCTAACGAGTTAAAGAACTTTCAAAGGCTTCCAGAAAGTAATGTTTGAGTAATTTTTTAAAAAAGTAATTACTAAGGTTATTAATCCTAACACAGTATTTGGAATTGAATTGCAGTATATCATGGACCTAGTGTTGTATTATGGTGGTGAAATATTTAGTAAATCACTGTGCTTCTGTATACGTGGAGGTATGTTTGTTTGTTTGTGTGTGTGTGTGTGTGTGTGTGTGTGTGTGTGTGTATAGTCAAACTGCAACGCAAAGTATGGACAATGAACAGGGTAGCAAATCAATAAAGCAAGAGCGTATTTTGCTTGAATTAGGTACTTTCCTTTACAGGACCCATTGTTAATCTGTATTGTAGAAACAAGTTACAGTATTGATTAATTACTGTTTACTTGCTCACTGATGTCCATATGTAATCTGAGCTCGCCTGAGCACAAGATTTTTTCGAATCTGATCACATGGTGAAATCTAATTCTTGAAAACAGTAGATGTTCAAAGTTTGGTTTTGAATAAAAAGAATGTAAATTTCATGGAATAAAAAAAGTTTGATTTTAGCTGTTCATACAATGTATGACTATACACAGTTTCATCAATTTAGACAAATCAGAATATAATTTGCTGAAATTTTTGCTTATAATTCTAAATACATGGGTTAGTGCAGAGGAGGGGCTGCTGGCTTGAGACAAAGGTTAAAGAGCGAGTGGAAGATTTTTTGCAGTTCATTTCTAATCTGGTTAAACAGCTTGACACAGTGTTAAGATGTTTTCTCATACAGAGCCCGAGAGGAACTTTTCCCTTAGTGGATTTATTAGTCAATTGTTTAG
Organism: Lepidarchus adonis; assembly: GCA_037576955.1. Taxonomy (NCBI): domain Eukaryota; kingdom Metazoa; phylum Chordata; class Actinopteri; order Characiformes; family Lepidarchidae; genus Lepidarchus; species Lepidarchus adonis. Next base: position 29,951,787 of record JBBIGC010000104.1, on the reverse strand, counting down.
ACTTCTTCAATTTTGGCAAATTCAAGATCCAAACGAAAAAAACATGTGAGTAATTTTGTTTCCATGGCACTGCTTGCAAAAAACAAAGACAGAAGCTCTCACTGCACATATTTGATAGAAGGTTTAGTCCACTCCCCTCTTCTTCATTCCACAGATGTCCTATGTGCTGGTTCACTTTCAGTAGGATGATCAAAAGTCAGGATGATGTAAGACTTCTCTATGTCTCTCTTATTTATGACAGCTGATATAAGAATAATTTTTAAAACACTATATTAAATTAGGGGTTGACAGTGTGTGATTGAATAGACTAATAATAATCCTGAAAAGAGATTCTTTACCATTTTTTAAATCTTGTCTGTGTAGATGGATTAGATAAAATCTTTAAATTAGGCATTTCAAAGCATCTTTAAAGATATCTTCTAAATTCATTGGCCTGTTTTATATAAGGAGAATTGGATTACTGTTTATATTTGAAGTTCATCAAAGAAATGGTTATATGTGACAGGAATTTATTACCGTGAGGGTTCAGGATCCTCGGGTAATGAATGAAGGATCATGGAACTCATATGTGGACTTCAAGATATTCCTTCATGTAAGTAGTTTTCTCAGTATTCCACAATCATTGAACTTGACATTCAGTAAGTACTCACAGAGTAATGTGTAGAGGTAGAACTAGGTAGTAGTTGAGATTATAAATAAAAACAAAATTCTACAGTATAAATATATATAAATATATATAATGTGACCATGTTTCTCTGCCTCTGTCCTAAGACTAACAGTAAGGCATTCACAGCCAAAACCTCTTGTGTACGCCGCCGATACAGTGAGTTTGTATGGCTGAGGAAGAAACTGCAAAAGAATGCTGGCCTTGTGTAAGTTGTGCTGCATTAGAAGTGAGAAACCTTGGTGTTACTGAATTCTTTAAAACAGTATTAACAGTATTTAGTGAGATCATTAATTGGTTTACAGTGTGCCACTAAAAAGCAACGAGATTGTGTAACAGACCAGTTTGTACATTATTAAAATATATTTCTTTGTTACACAGACCTGTTCCTGAGCTACCTGGAAAATCATTATTTTCTTTTAACAACACAGACTTTATTGAAAAAAGAAGAAAGGGTCTACAGCATTTCCTGGACAAGTCAGTATCATCTATGAGATGGTAGAGTTAAAGACACTGTGGTGTGCAATAGTGATTGTATTTTATGGAAAGTAAGGAAGTGAGTAGTGTTGGATAATATGAAATTTCACTTCTGTTTTTCATGTGCCTTTTTTGTTTAGTTTTTCTTCATTTCAGCAACCACAGGGACAATGGTTTAATTATTGATGTGGGAAACTGATGATGTCACTAAAAAGCCTTTTTCTGCAGTCACAGCTTGTGATTATGGCATCATTTGATCTGGTGTTTTCTTTGCAAAACAGGGTGGTGCACATGACCGTGTGTCTGTCAGACAGCCAGCTTCATCTGTTCCTGCAGACTCAGCTTCCTGTAGGCCACATTCAGGATTGCGTACAGGGCCATACTCCATTCAGTGTGACCGACGCCATTCTGACATATGCCTCCTCCAACCGTGGCTGGGCTCAGGAAGAACAGGATGGGTCATTGGAACAAAACCCAACTTCAGTTTCATATGAATCAATGGAGAGGTAGGGGAACATAAATGAAGTAACTCTTACTAGCGGAGAACGGTACATCAACTAATATTTTTTCACTATATGAATACAATTACAGCTCATAATTATAACAGACAATTTTTGTCAGCTGTCTCAGCTGTAGTCATTAGCTGTATCTGTATACATTAATTTCAAGCTCACCACAGCTCCACACTGGGTAATGTCACAGCTTCACATATGGAAGATCAGAGGTTTGATTCTCAGAAGAGCCTGGAACTCCACTGCTATATTAACTCTGGAGGTGTTCAGTAATCAGACATTAAAAATAAGAAACGTTTACAGACCCACACACAGAGGAGGACCCTTGCATTACAATCACCTAGCATTGTTGAGCATCTCCTTAATGTTTCTATAAATGTCATATATTTAGGCAATTTCATAACTTACTTTTAATAAATTAATCAGTAATTAGTGTTTTAATGTGTTTTAACATGATTCTAATGTCAAATGTATTTAAAATGCCAGGATATAACCTGTAAATTATCAGACATATTTATCTTTTCAATCAGCCCATAAATCCCATCTTGGGGAATTCCTAAATAGCACTTCAGCTGCTAAAAGATGTTATGTTCTATGAAGTCAATTAATGTTGTTACTGTTTTCAGCAGCCCCTCTCCCCACATCCCTACTTTACAATATGATGGAACTGCAAATGAGCCAATAAAGGACGCTGCTGACCATGACTGTGTAGAGCTAAGATTACATGAAGCAAACACGGCTAATTGTAATACAGCTCATGAAGAGTGGCAGGAAGAAAGAATAAAGGAACAGGAGGAAGAGGAGAGTTGTGATGACCTAGTGGTGGAGGTCCACCACCAACACATTCCTCCTTTAGAAGACACTAATGAAGAGGTTTACCTGAGCATGCCTGTGGAGACAACACAAACATATGACCACACAGAAGACACTCGTGCAGACCCAGTCTCACAGGTACACAGTCCAGTGGTTGAGTCTCAGCCAAAACAGGGAGTTAGTAATGATACATGGGTCAGTTTTTTTTTTAACCACACCCAGCCACATTATTGAGGATTCCGTCCAGCTCACAACAGACTCCATTAAAAAAAAAAGGGATAGAAAATGAGCAGGACCTGACCCAAAATGCTCTTTAAATTATCACAATGTTTAATATTTTTATTTTGGTCATTTACCATACAGTTCAAAAGTCTTGGGCATCTGTGAAAATGATAAATATAGCTATTTTTCTGGACAGAATAGATTTTTTTTTTTAACTATTCGAATAAATACAATACAGTCAATACAATGTGGTTTAATGTGTGTATTTAACATTTTATAAGCCTCACAGTGTGGAAGCCCAGAATGCACAGTTAGCATCCAGTAACTGCTTAAGCTAAACAATCCTTCATTAAATTAAATTAAATAAGGTGCTGCTGCTGACGGAATTGAACCAATCCCCATACTATTGTTGGAATGCAGTCATCAGACACCAAACATGCATTACTCTTACTCCATTCCTCAAATCCTATGGTTTTTACGGGCAAAAACACTTACTGCCAAGACAAATAGCTTTGCAGTATTTTCATAGCTGCCTAAGATTTGGTGTTGTATTGACCTGCTGCAACCAAGCATCTAAAATTATGTTCCTTCAACCAGACACCCGTTGGTTAACCTGAGCTTCCATGGTTTCCGAGACAACCTACCTATCACTAGGACCTATTTGAGGAGGACCAAAATGAAGCCTGTTGAAACAAATAACGTGGAGTGTCTGGAAGTGGCAGAGACACCAACAGTGAATAGAATAACAGAATAACCATGAGGAAAGGAAGAAACAGTCTGATGTAAGTTATGCCTGCAGACAATAACGTGTTGTCCTCTGAAGAAAGTGTCCCAGCAGAAATGGGTCAGAGCAGAAATGAATTCCAGAAAGCCACCATCATTTTGTAGAGTAATCATGATCTGGATACACAGCAGTTAGACGCTGTTATTTTAGAGATGGGTGTACACCAGGACTGGTCAAGATGAATTATATTGCCACACATGCCTTGCTATGTTTTGTGTTATTCTGTAGCTGTAAGCATTTACAGAACATCAGCAAAAGATCTGTTCAATCTAATGAGAAATTGTAGCACATAGCTCATTTTTGTCACATGCCTAAAATGAGTGTGATTACTGTGATAAGTTTGAAGTGGCGTTTATTTAAGTCTATAGGGTCACACTGAGTGAAAGTTTATTTAGTGTAATTAAATAATTGTTGTAAATAATGATTAAATAATGTGACTGTTAAAAATGTATCTGTAACAGTGACCACAATAATTAACTTTTTATTTTTGTTGGATTACACAAATGCTTTAGATAAACACTTTAAGTTTTACTGACAGAAAAGCACTTTTTAAATGTGATGAGAAAGATGTATAGTTACTCTGCCTGGGAAATTGATGCCACTAAACAAACAAGTTCCAAAGGTCAACTCCAAACCGGCTTAACACTGGGCAAAAGATTGCAAATGGTCACTTGACTCTTATTGTGCAACTGTTTTGTTTTTTCTTTGTTTGTAAGCTCATTTACTGCTTTGGCTACTGATTATTGCACTGGATTCTGCTCTTTAAAAGGAGATATCAGACATTGACTGGGTACAAAGCATAGAGCACGGAGTTGCAGCATGAATCCAGATGAAATATTTTAAATAAACTTCAAACAATGTACATGAAGGGAAATTAATCTAAAAGAGGATTTTACACAACTGAGGCATGTGTGTGTTCAGATGAAGTTTCTGGGGCAGTTGCAGTGCTTCTGAATTTTTAAAGTTCAGCAGTGTCCCATGTGAAACTGGAATGATCAGCCTCTAACCATTCATTTAACAGCCAACCAGCAGTACAAAATTCTTTTTGTTGAAAAAGGTGAAATGTCTGCACTTTTAACCTTTGTCAAACTGCGTTTCATTTAACATCATATATATACATGTGCATATAATATTTACAAGAGAATGTGTGTTCCATGTATTTTTGTTTTTAACTTTGTTTTTTGTACAGTAGTAACCATAGGTTAGCACTGGAAGACCAAAGTATGTCAAAAGTATATCAACAAAATTTATATTTCAATGTAGGTTAATGACCTATAATAGATCAGGACTGGCATAATTCCATGAGCATGACCATGCATTAATAGAAATCGAGGCTGCTCTGGGGTCAAGCTTGGTGAGAATTAAATATTAGCAGGGTACCAGTGTTTTACCCTCAATGTATTGGTCAAGATTCTTTCTTTCTGATCTGATTTTTGTATTGATGCTTGTAGTCCACTACAAGATCAGCTATTTACACATTATATAAAAAGTATGATTGCTCATTGAGGGCTCGGTGTGAAGACTGCTACAAACTAAATGATTAAAGTCAGAACTTCAACTTTGTTCCAACAGTGATATTACACAGCAATGTAGTTCTGAGTCGCAGGGATTAACAGTACCAGTGTTCCGTCTGTAGCACAAGGAGGTCCAGTTAAGCATTTGTATGATTACATTGCAGAGTTGCAAAATATTATCCTGCAAGTGTGATGAGGTGGTGCAAGATGTGTGGTGTATGTACCACTTTTGCATGTGCTGACCTGCCTCTTACTAGGTACTAAAATGGTCTATGATCAACCTGGGGGAAACATAACCGATAATACAGTTACTGTTAATAAGTAAAATAAAAGTAAAATAAGCTGAACCTTTATGCATTTTAACTTTTGCTGGATTTTTTCCAATATCTCCAGACACCTGCAAGGACCACAGCCATCTATCTGTGAGAAAGGGTTCATTAAAATTCACAAATAAATTGACAAAATTGTTTCACTGAGGTTATAAATGATGGTCGACAGTATCTCACAAATGCTGCTTAATGTTGATCATGGAAATTGGTAAACACGGTCAGAACAGAAAGCAGAAGGAAAGAAACTTGTTCTCTTCATTTTTTTAAATGAAAAATTCTCTGATTATGGCTAGTACTTTATATAATTTTATGGCTTTTACACATGCCTTTTCTTTAAAATGGTATGCTGTGTTTGCCTAAAAGTTGTGCATTTCTGTGGTTTACAGGGATTTTGAAGAGTTGTTTACTTGTAAAGGCTATTTTAACTGAGAATGCAACATAGCACATTTTAGTTTAAAATAGAGCAATTTATTTTTGTTTTCAACAGATATAGTTTTTAATATAGTTTTTACTGTTTTAGTTCAACTTTGTCTTAATACATGAAATGACAGCACCTGCAATTTAAAAATCTGTATGTTCAAGGATGTAGAAGGGCCCAGCCTGTCTGTGCACAGAGCCTCACAGATGTAAATATGTGGAATTACTGATGTTCTTACTACTGACAAATAAAGAATTTGAATACAGTATGTGATCAAAGACAGTATGTGTGAAATTAGTTGTACGCTTTCTTCAAGCAATACTTCACTGCTTTTTTACTTCACAGAATCTTTTTTTTTTTTTTTTTTTTTTAAATAATGCATAAGGTGCACAATATACATTTCCTCTATACATACATCAGCCCTTCAAAATAAGTAACACCTTATACATGCCATCCTGGTCTACAATAATACTATGATTGAGAACACAAAAGAAAACAAAAAAAGAAAACAAAAATAAAAACGGTTCCAAAAAACAATACCAGCATATACAAAAGTGGAATGATTTGTACTATAAATGTTTTCATTGATTAAAAAAGATGAAGTCAGGCCTGCAGAGGATCATATATATAATCCATTTTTCCCATCGTAAAGTGAACTGTTCCAGTTTATGGTTAACGAGGGCTGTTATCTGTTCCATTTTATAAACATCCATTGTAATTTCCATCCATGTTTGTAAAGTTGGACACTCCTGTGTCAGCCATTTCCTGGTAAGAGTTTTTTTGGCCACTACCAGCAGTATACTCAGTAGATATTTATCTTTATTTTCACCCATTCTTGAGGTGTATGCCCAAGGAGTATAAACTTACTTTCTAAGGGTAGCACACATTTAAAAATATACTATATAGCTTGGTGTATTCCTCTCCAGTAAGTCTTAATCACTGGGCAATCCCCAAAAATATGAAAATAATTCGCATTAGCATTTCGACACTTTCTTCAGCACACCGGATGGCCACCAGTGTAATGAGATTTCTGGGGTGGTGTGATAAAGAACCTTATTAGAGCTTTCCAACCATATTCTTTCCTCTGTTGTGAACTAGTACACTTCCATTGGTATCTCCATATTGCTATCCATTCTTCCTCAGATATAGTCATCCCAGATTCTCTTTCCCATTTTGTTTTAATATAAAAGGTTGAGTGTGTTTTAAGGTTTGAAATTATTCTATGTTCTCTGACTTCTATGCTTTTCTAAACAGGTCTGTCAGAGCCATACTTGATTCAGTTACCATTTTCATCTTTGTAAAGACAAATTGTCGCATCTTTAGGTAACGATAGAAATCAATGGGTATTTCTCCCTAATCGTTTCAAAACCGAACAGTGTTCCATTTTCCATTATATTGCATAAGCGGTTATTCCTTTAACTTTGCAGTCCTTAAATCTATCACTGAATCATTTTAATTATTGAAAAGCAAGGTGCTGGCCTTCTACCGAGAGCATTACCCAGTTTAACCACATGATGGAGACAAGAGACAAATACAATAATGCAACAGGAGTGTTTGCCAAGTCACTGCTCCAGAGCACTTTTCATTCTAACACAGAACCCAACCCCTGGTTCTGGAGTACCACAGCCTTGCACATTTGACTGTTTTTCCCTACTGTTACTGACTGCTTTGACTCAGGGAAAGCTTGTTAACTAACTGATTGGTTGGATCCAATATAATGGGAGCAGTAAAAACACTCAAATGTGCAGAACAGAGGTGTTCCAAGGCCTGGGTGGAGAGCCACTGCTCTACAGTTTAGCTATCAGTGACGTACAGAGCTTCTCTTTTTTAAATATATTTTTATAATATATTTTTTTATGTTTTGTGCAAATTTGTGCTTAAGACACATATGATACATATTCGTTTATCCAGATCAGAATCAGAAAAAATTTTATTACCCCGGAGGAAATTGCTTTATTAGATGCAACATAACAAAATTATTTTGGCCTTTATATCTGTAATATGCTCTTGCATTATTTGTTTTACACTTCTTGTTCCCTTGCTTTGATAACAGCATGAGTAATTTCAGGATTATACCAGTCTCTTTGACTGCTCCTATCCATTTTCATGTCCATGTTCACTACAGACATTTGTGCGATAGGGAGGCAATTGTATTGGGGTGATAGACACACCTCATTTTGTGTTTTCCATGTAATGGTCTCATTGTGTACAG
>JBBIGC010000104.1:29933734-29943742 GCA_037576955.1 Lepidarchus adonis | reverse complement strand
CATCAGCAGACTTGCATCAAGACACAGAACTACTGGCAGAGTTCATGACAGACCCAGGAGTGGAGCCCACGAGTGACCGACCACAACGATGAACAGTATCTAAGGACCTATGCATTCAGACATTGTTATGCAAATGCCACACAGCTGGTCCCCAGGGTTTGCTTTGGTGGAGAAGGTGCAATAGTCTGGGCAGACATCACCAAAAACAGATTTAGTTATTGTACATGGCTCAGTCACTGCACATTCTTACCGCAGAGACATCATAGATCCCATCATCATCCCCCAATTCCGCCAGCACACCCCCAACTTTCTGTTCATGGATGATAATGCTCCAATATTTTATGCACCTTATATATGAAAAAAGTTTTTAAATAGGCCATTCATTGAAGGTGCGCCTTATAGTGCGGAAAATACAGTATTTGTATCTGTATATTGTCATGGGCATGTGGACAAGTTACACCAGGGGGGCCCATTTTTCTTCCATTAGCCCATGTTCTTTTGGGCATATTTACTCACTAGCTCACAGTTTACTCATTTTTCTTTTTGGGGGTTAAACACAGCCTGGACCTCATGGTCGAGGTGCCACCAATCTGGAAGACTTCCCACAACCGCCTGGCGTGGAGGGGCAGGCTCGTCCTCTTCTGGGCTCACTTCACTGGCGCTTTCAAGGGCTGACCTTCACTCAACGCTGGGGCCAGGCTGTAACACAAAAGACTGTACACGCCCATGTGCCCCAATTGATGTTAATTGATAAATTTTTCCTACTGTAGTGCACTCTTTATTGATGTTTATGGACAATTTTACTATTTTAAGTCTACTGTACTGTATTTTAAGGCCATTTCTTGTTTTCAGTTTTCTATTCCCTGTTGCATTCTATTAAGGTTTTTTGATGTTGTTCATGGATAAATACTTCCTGTTTGGTCCTGGTTTGTTATTTAGTTTAAATGTAAATATAATTATATAAGCCATATCAGCCGTTTAACTGTAATGTGTGAGCATTTCAGCTTTACCCCTCACCAGCTTGAATTACTTGGAAGAAATGTATGCAGATGAAAGAAAACATGAGCAGCTAACCTTCCCAGAGTTTTAAGGTACAACTAAATGGTGCAGCTCAGACACATCCTCAGTGATGAACCCAGGGTCAAAGGGTGTTTCGGGTCTGAGATCATCAGACACCCTCTCCTGGGCAACCCAGCCAGGGGTTATAATCCCCGACTTGTGTCCGAGCAACGCTACACCACGTCTCTGCCCTCTTGATCCACAGCCACCTTGAGCCTTTTTCTGCGGCCTTGCTGATGGATCTGGTTGCTTTCTTCTCCTGCCTTCCTCTGATTCCAAGGAACCTGAGTGAACAGTGCAGGGATTGCCCCAGGAAACCCCTACAGGTGTTTCTACCAGACCCCAACAGTGCAGATTAGACAGGCTTGAGAGTACATCATACACCGACTGGTTTAGGAACTTGAGTCTAGCTGCTTCTGACTTCCCCAGTTCAGTCCACGTGATCTTTCTGGTAGCTGCATGATCCCACCTCGCTCAAGCACCTTGCTGGTGCATGGCCACTGTCCTGCTTTGGCGTTCCTCTTCCACCTCTGCACAGATCTCATCCTGCACCATCTGCCGTCTCTCCTTCCCCTGGGCTCTGTCAAACTGAGGTTTTGTGAAGCTGCCTTGCTTCTGCCCTGAGCGACCGTCTCCTGAGCCTGCCACTTCCTTCCTCTTCTCACTGAGATGCCTGCAGTGGAGACTCTGGTGTCTTTTGAGTCTCTGTACAGTAACACCTCTCTGGCTCTGGTGACTTTGAGGATATTCCACCAATTGAACAACCCGAGCACCTGATGGACATCAGCCCCCCAAGTGGAGAGCGGTGGAGCAGGAAGTTAGGCGAGCAAAAACGTCATCAGTCCCAGGACCAAATGCTGTTCCGTACCGACTGTACAAAAATGCTTTGGATGATCCTTCGGTTCCAGTTCACAAGAGTCGCCTTGGATAAAGGAACCATACCTGAAGCATGGCATACATCCAGGGGAATCCTGATCCAAAAAGAAAAAGATTCCACAGACATCAGCCAATTTCGACCCATTTGCCTACTCAGTGTAGAGGGTAAGCGTCATAGCTCAGAGAATATCAACGTATTTGGAAAGAAATAATTTTGTGGCTATAACAGGTCGACAGGGTCTGCTGGATGTCTTGATCACACTAGTATGATTTGACATTAAATTCAGAGGACAAAAAAAGCAAGAAAGGATTTCCATTTGTATTCTTGGATCTGGCCAATGTATTTGGATCAGTCCCGTACAGCTTCATATGGGCATATCTGACTTCTTCAAAATACCAAAAAACATCACAAACCTCATTAAAAGACTTACAGCTATGTTTCACCTTGCAGGACTTTACTACCACTTGGCACAGAATGGAGATTAGCATAATGGCAGGTTGCACCATCTCCCCATTGGTATTCACCATGGCAAAGGAAGTCATCATAAGGGTATCCAAGTGGGTGGTTTATGGTGAAAAACTGGAATCTGAAATCCCTGAGGGCCTGTATGGATGACATGACCATTATCACAACAATAAAAAACCTGCGAATCAGTGGACTGATGGACTAAGGAGGGAGAGAGATGGAGAGACTCTTCATGAGTCTCCATCACTCAGTGTTGATACGCGTCTCACGCTTCTGACGGTAACCTCTCTCATCAGCCCAGAGTGGCAGATCTCCTGCCGAACTCTTACGAGGGAGGGGAACATTTCTGAGCCACATTCCAGTCACTGTTCAAGCTGTTAGCATCATAACGGGCACTAATAGTTCTGAGCCGGTGGCTGAGTTTGTGGGTGGGCAAAGAGGGGAAAGACCTATATGATTTTTTTTTTGTCAAGTGTATCACTTCTTTACAAAATTTTAAACTGTCAGCAGCCATGTATGTTGTTTTAAAATATACGTGGTCAAGAACATCTCGTAAGCCTATAGAGTTACTGTTTTGGCAATATAAGGTTATTGTCTGAGAGCAATGGTATATACACATTTGCTTTTGTACATGGAAACAGGTTCAGGTCTTAGCTGAGTCTATGGCATCGACATGCAGGGTTTCGTGGCTGGCAACAGGGCACCGCAGCCTGAGTTATGGTGTAGTCTGCAGTAGATACATTGTCTGTGGCAATATCCCATAGCAAAGCATCCCATTCTTTCTCTACTTCCTTCAGAACATTCTGAAACTCCTCACTGGCAGGATCTAGTGCTGACCCCTCTGCTTCATCTTTAGCAAGATCAAAAATCAAAGGAGGATTGTGAAGTTGTGGTTTTCCACTTCCTCCACCACAGGCCTCTGCACCACCTGAAAAGTTACAAATCAGTTAATTTTCCTCATGTTTGACTTCTCAACAGTGGGGTTCAATTGAGACTTGCATGTGAGCTGACAAGCTGGAAATGTCCTAAAGAAAACTTGCTAAAAGCCAGTCCTTATAAGCCAATGAAAAAACATTAAATTTACCATAAGATTTTATTAGTGCTATTGGACCATTTCCACTTTTCCATTCATCGTAAAATATTGGTAATTAGACATTGAGTCATGGCAGAAAAGTGCTTCAGAGCATTTCACCAGGACATACTACCATCCCTATTACGGTCAAGCAATATTCATTATTTAATAAAATTTCATGATATTTATTTCTTATAGTACTAATTATTCAAGTTCAATTAGAAATGAATAGATACCTGTTATGTAAAAAGCCTTGTGGCTTCCCATCCTGACAGTCTGCAGGTCTCCAAACTGCCCTGCTGCCCCACTGTTTGGATGCATCAGACTCTGATGATGGAATACACTATTATTTGCCATTGTGCAGAACGAATTCTAACAAACCATCTGCTACATGTCTTGGGGCAGTGGTGGCCTAGTGGTTAGGACTTTGCCCCTGAAATCTGAAGGTTACAGGTTCAAGTCCCAGCCTGGGCACCACTGAGGTACCCTTGAGCAAGGTACCGTCCCCACTTTGCTGCTCCCCGGGCGCTGTTGATAGCTATGATGGGTGAAATGCAGAGCACAAATTTCGTTGTGGTGCACTGTGTGCAGTGGTATTCACAATGATCGGAAAACACGAATCACAGAATTGGGCACAATAGTAGTGTTTGTCACAGATGTATTGATTAGTGTTTTCCAATATAAAACACGCAATAAATAACTGTCAGAATTCATGCATAATTTGTCATTCTCTCTCTTTTCTTCAAGTAATGCTTCTGTTAATGTTTCATGCCAAATTTCTGCATTACACAAATATTTTTCTAGCTCTAATCAACAGCTTCAGTACACTTATGTTCCCTGAATCCCTACAGCAAAATAGTCACTGTGCAAAAGTGGGACCCTCATAAAAAAGATCCTTACTGTAAAATACTTTTACAGTTTTATGAGTTGTCCAATATCATTAATTTGTTCATTATATTTGGGTGTGCTTACTATTTGTGTGCATTGTATCAAAAGGGTGATGTTTGCTTGTTCAAATATGTTAGAAAGGAAATTAACTTTTTAATGGGTGAACTTATTTTTGAGGGGTTTTTTTTAAAGATTTTTCTTTTTGGGGGGCAGGGTGGGGGGGGTTCATCAGTTTTAGAAAGTTTTTCTTTTAATTCTATATTTATTCTATTTGCCATATCCCAATAACAACAGAAGTTTTGAAGTGTTCTTCATTTAATGGCATGTATGCAACATGGTGTCACAAAATGCATGCACATGTCCAGTGCTCAGCTTATCACTCACACAACACTTACTTTACTCAGAAGACTGTTCAGTTAATGAATTCTTCAAAAGAGCCCAGAAACACTGAGATAAATAACTGACTTATCACTCTGATTTATCAATATTCTCAGTCTTTAGCAAGATCTTCAGTGCTTGTAAAAAAGACCATTGTATAGATTCTCCTTATTGACAGACTATATTTAGAGCACTTATTTTTGAGTAAAGAAACAAGAATTGATACTGTTTATTTTAAAGATGGCCCCTTTTTATTTTACTATGCATTCTTAAAGTATTTTAATTTCAGAACTGTATTCTGAATACAGTATTTTATACATGTAATTCAGACTAAAAACAGACACTTTTTCTCAATTCTTAGACATTTACTTAATGCTTGTTTTCTGGTTTATCCTAACTCTAGGTACCTTGTGTCAACATTGATTAGCCATTTTATCAGCTACATCTTACCAGAGTGGTTAGCAAATACTGAAATTCACTGATAAGACACTTTGTCAGTCACCCTTTACATCGTCCAGCAGATCAACACTATCAGTAAATGATAACCTACAATGTGTGCCTACATGCTATGTGTTTCTCTTAAAATGTCCCTACTTGTATGTCACTACTCTGCACCCCAGAGTGTTTTACTAAATAAACTGGTGTTCCAGTCCTTGAATGCAGTCATACCTTATGTCCTGTGTCAGAGTTGTGGAGCAGAACATCTGTTATATCAATGCCATCATAGCGTTTGTCTGATGGTGGCTTCACACCAGCTAAGGAAAGGATTGTAGGAAAGATGTCCAAACCACTGCAGATGATAAGGGAGAGAAAGTCTTTGTAAAACCAGGATATGATTTTCATTTCATTTTCACGTTTGAAGAACCTCCCATACCTCAGCAGCACACTGCTGGTGGTGTTGGGCAATATCTTCCCAGGCCAGGTGACCACTGTGGGAACCCGGTGGCCCCCTTCCCAAGTGGTCCTCTTGGCTGAGCCTCCACCTGGTCACAAAAAAGATTAGCTATGAATTGCTTATTTGGTTCCATTCATGAATGAACTGTACACAGTGACTGGTGACATTTCTGCCTCACATAAACAGAAAACGTTCATTTCAAAATATTTTATGTTAGACTTTGTCAAGGTGTATTTTTAGTGGCTCATAAATAAATGCCAAAAGGTAAATACCGGTAACAATAATGTCAGTTAATAAATGATAAATGCCCAAAGGTACAGGCAGAAAATGGGCCAACATTTCTCCCATTGACACAATTATCATATTCTCAGTAGCCATTCAATGTAAAACAATCTTATTTCTGATGTGATAGAACACACTGTAAAAAAGAAAAAAAGAATATTTTACTCAACTAGCTTAATTGACCATTAGTCATCAGTCATTCTTACTTTCTTGCCTATTGAACATTTATAGCATTAATACTTCAATTAGTTATCAAATTTTGCAAAGTATATCTGCCATAGCATAAAATTTTTCCTGTCTATAGCTTGTATATTCATGTGTAATATATATATATATATATAGTTTGGGCTGGAAGTCCCAAGGTAAAAATGGGAGATCCTGTGGGACTCCCACATACACATACAAACTGGTAATGGCTAACCAACCGGATATAGTAGTGGTGGACAAGCAGTAACAACAGGAAGAAGGAACATGGGAAGCTCAAAAATTACCAAGGGCTGGGAGAAGAGCTAGAAAAGATGTGAATGGTGAAGACAACAGTGGTTTCCATGGTAATAGGAACACTCAGGGCAATGATGTCCAAACTGGGAGAGCGGCTCCAGCAGATTTCAGGAACGAAATCTGAGATCTCTGTCCAAAAGAACACAGTCCTAGGAACAGCTAAGATACTGTGCAGGACCCTCAAGCTCCCATGACTCTGTGAGAGGACCTGAGCTTGAAGGACAAAGACTGTTTGTTATTACCTCTGCTGGTCTGCCACCTCCCAACAAAAGGTCCAGAACTCCCTGCAAACTGGCATTTCTCATCCCACGGTCCATTATCGCCTGGAAGATAGACAGCGAGAGCTTAAATCTGTAGCTCTCCTGGATGCTGAAATGGTTTCACCTTATGAAAGCTTTATCAGTTCTAACAAAAAACATTAATTATTCACAATGCACTACAGAAAGCCATCAGCACTATCTAAACATCCACAGGACTTTATGCACACCTAATATCTGTTGCTGACTCACCAGTAAACCATATGAGTGTGTTCTCCATGCTAAAGGCCTCAGTGGCAAGCTTTATAGACCCCACCAAACTGTCCATATCACTGAGAGTAGCAGAATAGGTGTCTCTCACAGTTACATTTTGAAAGCCATAATGGAACAGAGGGACATGCATATGTGCCAGAGCCACATATAACAGGAAAGGCTGCCCCCTTTTCCTAGACACATGCACAGATAAAACAAGAAAGGTGATACTATTCACGCATCAGTGCCAAAAAATTCTTTGGTAACACTGTATCTGTCTAGTGTCTGGATTGTCTAGTAGGTGCTTTTATGTGATTTTTATCTATAGATTACAGAAAAACATGATGATTCTACATTTATAACCACACAAATAAAAAAACAGTTTAAGGATAAAGTGCATACTATTACATCTATTTTTTTCTATTACATCTTTCAGCAATTTATAGTTTTCATAAAGCTGCTGTGAATATACTGTAATAACATGTTACATTGTAGTATAATTTACTACTATAATTGATCTTTTTTTCTTTTAAGATACTACTACAGAAACTTTAATGTACGGGGAAAGCACTGTAGTTTGTGTGGCAAGCAGCATTAGCAGGTTTTGACTCAGCTGTCTTTATATTTACCCTGAAGTATAAGCCAGTCATGTGAAATAGGAGAAGCTAGGCAGAAAATACCCCACCAACTTATGCTCTATCCCTGGACTGTCAGAGGTCAAAGTCACAGTTCTCTGCTTGATCAGACAAACTAAACAGGCCTGTTTGTAGATTAGGCATGTAATACCAACAGATCAAAGTTCCCCAGGTAGTTCTCAGACAGATGCTTATCTAGTCCATTCAAAATTAGGGTCTATTTTCATTCACTAATAAGGTTGAATCTGAGCCCCCAAGCATTTTTTTAAACCATATTAACAATGAAAAATAGGGAGAGAACTCAGAGGTAAAGGAGATAAGAATAGAAAAATGAAATGAAATGAAATGAAATGAAAATTAAATTTATTGTCATTGCACATGTAACAGGTACAAGGCAATGAAATCAAGTGCTTTAGCCATAATATAGATATATTACAAATATATGTTGGCAATAATATAAATATAGATATATTACAGAAATGGTCTATTATATATATGAGGGTACAAAAATGGGTCTATTATGATTATGTTACAATGTACACGGTGTGAAGGTATGTTGTGAATATGCTATAGCTATAGGTATGTACAGGCTGTACAGGCTGTAATGAGTGTAGGTATGTACAGGCTGTAATGAGTGTTCATTTCATTTCAAAATTATAGACTGATGATTATTACAATATTTTTTTGCAGATGCGCTGCAATTAATCTCTAATTTTATATGATATGACTGAGCAGACCACATAATTTAGTTAACTAGTTGGTTATTAACCTAGTCAGAACTATAGGTAACTAGTGTTAAATAAATAAATATGTATTCTTATATTGTCTACCAGACATGTTTCTATTAGAATAACAAGTGATTAAGGCCTAATCAGTGTTCCAGCATTAATAGGAATCATATGTTTCAGTAAATCAAATACACCGTTTTGCAATTTTCCTTATAATCATAATCATGAATAAAAAAAAGTTCATACCTAGCAGTTAAAATTTGTCTGGATGCCGCTTTAGCATATTGCCCTGTAAGGTTCCAAAGGTCCAAGGGTTGTTCAATTATAGTTTGGTTTTCAAAGAGAGGTAAGGCTGTTTCAGTGTCACATCCTCCGTGCATCCTGATGAACAGACAATTTTAAAGAAAAGGCACATTAAAGAAAAATGATCAAGCTGGATTATAGAACCTATGCTATGCATATGCCCCCGATACTGTAGCTAAGCTGAGGTGAGTTACATGGACATGAGCTCACCTGCTATGTTTGCTGTGCTCACATGGAAGACAGCTGGGTAAGTCATATCCTGGCCTGTCAGTGCAGCCCATGTCATTACTGTATGGGATACCCAGATAATAATCAAAGCCTGTAGCATAAAAAAACAGGTTGCATCAAATATTTAATATTGCACCAAATATGCTTGCAAAAAGCAAGAAAGTAGACAAAACCTTTACCCAGATATTGTAGACAGGATGGAGCTCATTATTACTCTAGAAAGTAAAGAGAGTTTCTAAAAGAAAAACTTTTGTAGTATTTTAGTATTATGGATAATATAAACTAAAGTCTAAACATGAATAATATAATTTGCTCTTTAATAGGCTAAAAAGCAATATTATTGTTATACATTATTTTTAAAGAGGTTTTTGGAGCCCTATGTTCAACACCTATATATATATAATATATATAAATATTGATCAACACTAACTTTCACACTGTAGTTCCACTCTCACCATCATACGTTTAATACAAAAATGCACTTAACTCTGTGGATTGGGTGGTACAGTCCACTGTGTCCAAGATGCCATTTTCCTGTAGCCAAAAAGAGACTTTTACTGTAAAGAAACTGAACTTGCAGTGCTACACTGATGAGGATATTCACAGCAAAGTAAAAGATAGCTCTATGGCTGTTGTGTTTTGAATTTCAGTAAAACTTGAGCCACATATGAGTTGCTGTGGAGACAGTGTGGCATGCATTAATATGAAGCTTATCACAGCTTCAGGTCATTTTGAGCTTGCACACTAAAAACACCCAAAATGTTAATCAGAATGTTATACTGAATAAAGACTTAAAAGCATTCTACCAATCATAGCAGTGTAATATCCAGTGTCATGGAGCAGCTGAGCAAACGTCGTCTCATTGAGTGGCAGTCCTCCAACAGAGCCTTTGGCGAAGTTGTGAGTGACACCATTGCGTATGCCATGTCTGCCAGTCAGCAATGCAGCACGAGACGGAGAGCATGTTGAGGCAGGAGAGTGGAAGTCAGTAAACCTGCAAAACAACAGCACAATCAGAATGAGAATAATTGGATAATAAGAAAAAAGCATTTTAAAACCCATCTATTATATTCAAGCAGTATAAGAGGACATACAATAAAAAGGGATTATTAAATAAATAACAAAATAAATCGATAATGAAAATTGTTGCTCAACATGTATTGTTGCAGCTCTTACTGTTCTTTATAA
>JBBIGC010000104.1:29870061-29913007 GCA_037576955.1 Lepidarchus adonis | reverse complement strand
CTCCTCACTCCCCTGCCCATTCAGAAAACCCCTCACTCTCCTGCCCATTCAGAAAACTCCTCACTCCCCTGCCCATCCAGAAAACTCCTCACTCCCCTGCCCATCCAGAAAACTCCTGGCTCCCCCGCCCATCCAGAATACTCCTGGCTCCTTCGCCCATCCAGAAAACTCCTGGCTCCTTCGCCCATCCAGAAAACTCCCCACTCCCCCGCCCATCCAGAAAACTCCTGGCTCCTTCGCCCATCCAGAAAACTCCCTGCTCATCCAGAAAACTCCTCGCTCTCCCACCCATCCAGAAAACTCCTTGCTCCCCCACCCATCCAGAAAACCCCTCGCTCCCCCGCCCATCCAGAAAACTTCTCACTCTCCCACCCATCCAGAAAACCCCTCGGTCCCCCGCCCATCCAGAAAACTCCTCGCTCTCCCACCCATCCAGAAAACTCCTCGCTCCCCTGCCCACCCATCCAGAAAACCCCTCGCTCCCCCGCCCATCCAGAAAACTTCTCACTCTCCCGCCCATCCAGAAAACTTCTCGCTCTCTCACCCATCCAGAAAACTCCTCGCTCCCCTGCCCATCCAGAAAACTCCTTGCTCCCCCGCACATTCAGAAAAATACTTGCTCCCCCGCCCATCCACCCATGTACGTTTTGTAGCGCTTTCAAGTTTCGCTTTTCTGCCCCATCAAAGCAGACCACTCGCTCTCCCGCACATCCAGAAAACTCTCTTTTTCTCTCGTTTTGCTGAGAATTAGCTGAGATCAGTGAAAGCCCACACAATTTTAGAGACAATAATTGGAGATGGAGGTGGGTGAATTAGTATAAGTGTGTGCTGACAACCAGAAAGTTTATTTAGTACCAGTGGCAATGTAGTTTCATGCCACCGGTCATCACTCAAGCCAGAAGCTGTTGACAGGCTTGTGTTTTTGGAACAAAACCTCTAAAGAACTTGTTACTTATTGCTCATCATAACTATAAAGTTGCCATTTCCCAATTTAATGTCACAAAATGTTAGTTGTTATACTACAATTTTCTATATTGTATTATATTGTGTTTTTTTGTCACAGCTTTTTACATTTACAGGACACGTTTAGGGATAAAAAATATTTTTGCAGCACGCTTAATTTGCTTTTAGTGAAATACATGATCTCAAAATTCTACTGAGATATCATGGTCTATAAATACATGTGTGTAGTGTTTGGAAATTGTGACCCTGCTGAGAATTAATGATTGCTTGAATGAATGATACTTGTTGGGGGTTTGTTCCATTTAACAGCCCCTGGCCTGCAGCCACCACTCCTTTTCTTTCACACCTCTACCCTGGGGCTGAACTGCTTTGAAGTGTTTTCTTATAGTAGAAGACATGTTACTGCAAGAACTTTCCCTATCTTTCGCACCAGAGACGCTCTGACAACATTTAAAACCGGTGGTTTTTATCAATTATGGTTTAAATACTAAACTAAAGTCATATTTTTGCAATGTGTTGAGTTTGTAATATTTTTTATTTACACATTTATTGTAAATGTGGGCATTGGTAAGTTATATTTTTGGGTGGATTGAGGCATGGATTGTGGATGCTCTCTTTGCTAGTAGTGCAGTTACATTGGTACCTGTTGCTTTGCAATATATCCTTTAATACATTAAAATGTATTGTCACATACATAGTTAAAAATCATTGGTTAGAAGATTCATTTGCATATTGTAGCTTTCTGCCATAAGTAAGATATAACATGAAATTGTGTATTATGCAGCCATCTCAGGTATAATCATTATATGATGGGTAAATATCATGAATATCAGGTAAGATTTATATATGTAAAGTGTGCAAGTGCACAGGATTGTCAAGAATTAGGAGGGTGTATGGGAGAAGGAAGAATGAGGTAAGGGGAGTATGAGAGGAACAAACAGGGGAGTTTTCCCAAAGATTAGATTGCATAACTCTGTATATAGAAGGCAAGGGGGCTCAGTAGAAAACACTGAAAGAAAAGGAGGGAGTGTTTTAAGGGCCAAAGGTGATTGTGAATGCGAGTTTTCTTTCAGCTCCAACTTCTTAAAGTCTGACTCAAGGCAAAGGACTGGATTCGACTTCTGTCCGAAAGGGCCCCACCCCCACTTATGGAAAAAAATCCTTTTTCAAGGAGTGGGAAAACTTTATATACTGACACACACCCACTTAAGCTGGGCGTGCACACGCACGCTAATGTAGGAGAGATTGGCTGCAGTCAGAGGGAAGGTGAGAGACATACACTATTGGATTTATCTTGTAACACACACTAAGTGCTTTGCTTCATTCACTCTTCACTCTTCCTTTTCTTTTTACCCACATTTTTTCCTTCTTTCTTGATTTACAAATGGATTGTTTAATGTGGTGAGAGAGTTCTCTTCCTTCTGGAGGAGGAAGGATATGGCCATACACTCAGGTATAGTGCTTACTTTTTGATGTATTTAATTTTTCGAATGGAATAGAGCAACTGGACAGAGGTTTGTTGAGGGTGTGGTTGACTGTGATTGAGGTTACAGTGTTGTACATTGTTTAATGGTTATCTTACTGTTCTCAGAAGTCAGGTACAGGTTTTATTACCCTGTTTGCATTGAGGTTTCCCAAGACCACTTCAATTAATTATTCAAAAGGTGTTTCTGTGCTGCAGTAATTTACTAGTTGAGGCCACTGAAAGCACTTATTGGAAAATTAAAATCACAATAGTTCAGAAGGGAATAAAAATGATTGGAACATGATGGTTAAAATGTTTTTGTTGCAGCATAGTTTAATAAAAGTTAAGGTAAGATTTTGCTAAACTTTATAAAATGATGCTGTACCTGGATTTATTCCAGCTGGAAGGGGTGGGGTTTGGAATGATGGATAGGACAAGTCCTGTCTGTCTATTTCTTTAAACCAGCTGAGTGCTCCCTGGGGACTGGGAGTGGAGCTCCAGCCATTAGAGACCAAGTCCTCTAACTGACATCAGTGCAGAATGCCTGGGCTAGAAAAGAAACAGAGACTTACAATGACTTTCTGTTTCAGGTCTGATGTGGTAAATTACCAAGCACTGACACTGGCCTTAGTTTACATCTAAATGCCAGAATAGGTCATCCACACACCTCAAGAATGATTCCTGTAGATCATTTGTGTTTTTTTCACACGTTGTGATGTTGTTCCATATTGCTTTTTCATGGTTCTGTTCTTTAGCTATTTGTCAGTGTACTGTCACTGCATAAAAGGACAATTCTAGTTTTGATTAGATTTGTTCAGACTGCTCTTAAGTATTTCCCATGCAATATGCGGGCTAGTAACTGGTAGCCACAAACTGTCACATATTATAATGCTTCAGTATTGATTTTCAAATACATTTTGCAGGCCTTGGAGAGAACTCACTTTAGCTCTAAACCCATTTTGTTTACATCATGTCTTGAGCAATGGTCTAGAGAAAAGCTGGCATCAGAAAGCTAGTACAGGCATGATTTAGCCTGCAACCTCCCACATAACTGGAGTAATGCTGTACTGCAGCACAATTGTGTGAATATTTTTGAATCTACCTCTGTTGTGTTTTTTTTTCTCTATGGAGAAAACTGGTGGCATTAAGGATGGTACAATGCAAAGAAGCCTGGGCATTTCTATGGTGAAGGTCAGGCTGCATTTGTACTACTGCTGCTGCTACAAGGATACAGCAGCAGCCTTACTGCTCTATCTCTGAGCTGCTCTGTGGTTTTCTATTATGTAACACTGTGGGATGAATGCCAGTTCCAGCTCCAGCATGCTTACACAGGCCCAAATCAGAGTGGAATGGATGGTGTAGGAGAATGAGAGAATGAAAAGCAAGACTGCAGAATCCTTCTGATATACATTGAGTACATAACATGCACAGCTGGGCTTCATTTCCCAACATCCAACAGCAACATATGCATGTTTGGGGTTCAGCCACATCGCTTACTTACTTACTTACTTACTTAAACATGCACCCAGCATAAGACAGGGTTCACAATATCTTTGTTGAAAAACAGGCATGCAATTGCAGGCTCAGACAGACCTCCCATAATAAGGTGCTCTTTATAATATGCACCTTTGTGCAGTTTTGACTTGCTTTATAAGTTTTTTTGGTTTGTTGAGCCCAACTTGGTGAAGCAATCATGCCTCTGAGCTATGGAAAGTGCTTCATCAGCCAGATGTTCTTACAACACACTCGTACATTTTTGGCCAATTCGGGTGGACTAATTATGAGGCTTGAAATCTCTGTTAATTACTATAGTTTGACAGTTCCTTGTATACTCCAAGATAAACTCTTTTTATCTGTTGCAGTTTGAATTACGTGTACTGTATTTTCCCCCAAAACATATTATGCAGTGGCAGTATGTGAACCTATTGGAATTTTGTGGTTTTCTGCAATATTGTTTTCAGAAAACATAAACTGATCTTCATCTAGGTCTAGAGTAATGACAAACATAATGTGCCTAAAATAATAACACAAAAATTGTGATGTCTTATTTGAGAACAACCTTTAACAACTCATATTGTTAAGAAAATGAGTTTGGAGGTATGGACCAGAGCTACTTAGTCTGATAAAAATCCATCAAACATTTTAAGTTTGCTCCACACACAAAGAATACACTTATGTGAGCCAAGCCTCAGTCAGATAGAGCCTATGTTTATTCCAGGACACCACAAAGGAAGCTGCTGCTTACTAAAAAGAACATTGCTACCTGCCTGAAATTTGCAGAAGAGCACAGTGACACTCTGGATACAGCGGCCTTGGCAAAAGGTGTTGTGGACTGATGAAACTAAGACTATTTGGGAAGAACACCCAGCATTACATCTGGCATGAAAAAGGCACTGCATATCATCTTGTAAACATTATCCCAACCGTAAAGTATGGTGAGGAGAAATTGTGATTTGGGTCTGCTTTGCTGTATCGGAGCCTGGACAGCTTGCAGTCATTGAGGGGAGGGTGAATTCCCAAGTGTATCAAAATATTCTTCAGGATTATATGAGAATGTCTGTACTTCAATTAAAACTATGTAAAAGTTGGGTGATGCAACAGGACGATGACCCAAACATTGGAGCAACTTCACAACAGAATGGCTTCAGAAAAACAAAATCTGCCTTTTGGAAGGGCCAAGTCAGAGCCCAGACCTTAACCCAATAGAGGTGCTATGAATGATTTGAAGAGAGCCATACACTGCCCTTGATTATTATTGGCACCCCTGGTTAAGATGTGTTCTTCAACTACTAATAAATTCAGATGTCTTCCAAATAATATAGGATCACAATGAAAAAATGAGGAAAATTCAACCATTAATTCAAGTCAAGTCAAATTTATTTATAGAGCGCTTTTTACAACTGACGTTGTCACAAAGTGCATTTATTCATTGGGAAAAAAATCCTACTTATCATGTGTGCCACAATTATTAGCACCCCTGATGTTAATTCTTTGTACAACCTTCTTTTGACAACAAAACAGCACCTAATCTTCTCCTATAATGTTTCACAAGATCGGAGAATACAGAAAGAGGGATCTTCGACCATTCCTCTTTGCACAATCTCTCTAAATCTTCCAGCGACTTGGGTCCTCTTCTCTGCACTCTCCTTTTCAGCTCACTCCACAGGTTTTCAATGGGGTTGAGGTCTAGGGGCTGAGATGGCCATGGGAGGAGTCTCGCATTTTTTATGAAAATCTCAGATTTTTCATACGCAAATGGAAGAAAATGCATTTTCAAACATCTCCAAGAAGATCCTTGTGGCACTACACTTGTGGCACTGCACTACTAAGTTATGTTTGACACACTTATTGTGAATTCTTTTTGCCATGATAATTATGTAGAGAATCTGAAGGATAGTCTGCAAGTTTTATGGGCCAGAACATTTTATTGTGTTTACTGAAATATTTTTTGGCCAATTCTACTAGCAGGGACTGTGGGGTCTAAGCTGGAGCACAGTCCATTTAAACTAGACATGTCTAATCTTGTTGAACATCAGTGAGAGCCATCTTGAAGAACTGACATTCTAATAATTTAAATGGAAAAAGTACCAGCCCCCACAGATTTAATTAAGGGCATATCAGTTCAGAAATACCAAACATGCCTGTTGTGCTGGAATGCCATTGCCTGTTTATCAGTGTTAGAAAACATGAGCTGAAAGTAAAGAGATGGGGATCAGTGTGGCATACCTCAGTCGCTTTCCTGAAAAGACAATGAAGATAAGGTCAAGACTGGTTATACCACAAAACCAATAATACAGTTGCTGTGTTCTAAAATAAGCAAGTTTTGCTAGTGCAAAAGAGCATAACCCTAATACCCAGACTCACATTACTGCAGACAGGCTTTATAAGAGCTTAGAAGTAGGCCAGGGGGTCGAGGGGTGCAGATTAAAATGATTTCAGCTTGCTCTTATGTAATATGCTATGACAAAAACAGCAAGCCTGAATGTGAATACTTCCCAAAACCTAATTTGCAGAATACACCCTAACCTCTTTCTTCTTATGCCTCACATGAAGCCAGCAAGATTAAATTTCATATTCTTCTTTCTCTCTTCTCTTTTCTCTGGTCTCCTCTCAAATGAATAATGAGAGGCACACTGAGTGGACTTGTGTTTTAGATTTATTTCTACATGTTTACAGCCTGAAACCGTTCTCTTGTGTAAACGTTGTGCAACTTTCTCATTTGCATTGAAGTGATTTAGCATAACATTGTTATACCAACATGTTTTTGAGAGTAGAATTTAAGAACAACTGTGGCAGTGGGGTAATATTAAACTTGATTTAAATTTTTTTTAATGCTTCGTATGGTGATTTTTTTTAGATTTCTAAACTAACAGAAATTAGAAAGTGTAGTAATAAGACTGTTGCTAGAGTTTGTGCATTGTACAATTCATTGCCTAAACAGACATTGGAACAAACATGGTGTTTGGATGTGATATCTGCTTGGTATGTGGGAGGTGATGAACTCTCATTTTCCTTCCTGAATGTAGGACATATTGACTCTGATACAGGAAAGTCTGACATGCATTTGCAGGAGAATAGGGAGGAATGTTTTGAAGATTCAGAGTACAGTGGATTCTCATCATGGAGAGAATTTTGAGTTGGTTTATTTCCTGGGGTTAGGGGTTAGGTATTTAACTGATTACCAGGAAGGTCAGAGCATTTAGTCAAGTATCTGCAACCTTTTTAGTTTTAGGTTGGCATTAGCAATTCTGGAATCACTAGCCTTCTATAGATCACTGAGCCTTTTTGTCCTTCAGTAGTAGTTCACAGTCATGTGTTTTCTTGCTGTTGTTATTGAGAGTTGTGACTGTTGTCTAAGGCTGAAGCTTTATTGTGTATGAGCTGGCTAAATAAATCAAATCTCCTATAAATTACATTTCAGCAATTGTGATGAGTTTGTGATATTAACAATGCAAAAAGAATACTTTATAAGTAGCAGACAGGGCAAGATTACTGGACACCGGCGTATATTTGTCACAACTCTTCAAACCCAACGTTTATTGGAAACGGGCATCAATAAGATACAGGCTATTATTAGAAGATATACGGTATATAAGTGACTGTTGCAGCTAAAATGCATGCAGTGCATTACACGTGATGATAAACAGTAAGGTTCACATGTAGTTCTTGTCTATGATTTCATAGTTCCTTGTCTATGAATGTTTGGGACTGATGGACTTTGGTCATGTTTTCTCTGTAGTGCTCTGTTTGATGAAGGTGGTGTCTCTCTATGCTTGTGGGTAGATGTGTGCTGATTACAGGCTCTGTTAGACTTCCTGTGAGGTCAGTCTCATATCTCACATTCAATGCCTGACGCCTGAGACCCTGCTGCTCAGTGGCAGCAGCATAGCAGAGATCTTGCTGGCTGGTGGAAGTTTCAAATAATCAATTTCCATGTAATATTAAAATAATGGTGTAACAAATGTAGGGCTGCATTACCACCCCTCCGCTAAAGGAATACATCATTTGGAGTCCATTGCAAGATGATACGCTGTGTTTTTTGTAATAAAATTAGCAGTGGTTAATGACACAAAAAATGTAGTGGTACTTGTTTAATTTAAGTTCTGGTTGCAAAGGCAACAGAAATATATAAAAATTCCGCACCGTGTGACATCCTAAAGTTATGAATCCACCTTTTATCTGTGTAGCTTAGTACGGTTCTTTCCCACCAGTCAGCTGTCCAGATGTTCACTCAAGCACAAAAATAACGACAGCATACACAATACAACACAAGTAGGTGAAAATCTCAGTGCCCTAATTTTTCTTTGTTTATGGGTCCTGTCATATGTGTTTAAGCTCATTTTTTACAGTGGCTGTAAATACATTTGCAGTACATCCTCAGTTGTTAGCCATTGTGTTGTTAGCCATTGCATTGCTAGCCATGTTGATAGCATGTTTAACAGCACTACTTTTAACAGTTCAATGCTCCTTTCAATGATGGAAAAATAAATTTCCACAGTATAAAAAAGTCTTGTGTTTCTCAACCTCACTATCTTCCTGAAATGTTCTGAAATTTGTGTGTAAGTGCAAATGTGCATGTCATCATAATTGTGGGTCTCCTAGTGGAGGGATATGTGTGAGTAATTCTATCCAATGCCTGCACAGGTGATACTGAGCTGAATATAGAGCTTTTTGGCCAGCTGGCCTTACTATTTTAAACTGGAAGAGGACCCAAGAGGGGGCTGGGGTTGACTTCGCCAGCATTCTGCAGGAGCCTTCTGTAGGAGGATCGAGGCAAGGTTTTACTTGTAGGCTTGGAAATGTAACCTGAAATCTCAAACACCTTTCCCCCAGCAGGGTCAGAAAGGTTACGAGAGATTCCCATTATTTTTGTAAACGTCTTACCATTTGCTTGTTAATGCTATATTCATGCACACCAGATTTCTCACTATCATCAGAGAGTCTGGTGGATTTTGCCACTCAGAGTGAAAATCAACAACCTTAACCTGCTACAATAAAGCTAGAAACTTTTTATGACTTGAAAGGCAATATAACTGTCAGAATACTGTTGAAACTTAAAACAGTCATATATGCAGAGTTTGACTATATGACAATATTTATCGTTATTGTGATCAGTTGTGGGCACAATGCAATTTTTGAGCAGATTGTGATATAGTCAGCTCTTAAAAATTACTGTCAAACTTCATGTTTTATTTCAGAGACCATCATTCAGCTTGCTTAAGTGAACTTATTATACTGTGGTGTGAGAAACACTGAATAAAAAACACTTTTACTCATACTATGATATAAAAATATACTTGGGCTCATTTTTGTCTTAAGAGATGGTGGAGAAAAATATACTGTAACATATTGCATATCAGAAAATTTTCTTAAATTATCCCAATGCAATATTTTTGTCATATCACCCCCCCCCCCATATATGTTATGTACAAAGTGATGTTGATCGATTTCTCATTTATTTATTACTGACTGCTTAAATTAAAGCTTTTCTGTGATTAAAGATGCATTTTTTTATTAAGGCACCTTGATTTTAGAACCCAGAAAAGACAGCTACTTGCTATTGGTGACCAGCTAGCATTTCTCTTCACAAAACTTCCCATTGGACAATTAAAATTCTGCGACATACAGCAGTGTGCACATACAGCAGTTCACATAACAAATTAGAATGCAACTGTTGTGGCCATCTTAGTATACAACATATGTCAATGTTACATGTCTGTCTACATCAGCATCTGAGACTATGAATAAACAAAAGAGCTTGTGTTTTACTGTATGATGAGGAAACATCCATTTTTAAGGTTTTTATATGCCAGAATTATATTAGCTAAACATGAGATCAGACTATATATATCTCTGAAATGTGAACTATGAACAGACCATTCATTTCTGGTGCATAAAAGATATTTGAGATTTGAGCTTTTTTGTATGTCAGTGCAGTGTTTTTGTAAATTTAGATATAATATGACCTCATAAAGGTCATTAATAGTTTTGGCCACAGTCCTTGTTGTTTTTGAGGATGTGGTATATGAGGGGCTGTTTTAGTTTGAGCTGGTGTAATGGAGCTAAGGGAGTGTATGAGGTCCTGCAGATTGTAATAAGTGAACGAGTGGCAACAGCTGAGGCAGACAGTACAGTCATTGGCACTCGGCAGCCTTTCCTCTGCCTGTGTGTGTGTGTGTGTGCTGGGAGAGAGGGGGATAGTGCTGTGAGTGCATGTTTGTCTTGCTTGAAGCCTGTGCAGTCTCATTCTCTCTGCTGCTGCTTCTCTTTTTCACTGTTTTTCTGGACATAACTCATGGGTAGAGCCCCTGTGTTCATTCTGGAGATTTGGCATTTACCCCTGCTTCAAGAGAAGAGGAGATTCAAGGGAGAAGGGAAGTGGAAGGCAGTGGAACCATACCTTTTTGACCAGACAGAAGAAGTGGAAATTTGCTTTTCTTTGTGTGAACTTCTTAGGTGCTCAATAGAGGAAATAAAGCTGTCATTTTGAACAAATCTGACCATTATGGAGAAGTTCTGCCTGTGATAAACTGTGAATGAGACCCATTATAACACCTTGGGAAGAACTGCTGAAATATTGTCTTTCTGCTTTCTCAGCATTTATGCTGTATTGATACACAAACTGGGATCGTTATCCTCAGGACTGGATTCAGTCATGCTGGACACCAACCACTGCCTTCACATTGCTGCATCCTCCTTTGAGGATCAACCAACCAGAAATTCTCGAGATAAGCAGCCTATGAGGCTGGACTATGACAGACATGCCTATCATAGTCTCAAGGAAGGTGGGCTCAAGACATCACTTGACATGTGAATATTGAAATATAAATATATGCCAAGCAGTTTTATTTATTATTCTAACCTGTTAATCATTTACATGTTCATTCGAATAACAGCATAGCATCCATATTAGTTACATATTAAACACTGAATAATAAATCAAACTGTAGTTTGGGTTGAACAAGGTCAATTTTGTAAATTTTACTCTAATAAAGCTTGTCAGGTGTCTTAACACATTAGGTCTACATTAAAGCCTTTGACATGAGGTAATTCCCCTGTTAGTCTTTCGGAGTGTGAAGCCAAGAGTGTGAGCCAGGCTGACCTATGTGATGTGCCCAGTTCAGGGCCTTTGGGGACAAGAGACACATTTAATTGAACTCACCAACTGGCAGGCTTAGGGGTTAACCTAGTTGGCCACTGAGTTTTGGCTTTTGATTCTTTCCTTCTGACTATAAAAAACAAATTGCTGTAGATGTAGGACACCCTCTGGTCTCCATGAACTATGTTATTAGCTCTCCAATCTCTCAACGTAAGCAGAGGGAGCTTGCATTTAAAGTGTCTGTTTGATTTACAGTAATGGTCCCGGTTTCTCAGAGAGGTGTGGGGTTGGGGGTTGTGTTTCCTCACTGATGCACTCAGGACAGAAATAGTGGTTAAGGCAGGAGGGAGTGTTTGAATGTTCAAAGGTTGCAGTTAAAGTGGGAATGAGAAGAATTTACATTACATGGAGTAACAGTGGGACTTATGAAAGTGCCCACTTTACAATGGAGAGTGGAAGAAAGGGTTGTGTATGAACAGACTGGATGAGAGGGTGGGATTCACATACTCTAAATAGAATTTCCTATTACTGATACACATGTTCTTTGGCAAGTTTTGGCATGTCTGGCATTGTGTGGCACATGTGTGTATGCAGTGGAGAGAGAGAATGGTTCAATTGCTCCATAAAGCCCAGCACTAATCCCCATGCACAGTGCCCATGAAGGTCAGAACAGCTGAGCATTGAACACTGCAGACCCATGCCCATGATGATGTCATTACTGCAGAGTGACAGGTGCACTCTAGCTACAGTTTCCACCAAGTGGCAGCCTCACAAAGAAGGATAACTGCATTTGTCCACAAAGGCTTAAGCAGAATGTTTAACAGATGTAAATGTATACTATAAATAATGTGTAAAAGATAAACTCATCTTTTTAAATGAAGTGCACATAAAACACATAAAAGTACACCTTTTGCTCTCAATTTGCTTGGCTTGCTGGCAGAGTGTCTGTGTCCAAAATTAATTTAGTAATTACATCTTTTAACATATTATACTTTTTTGTTTTTATAATGTCTCTAGTCTTTTACAAATCTGACATCTTCCTGTTATTGTACTCTTATTTGGCTGCTTTGATGTTAAACCTAAACCTCAGTTTAAGTCATTAAAACAAAGCATGTATTCTAAACACCCCTGCTTAATTCTGAATGATTTTGGCCATTGCAGACATTTTGATGTGATTTTGGTGTGCTTTTTTAAAGGCAGATGGACTAGGTCAAGACCACTTAGAGTATTGAGTATAAGACAAATAGCAGAGTTTGAGGCAAGAGATGGGCAGTTGGGGCCTAGAAGTTAAGACCTTGACCTTGTAAACGAAAAGTTTCACAGATTCACAGGTTTAATTCCTGGCCCAGGCACCACTAAGGTGGCCTTGAGCAAGGCAGACTGTCACTCAGGCACTGTTGATAGTTGCATGTTGCTCCATATGTGATGGGATAAATGCAGAGGTCACAGTTTGTTGTGGTGTCCAAGTGGTTACTTTCATTTCAAGAATCCCAAAGTCTTTTTTAATGAAGATTCTGTTGGAACTTACTTTCTCACGTTGACATGGTGCTCCCTTTTAACTATTTGCTAATACAGCCCTGAAGCTAATACATCTTTGTATGCTGTACAAAGATTTCGCACCACACTAAAAAACCAATTTACCTAAAAAGTGATAGAATTTTATATTTGGCAGTTTTACATTGTGCAAACAGTATTACTAAGCCTTACACTCATGCTTTTACTTGTTAAGAAACCTCAAATAACCTCAAAAATGTTTATGTACAAAACCATAAAAACAATTCTAACTGCTACTCCTTTTAGCTGTGCAGTGTACTTCTGAGCATTTTATACAAGTGATATTTCTTGTCATGCCATGTCAGTTTAACTGATGGTTAATTGCCTCATAAATAATTGTAATCAACCATTTCCTTTCCATTTTTGTGCTTTGATTGACTTTTAACTTATATTATTAAGCATCTTCCAACAACAATGTGTATAATTATATTTGTAATCTGGGACAAAATGCTGAGATTTTCTAGATGTTTAAATTAATGTTCTGTGAAGGAGTTCATATTACAATCAGGCAGTTATTATGAGACTGTAAAAGACCTAGTTATCTTGGCAAATGACATCACATAAACCACAGTGTGTTATTTTCAGTATATATGCATGGATATATCCTGTTTAGTACTAATATGTGAAATACTGAAAATAATTTGTCTTTTTTTAAGGTGTCACTGCTGGTTTGTTGTCCATTACATTTTATCAGATGTCCTAATGTATTTTATGTAATAATCAATTTTTGAAGTATCAGTGCAGTATTTTTTGCCGTATCGCCCACCCATGACATTACATAATAAACTTATGTCTTCACTGATGATCTTGACTGCAGATGTGGTAAGGGAAGGTTGTGTAAATGTGATCTTTGGTTCAGTGATTGCTTTAAGTAGTATACCGTTTAGAGCCTACCTCATATATTGTTAAGACTGCATACGCATTTCTCTGTGCAATCAAACATAAATGCTGTGGTTGAGTTTACATGGCTTTATTCAAAACAACACAGAAAAGGCAGTGATGCTGACCCCTCGCCCCACCCTGTTCACTGTTGGGCAATTTTGCCTTCTGTTGTGCCAGTGCTCTCTGGGTTCCTGTTTTCGGCCCTTACCCTCCTCCTCTCGCTTCATTGCTTTTGCTCTGTGTGGTACTTTTTGAATTAAAGAAAACGGTTGAGCATGGAGAAACAGGAAGTGTGTAACAGCAAATAGCCACTATCTTTCACAGTCCCTCCCCTCTGCATGTATTGTAATGAGAAAGAAACAGAAAGAGTCTTCTTTCTAACCCAAGACACACTCTGTGTGTACAAAGCCTGAGACATTAGATGTGGAGGAGCCACTAAGAGACGAAGA
Source organism: Lepidarchus adonis (assembly GCA_037576955.1). Lineage (NCBI taxonomy): Eukaryota > Metazoa > Chordata > Actinopteri > Characiformes > Lepidarchidae > Lepidarchus > Lepidarchus adonis. The sequence goes on along the minus strand of JBBIGC010000104.1, from coordinate 29,899,095 downwards.
GGAAATCAAAACATTGCCGTGCTGATGTGACTGTAGAGTATGCAGTTTGAATTCTCTGCTCACTAACATTCTTTTTTCTGTCCTCATGCAGTCCTCCAGCTTAAACTACAACAAAGGAGGACCCGAGAGGAGCTTGTCAGCCAAGGAATCATGCCACGTAAGTTCTCTACCTCAACTTTCTTCCAAAAGTATATAAAAATATATAAAAATATATAAAAAAAAATATTTTTATACTTTCTTGCAGGCAGTGCTCATTTGTTTTGTTAGATGTCAAACCATGCAGCTGTCACAAAGTTGCATGTTATGATGAATGTAAACATCACTCATCTTATGCAGTGTTAGGAGTGCTCAATGGAGCAGGCCATCTGAGACTTATATTTACATGTTTATAACAACTGGAATAAAGAGTACAAGAATAATTGTTGGCTTTATTTATTCAAATACCTTGGCTGATATTAAGACAAAGGAGAAGGTTGTGTGGTTTCCTCAGTTAAAGTGAGGTGCAAGACTAGTAAGACAAGTAAATTGCATTGTTCTGTTCCAGCAAAGCAGCACCACATGTTTCAGTGATTGTTTGGTTAGTCCATTTTTAGTCCACTTTCCTAACTTAATATCTCAATCCTGTGACATTAATATTATTATATCATATTAGTTTCACACTCAGGCATTTCCTTGCAGCATTCATTTAATTGCACGGCATAAACAGCTAGTTTATACATTCATCCTTAACACTTTGATGTTCATATGTTGCGCTGCATTGCTTCTAGCAGTCAGTGCCAAATCTTTTGTTATGGTCACATGTCTCATTTGGCCACTGGATAACCTGCTGCACGTAAGTGAAGGAAAGGTCTGGCCTTCAAGTGTCACTGCACAGTCATTGTGAAAGGGCCTGCTTGTGTTATCAGGTGGTCCTGCTTCCCCCTCTGTTTCCACTTCCTTATTCTGGGTTCTGCTCATCAGACAAGAAGAGCCACACTGTTCACACTGCTCTCTGTTCTTCCTATCTGTATGAAGGAGGAAGTGCTGCAGCGGCAGAAACAGCTGAACTTTATGGCAATGAAGTCCAAAGATGATTGGTGTACTCTCATATGTTGCATTGAGGACCAAAAGCTCAGTATAGCTGCCCACTCTGGATCAGCTTAATCAGTTCAACTTAAAACATATCCTTCCTTTGGTAACAAGCAGTTTAACTCCTTTTATTCAAGTCAAATAAATACTTTGATTAAACATACTGTAAGCACAACAGAATAACCGTACCGTGGACACAAACAGTAGTCCGTTTATTTACATTGTGTAGGGCAACACAATGAGGATAGAATACTGGTATTGTAATAACATACTTACATATTCAAATTGCAACGTGGTTTGCAGTATATTAACAATCAATTGATAAAACAATACACAATTGAGATAAGCCCACATTATTTATTGTAATACAAGAATGCCTAAACACCCACCAACACATTTATCTGAGCCTGTGATTGGTTGATATGCTCACAGCACATGTAAATTCTTAGTGGCCACTGCTTGGCATATTCAAGCTTTCTTTGATGCCAGTACAGTGGTAGAAGGAGAAGGGGGTCATAAACACTGGGAAGTGAGAACAGGTGGGGGTCTGTTTCCGCTATCACATTTTGTTCTTGTATCGTCTCCTGGGCTATTAAAAGAGACCAGACAGCTGAGCAACTGCTTTCATCTGTCCTCTTTCAAACCAGCTTAAGGAGCTATCATGACATCACACTAAAGTCCCACACAGTTTTGTTGTGATGACTCCTTTTGGATCACTGATTGAAAGACTTACAGCTGAACGGTCTTTTCTCATCTTTATTTTTAATGAGCAGAATTTTCACAGGGTGTGAAAGTAAAGCACACACAGGTCTTTTAGTTATTTGGGGCCTAGGTTAGGCTATGTTGCTTTGTTTTTACTGCACAACAGCATACTGTGTTTTTTTAATCTCATAATGGTTGAACAGAGCTCTTGCTTCAACTGTGGCCTTGAAATTGAAGGAAAACAATAACATACTGTGCATGCTGTGCTCCATAGATTAATCGATACTGAATATGCTTTCAATAGTCACCAAAAGAGGGAAAGCTAGCAGATTACCTCAATCATGTGAAAAAGTTTATGTCACTTCACTCACATTTGCCTTTCATATTCTTTTTTTAAAGTGACTTTCTGTCATTGTGAACACACAGTGCACCACAACAAAATTTGTGCTCTGCATTTAACCCATCACACATGTAGAGCAGCGGGCAGCTATCAACAGCGCCCGGGGAGCAGTGAAGTGGGGACGGTACCTTGCTCAGGCGGTGCCCCTCTCAAATGTTTATCTATTTGTCAATCCCCCAAAGAACTACTTTCTTTATGTTTTAAGCACAAGATGCAGCATGCCTTATATTTTAAAATGTGTTATCTGAGTGTTTTCTGTTTTTACATTTATAAGTTACATTAAAACCATGAAGTAGTAGATAACATTTTAACATGACAGTAGTGTTTAGCTGTCTAAATTTTTTTAACCCATTTTACTTCCCTCATGTTGGCTTTCACATAAATTCTTCCTCTGTTTACTTCTTCTAACATCTCTGGTGTCGTATGATGCACTTTGAGATGTATTGACTCATTTGACACTTTAATGTGAATAGACACTTCTGCTTTGAGAGTGTTGCTCAGTATCAGATATGTCATTGTACTAATGTGACTCCACCTCTGGTTCTGTCTGCAGCGTTGAAGAGTCCTGCTGCTTTCCACGAGCAGAGAAGAAGTCTGGAGAGGGCACGGGTGAGTAACTTAACACAGTTTTATAATATCTGCATTAATTATTAGTGGAATTCCAGTCCAATATATGTAACACTCAAAGTAGTCTCATCAAGCTATGCATGCTTGCACTATCCCATTATTTTCTGCAGACCGAAGACTATTTAAAAAGGAAGATCAGGAGTCGGCCAGAGAGATCAGAGCTGGTGAGGATGCACATACTGGAGGGTGAGTGTTGGACAGTGATCTATAAATGAGGAAGTAATGGAATGTAAGATGTGTAAAAGTTATTTGTTACTGCAAGAAATGATCTGCATACAGGAATCAGAAAAGCAGACACAAAAAGAAGAACAGACACAACTTAACAGGAACGAAGTCTTTGTGTTTATGGAGATATTTGAGACATTATGTGATAGTTGAATTTATTTTTGACATTTTAAATAAAGGTCAGAATTAATTTCAGAGATTTTTTTATGTAATTTTGCTGTCTGTGCGTATACAAAGTGTAGGTGATTTTTAAGTAGATTCTTTCCTCCCACAGAGACTTCAGCAGAGCCCTCTCTGCAGGCCAAGCAGCTGAAGCTGAAAAGGGCTCGTCTGGCTGATGACCTTAATGATAAGATCTCTCACAGGCCCGGCCCCATTGAACTCATCCACAAGAACATCCTGCCTGTGCCCGCACTTATAGGTCAGCATTAAATCACATACATAAGTCATGAGAATAGGCTTCTTCACATTGTGGAATCAATATTTAGCAATCTTACAGTATGGACAATAACTCGGATGCAAACTCACTCTAGAAAAATCTTTCAAATCTTCCTCCACATGCTCTCAGGTACTGGGTCTCCAAAAGGTGAGAATTCCTCATTGGATGAGGACAGCAGTGATGCCCTGTCACCTGATCAGCCAGGCAGTCAAGACTCACCGCTATGTCATGCTCCTCAGCACTCACCCTCTGATATGCTTACTTTGAACCAAAACCCTTCACCTACACAGGTACATTAAGCTTCCTTTTACAAGCAGCTGATGGTAGTAGATATATTTTAACTTGCTAGAGCAGTGTTTCCTAGTCTAGTCTTGAAACCCTTCAGCTTGACTAATCAAGATGAGTCCCTGTGTATGATTATTGAATTATTAAAAATAAATATTAGTTGATCAGTTCATTTGATTTTTTTTCCTAACAATATCATTCAGGTAGTAATATGAATGTTAAAACAAAACTTTATGTAGTTTTTCGAAGAGTAGTTAAACACTGTGATTATTCTCACTTGATTTTCTTCATAACTGTACTTAAATGTATATAGTTCTGGTCAAATGAGGAGTACAAATAGGAGTGGGATCAGAGAAAAGGTTATCAAGATACAGAAGTACATACAGATGTGCATTAATGCTGTAACTAACTTGTGAACAACTTGTAGTTCTTCACTCAGCCTGCACCATCTCTGCTTAATGCACCTGACTCTTCCTCTTCACCTAACCTGACCAATGGAACATTGATGGCTACAAGTACCCGTCCTCCAACTGCACCTGCCAAAGTAAGATCTAGCTATCAAACCTAAAATTGTTTGGTTTTTTCCATCTTTAACCTTACTAATTCTTGTTGTTCATTACTGTATCAGTCCCACTCAAAGTCTAGTGCCGATCGGCCTGCTCAGAGGCCTAAAAAGCCTAAAGAGAACAAACCTAAAGTAAAGAAGCTCAAATATCACCAGTACATCCCTCCTGATCAGAAGAATGATCGTGAGCCCCCACCCCAGCTGGACTCATCTTATGCCAAGATCCTTCACCAACAGCAACTGTTTCTGCAGCTCCAGATCATCAGTCAGCAACAGCAGCACTACAACTATCACACCATCCTGCCTGCTCCCCCTAAGTAAGTGACTATGAATAGCTTGAAAGAACATGATAAAAAGATTTATCTGAAATAATTCTGTAACAGATCTTTTCAGAAGTAGAATCAAATTGCACAACATTACCATCATGTATTATACAGTAGATACTTGTTAAGTAGCTTATTGTTAAGTAGCATATTGTTAAGATATGAAAGATTTGCTGCCTAAGTGTTGTACTAAAATTGCAACTCTTCTTTTGTATAGTAATTTGCACAGCAAGTGATATTTTGCATAGCCATGTTAAAATGTTTTAAATTGAAATGTCAAATTTTAAAGCACCAGGTTTCAGTAATTGGCACTGAAAAACATGCAGACATTTAAATAAGAACAATAATAAAAGGTTAATGTTCTGTGCATATAATTAGACTTCCTACGGATCAGCAACAGCAACAGCCATCCACCAGTACTGGCCCTTCCCCTTCACGCTCAGTTTCCACACCTTCTACTACTGCACCCCCCAGTCAGAATGGGACTAATCGTCTGAGCCAGCCAACAGTAGGAGGGGCCAAGCCAGGGATACTGCCTGCAAACTTGGATGAATTCAAAGTAAGTTAACTTTCTACTAGCATAATGCTAGTCTGCTACAGTATCAGTATTCAGACCATTGATGTTCTTTTTAACCAGGTTGCTGAGCTTAAGCAGGAGCTAAAACTGAGGAGGTTGACTGTGTCTGGTACTAAGAATGACCTGATAGAGAGGCTAAAGAATTACCAGGAGCAAAATGGTGGTGCAGGGCCACCTGGCGGGCCTGGAACAGTGAAAACAATTTCAGCTACACCTCAGCAAATGACAGCTCAATCCTCCACCACTGTTTCTGCTGTACTTCAATCTAAAGATACTGCTGGAAAAGTGGCAGCCTGTCAGCAGGTGGTGAATGCTAATGGAGTCCATACTGCAGCTCCTCCCCAAATCATGCGCTTCAGCAGCACTAGCTCCTCCCCTCCTGTGTCTCCTACTCCATCTGACCGCTCATTGGCTGGAATGAGTGCAGATGAGACCAGCTGTAATGGGGATGTGTTTGGAGAAATGGTAAGTTCTCCTTTCCATTCAGGAACTATTTATATATAGCTTTATAATGCTTCTGTTGTTCACTGTTGACAATCCAACATATCACATCATATGTTTCAGTTCACCTTTTGTTTTTAGTGCTGGGTGTGTATATATATATATATGTGTTGTACTAAAATTGCAGCTCTTCCTTTGTAATTTGTACGGCAAGGGATATTTTGAGTAGCTTGTCAGCATGCGTGTGTGTGTGTATATATGACACACACAATGACAAGCCACTTCATTAAATACTCACACCTTGTATTATCCACTTGCCACATTCACCTCGTAGTATGTAATTATATATTTTAGTCCACCTAATTATCTGCATAAATTTAAGTCCCCTTTATTCTGTTCAGAACCACCACAGGATCACCAGTGAGCAGGTGTTATTTGATAATTTTTATTATGATACAAATATGACAAGTGGACCTGATAAAACTAACAAGGAGCATAGATACAAGGTATATGTGTCAAACACACACACACATAGGCACACACACACCTTTTCAAGAGGGAATAGTGTCTAATAACAGAATTTTAATCATTACTTGTATCACTCTGATGGTCAATGTTTGCTAAATAACAGGGATGTTCTGTTTGAACTAAGCTTGGACCAAAATTAACATACATTTCAATCAGTGTGAAATTTTTACTTTATTACTATTTACTGCTTTTTATTAAAGTTTTTCCAACCGTTACTTCTTTGTCTTCTAAGCCAAGCTAAGATGCTCTCTTTTCCTGACCAGGTGAGTTCACCACTCACACAGCTCAGTCTGCACCCCTCTCCTGAGCACCCCTCCCCTGTTAAAGAGGAGCCTCTGGGGCAGCTGCAGTCTTCATGCTGCCTGTCCCGTCCCTCTCCTGTGCCACCTCCACTTCCTCAGCCTCAGGAGCCCCCACTTGGCCAAATTCTGGGACCCGGGATGCCTGTTCTTGACAAAGACCAGATGCTGCAAGAGAAGGATAAGCAAATCGAAGAGTTAACGCGCATGCTGAGGCAAAAACAACGCCTGGTAGAAACGCTGCGCTCTCAACTGGAGCAAGGCAAGCGTGGAGCACCCACTGATGCTATGGATATTACGGTCAAGGCGGAAAAGGCATCTCTGTCCAACGGTGAGGCAGTGATAGTAAAGGAGGAAGCAAAGGAGGACATGGAGACTTCATCAGAACAGCCTCAAAGGAAGACTCAATGCTCTCAGCAGACACTGCTCAAACTGCAGCAGATCCACCGGCTGCAGATGCAGCAGCAGCAAATACAAGTAGAGCAGACAAAACAGCAACAGCAGTTACTGCAACAACAGAAGCTGCAACAGTTAATCATCCAACAGAGCCAACAGAAACAGAAGCAGCTACAGGCCAATCAAAAGAAGCAGCAAAGGTCACAAAAGCAACAGCAGCAGAAGGAGCGACCGTTACAGACACAACAGGTCAGTCAGGTTATGTCAAATGGTAAATAGTGCTATAAAAGTTTAACAATAGCAATTGAAGCTTAATTAAAAGAACTTGTTATCTGCAGTTTCACCAACATACATTGTCATTGAGGCTTTTCATGCTCTGGTTAGTTACACATCTTTTTTTTGTCTTTTGCTTTCTTTATTTTACAGATCTTTATCAACCCCCAAACTGGTGCACAAGTGACAACATCTTTCCCGCTGGACCTTTTGAAAGCTCACCCAGCACCTACCTTAGTTACAGATGGCAATGGTAATCATTACCTGATTGCCCTTGCCAATAACAGTGTGGACAGTCTGAATGGTGAATGTCCTCAAAACAAATCCAATGGACGTATCACCCTACAGGTAATGTACATGGGTAACAGAATTGTGTTGTATTTTTTGTAACTGTAATGGCAATCACACAGTAGAAGTGCTTATTATGAACTACTTCGTGATTTTGTGTTTTGTACCAGAGATTGCAGTCCACTCCTGTTAAACTACCTAGCCAGTCAGGTCATGAAGTGACAAATCTCGTGATCCAGTCCCAGCAACCACAGCAAGCTGCTCCTGTCAAACAGCAACAACCTAATCCCAATGTATGTGACTATCTGGCTTTGATACTACTTCATTCTGTATATTATTATACAAAAATACAAATGGCATCAGTTAGAAAATTTTTAATTGGCTGGTGTTTCCTGACTACTAATAATAACTTGCCAGTCAAGTCCAACTTTGACACATAAAATTTAGAGGTAGGGAAGTATCTAATCAGGCTTAATCCCTCTACCAGGTGCAGAAGACTGCACTGCATTTAGAGACTCCTGTTGTGCAACAGTCAAGTCATCCGGTGTCTGCCCCACCCAATCTCCAGCCTTTCTTCCTCAGTGAAGAAGCCAGCCCTCTTGTTCAGCCCAGTTCACCCCCTTCTCTCAAGGTAGATTATCCAGTCTGGCAAGAACCAGCCTTCTTTCATTTCATCTCATAACACATCTCATTTTCCTCTTTTGGTTTCTATGTTCCTTATCCTAGTTCCTTTTCCTTTTCTCTTTCTCATATCCTCTGTCCTTCATCATGATCTCCCATTCTTGCAGGGAGAAGTGTGCCCAACCTTTGACCGGCACACTTTGTTTACCCCTCCCTCTCCAAAACTGGCATGCCACCCCTCTCATCATCTCAAAGTATGATTTCTTCTGCTCTCTGTTCACCTGCATGTCTTATCTTCACTGATGGCTATTGCTCAAAGAGTCTTTTCCCGTTTTTCTGATGATGTCGTCAATGCATACATTTAATGTTTTCATAAAATTGTATGTGTTCTTTCCACAGGAGAACTGTTCCAACAATCAGCATATAGATGACTTGTTTGACATTCTAATTAAGAGTGGAGGTATGAAAAAAGTCCATTTTAATAACTTTGAAATACAATTACACATAATGAAGAACAGCAAAGTTGTTTTGCATATTTGATGAACAAAACAAAAGCAAACATTAAGTCTGCAATGAAATGCTCAGTGTGCAGTGAAAGTGAAAACACAATAACATACAAAGTGCCCCACAACAAACTGTGACCTCTGCATTTAACCCATCACACGTGCACAGTGTAGTAGGGACGGTACCTTGTTTTGATGCTCAGACTGAGACTTTGTGGTCTTGTAAATGGCTGGTTTGGTACACTACATTAAGCTTATTCATTTTCTGAGCCGTTTATCATAACCAGGGTGGTGGGCGGTAGATGCTGGAGTCAATCCAGGTTTCATAGGACACAAAGCAAGGAAAGAACCAAGCCATTGTAGTATTTTTCTCAAATCAGTCAGCCTTCCCGATTAGTGTTGCCAGTTGTGCTACAGAACATTTTCAGTGCCAACATGTAAATACAGCATTAGTGATTAAAGTGGGGTTAATGAGATTTTGGGTATACTTATTTGTATTGTGACTAATAACACTCTGTCTTTCTTTGATAAAGCCACTGTAACAGACTAATTCTTTGGCTTATTGTTTTTCATTGCCTCTCATTATTTGGTTTCATTTCTCTCTTATAACTGATGCAGAAATTTCAGCTGGATTCAAGGCCAATCCGGACCCTTCTCTCTCAGACCTGCAGTCCAACCCCACTCCCTCACCTCCATCCTCACCATTGCACCTTTCTCCTCCCACCCCTCCCTCTGACCTCGCCCCTCCCCCTCACACAGATGAGCGACCCTGCTCAGGAACAGGCCGTTTGGAAGACTTCCTGGAGAGCACTACTGGGACGCCTCTGCTTGGGGTAGAGCCCGATGGCCCTCTGACACTTATCGACGATCTCCACAACCAAATGCTGAGCACTCCCAGCATTTTGGATCACCCCCCTTCCCCAATGGACACAGGTGACCTGAACTTCTCCCCCCATCCCACCAGCCTGGACTTTGAAGACCCTGCCCTAGATGGCATGGATTGGTTGGACATATCCATGGGTGGAGGCAGTAGTAGAGGGGGTGCCATTCTAGCCCCACTGGGTTCACACACTCCTCCCAGTGTGTTTTCAGCAGACTTTTTGGACAGTTCGGACCTGCAGATCCACTGGGACTCCTGTTTGTAGCTTTGGTCTTAAACTGCTCAGCACATACATACAGTACAACACACAACTAAGCACCTTCATCCTTATACTGTGTACAGGCTTTTACATACAAACACTTCAAGCTGTTTATTATGCTGAAAACATTTTTCTCATGCCCCACCAGATTAGTGTATGGTTTCTGAGCAGTTCTCTTGTTTAATAGGTTTATTAAAGCACTGAGTATTATCCCCTGCACCCCCCCCCCCACCCCCCACACACACACACAAAACATGAACATATTACAGTAAACTGCACGGATGTGTTTGCCAACAGAGACCAATCTATACTCCCTACGGTTTTCTCACTCTTCAGGAACTATATTTATCCATGAGAAGCCAGTTCATTTTCCAACAAAATGTTCTGGACCAGCCTACAAGGAATCTTAAGCTTGCACAACCGGTTGGGTAGTCCTGGTCCGGAAAATATAGTATTTGATTCCTGATTATCACAAAAAGTCAGGATTTTCTAGGCTTATTGTCCAAAAATCATCCAAATATTCTGTGTTCAACTGTTTGGGTTGCTTTGCCCATGCCACATTGCTGTCACTACCATATTGCTTTTCCTGCTGGCACTGATGGAGTTTGGGCACACACTGATGGGAGGAAGGATTTAGCAAACAGAGAGCCAGTCCTTTCCTAATCTCTGAGTTTGGCTTTGGAACAGCATCGAACATGCCAGTGCTTCCAACTTTGCACTTAAGCTGACTAGAGCAAATGTTCTGGTCTTAAGGAAACCTCCCAATCAAATGAACTCTGCTGGGAACTGGGTTTGGTGATGTTCACCAGATCTCTATGCATTGCTGTATTTGAGGTACATATTATTGACTAAAGCCTTCTTCTTCTCTGATTGTATTGATGAGCTGGTGGAGGTCAGTGTTGGGGTTCAGGTTTCAGAGTATTTGGAAATTATTTTTTAAAAAAGAAAATAAAGTGTAAGGAAAATGAGCTTTGGGTTGAGTTCTGTTTGTCTTGTTCATTTGCATTTTCTTATTTTTTTAACCATTAATAGGTTAATACAATACAGCATAAGCTGGATATGCCAATGCATATAATGGCTGTACCCTTATAGCTCAGAAGCCTATTTAATATGAAATAATGAACTTTTCTCAATTGCCTTTACTTCTTAAATCTTAAAGATATTCACTGAGTTGTACACACATGGTATCATGCATACTAGTTTTGTGGAGAGCCTCCATTACTGGTTCCATCGTGCTATCTCCCATCGAGGATTACCTCTGCAATACCCAACTTGCACAGCAGAGGGAGATGAAAGTCCAGTGCAGCCCTACATTATCAGTAGATTACATTGAAATCGTATTTAATTGCAATTAATTTCACCAAATGAATATATTTTGATAAATTAAAAATCACTCCAAGTTGGAATGACCAGGCACTGTAGCTATGAATATAACAATATAAGAAGAATATTTTGCTAAGCCACATACTTTTGAAGTTTGAACACCATTGAACTACATATTCCTTAGAGCAATACCAGGTACAGACCTTTGTCTTTCAGTACCACTTCATAATATGGATCACTGGATATTGTTACTGAATACCAGGGCACATTGTTGTACAATCTGTAATGTAATGACCATTAGTTCTATGTTTTGAACAGCAGGGGGCAATAAGACTTAATAAAACTTTTTCCAATAGACTGCTAATGCTAATTTCACTGTAGGACACGCATGGACTAGCAAACTATACATGCTCAGTTTTAGCAACAACAGCAAATAAAAAGAATCTGAGTGTTCAGACGACTTAAACTGTGACAGCATGTTTATTATAAAAACATTTAAGAACAGGTGTGCAATGAACAAATCAATGGTGGTTTTGTTGTTTCCTAGCTTCACAAACAGCAGTCAGCCATAATATTATTACCACCTGTCAAATATAGAGTTTGTTCCACTCATACCACCAAAACAACCCTGCTGGGGTGCACTGTGCGTTCAAACACCTTCCTATCGTAGCTTTCTATTTGTGTTACAGTAGCTTGTGTGGGATCTAGAATTCACTATCCTTGTGCTGCCATGACCCTGCTGTCAGTTTTCAGCTTGTCCTTCTTCCGAGCACTTTGTAGATAGTAACCACTGCAACCCGGAAAACCCCGACAAGTTGCTGTTTCAGAGATATTCTTTTCTAGTCGCTATCACAATTGGACTCGTGTCAAAGTCAATCTGACCTTTAAGCTCGTAAAATTTTTCAGCTTCCATTTCACTACCTTTAAGAACTGACTTTTCACATGCTGCTAATATAACCTATATATGCTAATATAAGCGCCATCTTATTCAGGTGATGTTACTTCTCCTGTTGGTGGTTTAATATTTGTTCAATTATTTTGGAGAGTTGACATTCTCATACAGAGCATCATCTGTAATAGTCTATAATATTCTACTGATAATTTCACATAGGGGTTTTATAGAGGGATTTAACAGAGAATCCAGCCTTTTAGGAGTAAAGTGAGTTCTGTTACACAGGATTCATTATGCACTGTGCCCTTCTTTTGACATTCTGTGACCAAGTAGCAAACATTAACACTCACTCATGCTGTGATTTGTCCAAACTACAAAAAGCTCAAATCTCACCTCGAAGCTGCACATATTAGGGCCTGTATTCACAAGGCTTTTCAGATTAGGAGAAAGATCATAAAAAATAACGGAAATGTAATTTGAAATCAGCTGCTCTTTGCGCTGTGTATACAGACTCCGATAGCATAACATTCAGTACAAATATTCTTTTTAGGGTGTTCCTATTTTGGCAACTGGGTTTGCATCACATACAATATAACATCTTGTTTCTAATTGTTCGGAAAAGCCCTTTTAAAAATAAAAAACATACTCAGAATAACAATGGAACATACATATATATCAGTTACTTCAACACTTACTATAGTAACACATGTACATATATCTCTTACAAATGTCTCATAATCTTTAATGTGTAGAATAATGAAATGTTAATGCTGTGCAGAAATGTTAAGATAACAAAAGAGCACAGAGGTGCAGAGAAGTCCACAAGGTCATCGGTCTGAATTAATGCATGGTTTGAGACTGGAGATAAATGAAAGCACTTTAAAATGCATACAGATTTGAATGCTACAAATATACAAATACTGTAATACAAATACTACATACCAATATTTCTAGATATAAAACATTGTGTATTGCTGCAGATAAAATATTTAAAAGGTTCCTAAATTGTCATTTCATTCCCTCAAATATGGGAATTTTATTTGGGATTTTCTACTCCGCTGTAAAAGGGGAGTTGAATTTGGTTTAGGGCAAATTTAGTTCTACTTAAAAAACATGTTATACTCAACAAAAGTTATATTTCAGGACTTTGTTTCCAAAAAGGCTGGGACACTATTTAAATTGTAAAAAAAAAAAAAAAAAGATTGTGATTTGAAAATCATATGAACTCATATTTGAAAATATAATGAACACATAAGATGCTGAACCTGGAATATATCATTTGTTTCATATTTTATGAAAAAATATATGCTCTTTTAGAAGTTGATGCCAGCAAAATATTTCATAAAACACTGCTACCTGAAAAGCTGTGTAATAATAAATAAATAAATAAATAAATAAATAAACAAACAACTGGGGGTACATCTCATGGTTATGAAGGTAAATTGGCAACAGCTCAGAAACAATTAAAAGAAAAAGAAAAAAGCGACGATGAGGGTTCACTACTCTGAAAGGCTGCATGGGCTACTGTACAACATTTTAAGAATAATGTTTCTTAACATTAAATTGCAAAGAATTCATCATCCTTCCAATTCATACACAAGATTCATAGAATCCAAAGAAACATCTGTATGTAATTGACAGGGCCAAAAATAATATTAGAATGATCTTCGGGCCATCAAGTGGCACACCATTCAAAATAAATGTGACTCTGTATCGGAACACTTTAGAAAAAAATATTGTCTGTGAACACAGTTCATATCTTTAACTCTACCATGCAAAGATAATAAATTAAAACATGATCCAGAAATGCTGTTGTCTTCTATGGGCATGAAATGATTTACTAATGACTTACAGAATAAAGTAAATTGGGAAATTGCACTGTGGCCTGATGAATCAAAATTTTAAATGTGTTTTTGGGAATTATGGATGCGACATCTTCCAAGCTGTAGAGGAGAGGGACCGTTCTCAGCTTCTGGGGTGGCATGGGGGTGCATTAGTGTGCATGGCATTGTAAACATAGAAAGGCTCCATTAATGCTGAACAATATATAGGTTTTACAGCAACATACAACATGCTGCCATCCAGATAATGTGTTTTCAGTAAAGTTCTTATTTCAGCAAGATCATGTAAAACTGCATTTTTAGACATTTTTACACATCATAAAATTTGACAAAGGAGATCCAAAACTGTTGAGCAGTTTAAATAGTTTAAATACTTTCAAAGCTTCAGCAACTGGCCTCCTCAGTTTCCAGATGTTTAGTGTTGTTAACAGAAGAGGTGATGCAACATCCCAACTTATTTTAAATGTGTCGCTGGCATGAAATTCAAAATGAGCATATATTTTCCAAAAAGCCTTAACATTTGAACAACATGATGATGTGTTGTATTTTGTTCTATTTTCAAATAAATAAAGGGTTGCACAATTTGCAAATCACTTTCTGATTTTCTTAAAATATGATGTAGCATTCCATCATTTTTGGAAACAGGGAAGGTCAAATTCTAACTGGTCACTTCAGGTAATAACTGATCAATAACATAAAGCAATACATGGCTAATCTTTTAGCTCAAAGCCAATATTAGTTCTGAGCTTGATTAAAGATCTTACTGTGCTTTGATTTCTCAAATGCTCTCTTGTGTAAAAAGTACAGAGAAACAAATGGCTCTGATGTAACAGTCATGTTTGTTGTGCTTATCTTCAGCTGCTGAGAGGAGGAGACAATCAGGAGCCTTATTTATGAAGCAAAAACCTTTTAGAGTCAAAGTTGAACACAAGTACGTTTAGCCTTTGCATAGAATGAAGAATGAAGCAACATGACTTCACCTGCTACAAAATGTCCTTGCCTGCAAATGAAAGATCACAGTTGTTGGAGTTCTAGGAGGAACTATGAAGTTACACACATACTATTAAAATAAATGTTACAGTAAGGGTTCTTTACCATAGAAGAACCATTTCTGGTTCCCAAAATATCCTTTTGGAGGGTGGTTCTTGAAGGAGCCTTTTGTGTAAATGAATGTGAAGAACCATTTTAAAGTTTGAAGAATCAACATAATGGAAAGGCTGTTTGGATGAACCTTAAACTGGTAAAGAACCTTTACATCATGTAAAGATTATTTACACCTTTTGCACAAGTTATTTTAACACATAAACACATGCAATATTTTTTAAAGAACTATAAATGGTTCTTCTATGGCATCACTCAAAGAAATCATTCTGAATCCAACTATTGCTCTGGATTGTTTGCTGAAAGTCTGTCCATTCATTTCAGAGCCATTATATTCTGCAAAAAATGTTATGAGAACAGCTTGGAACAGCACTGTTCAACACAGAGTCACAGTGTAGTCTCAACTCTTACAAGAATCTGAGAAAAGATGAAGGAATATTTACTTATCATAAACTTACTAGATGAAGACCAAGAGATTGAGGGTTTCCAGCATTTGGGGCAGTTTTTAATGGGATCAGATCAGATCAGAAAACATCTAAGAGTCTCAAAGACGGTTTTGGAAAGAAAGGTTTGCAGACGTTTAGTTTTTAGTGCCTCCTGCCTTATAGGTTTCATGGGAAAAAGTCAATTCAGGAGCAGAGCTTTGTTCAGTCACTTGGTTCCTCAAATCCAAAGATGAGGATTAAGCATATCTGTCATCCTTCTGTGTATTTTCAACTTTCATTATAAAAAGCTATGGTGGTAACTGCTCTTGTATTTGTTTTTCAGGATGCACAACACTGAAGTCCATATATAACAGTTTGTTTGTAGAAATGATGTTTGAGTATCTCACCTGCAATTCATATGGTAGAGTTAATGACCTGTCAGTGTATATAATCTTACTGCATATTGCAACCACTGAGGTGCCATGTCCTTCACTGACCAAATCATCCAGTAGAATTGCTAACACCTCCAAGCGGTAAGAACATGCAGAAAACATAACCCTGTGGTCTTCCTCAGTCCATCCCTGAATTTCACACATCCTTGAATTAGAGTAGAAGTGTAATCTCAACAATGCCTACTGCCTCGGGTCAGCGGATCAAGCTTGCTTTGTGTAGCTGTTTTTCATGACCATTTTCCTAGTTGTGTTTATACAAAGATGGTTAGGAAGGTGATCCACTTTCAGTCTCCTTGTCAGTGGAGGTAGATGTAGGGCTTGTTTGATAGAAGCATTTTCCCTGTGAAGCTGTTGTAGCCTTAAGACAGAAGAAGTCTGATCCATGTTTCCCACAAATTTCCCAACATTCAGGCTGTGGAATGTAGAATTAAGCAAAAGGAACCAGTGATCACAGCTGTGTGCAGGTACAGTACTCCAACTTGATGTTTGAGTTTGTAGGTGTTTGTTGGAGGACATTGGGTCAGTGTGCTCTGGGCATTAGGGGCCATTCATGCATTCTGGGATGAGGGCTCACCAATATACATTGGAGGAGCATGCTGTAGTAGATGTACAGAGCAGATATGAATCAAGCAAAAAAGGGAAGAAAAATACAGAGGAAAGCTAAGTAGTTGGGTTTGGAAGTGAAACCAATTCTGAAAGAAAATCCAGTCATATCGTTGTTTCTTCATACACACTATGTTCTAGGTTTCTTTCTCAGACAGTAACTTCTGTCTTGCTGTTTGTCTGGTAGGTCTTTTGTTTAAAGGGGTATTGGTATGATGAAGGTCCTCCATAGGTTACAGGCTGTGGAAAAATCTCAGGCAGGGTCTCGGTGCTGTACTGTCTCCTTCCGTCATGATTCTGGCGACGGGTGGTGTTAGATGGGTGTGAAGTCTGCCGGAGAACATGTCTGGGCCCAGAGTCCCAGGCTTTGAATGCTGATCCAGAGAGCAGGGGGTGAGTGGTGGTCTTTGGGATGCGGGTCCGCTCCAGGTGGCTGCTGGGGATGGAAATGGAAAGAGGAGAGTGGATGTCATGGGACAGTAGTGCCTGATGCATGTAGGACTTGTCCTGATGCAGAAAAGACTTGTCTTTTGGGTGCATCTGGATGGGTTGAAAAGATGCAGGTGGAGTTTGATATTGGGAGAAGTCCATGAGCGGATAACTTTTATAGTAACCTCTGGCAGCAGTGTCTGCTACAAAAGGAGAAAAACAGAGGTGCATGAAAGGCACAGCTAATGAAGAATGTTGTTGCTTCTTTAATATAGAAAGAACATTATCAAAAAATTAGAATAATTTTAAATAAATAAAAAACATTTTAAAAAAGAGGACAAACCTTTTACATGTTAATAAAACTTTTTAAATGTAAATAATTATTATTAATAATTATGAAATGTTCAAACAATGTAAAGAGCCATTTGTCATTTTCAGTGTAAATGACTTTTTATGATAACAATATTTTTCTGTTATTGGAGCTGCTTTTTAGAATGTCACACAGTTGTTACTATTTCTTCAGCAGAATTATGCTAATACCACACTACAGGCATAATAAACCACATTATTGGACCCTTGACTGACAAAGTGCCAATGATGTTTGAAATAATGTCTTGTGATGGACTAACAAGAGAAAGATTGGAATGCTCCTTGAGGTGAAAACTTAAATAAATTGGTGTTGCTGGAGAACAGTGAGTGTAGTGATTGGATATGAACATAGGGGGAAGTTATGTTTTTAAAATAAGCACATTACCGAAGGTGAGGAAAGTTCAGATCACTGAAGTGTAGCAAAGTGGGTGACACCAGAGAGCTTGCAGAAGAAGCAGAAGAATGCCACTCAGATAATGTCCTCTAAGGTGAGTTTATATGGTCCTCTTTTTGCAAAACTAAAATTTGTAAATTATTAGTGAGTTGAATAAAGATAACCGCCCTCCAAAAATATATTTTATTAACCATTTTAAAACACCAGTTTCCCTTAAATAAAAACACAATACTGCATACAGTTTTATGCAAAAGTTTGAGCACTTCTTAATAAATAACAGATTTTAGTAATTTTGTAATTGAAAAGATATATAGGACATGAAGAAATACACAATATTTTCAGCAAACGTTGATGCATAGTAATGTTTAGTTATGTTTATGCCATAATTTGAAAAAAAAAAAAACATAATTATGGCTGTGTACAGAGGTTTTGGCTGCTTACATAATAAGTACTTAGTAACACCTCCTCTGGCAGATATCACAGCTTATAAAAGCTTTTTAAAGCTAAAAGTTATTCAATCCTTGTACTTGGGATTTTCTCCCATTCTTCCTTGCAAAAAGCTCCTATTTCTGTAACATTCTTTGGTCGTCTTGCATGCACAGCTCTTTTAAGATCTACCCACAAATGTTTAATGATTTTTAAATTAGCGGACTGTGATGGCCTTTCCAAAACCTTCAGCTTGTGTCTCTTGAGGTCGTCCATGGTGGATTTCAAGGTTTGTTTAGGATCATTGTCCTATTGTAAAAGCCATCCTCTTTCCAGCTTCAACTTTTTTTTTACAGATGGTGTGATGTTTGCTTCCAGAATT
This sequence comes from Lepidarchus adonis, assembly GCA_037576955.1. Classification (NCBI taxonomy): domain Eukaryota; kingdom Metazoa; phylum Chordata; class Actinopteri; order Characiformes; family Lepidarchidae; genus Lepidarchus; species Lepidarchus adonis. The sequence continues at coordinate 29,880,759 of JBBIGC010000104.1, read as the reverse complement.
TGCTGGTATTTAGTGGAATCCATTCTTCTTTCCACCCATGCAGTGTTTCCTGTGCCACTGGCTGCAACACACCCCAAAGCATGATAGATCCCTATGCTCATTTTTTCTACAAACTTGCCTTTGCTGATTGTGACCAAAGAGTTCTATTTTAACATCATCAATACACAGTACTTGTTTCCAAAACACATCAGGCTTCTGTAGATGTTCAGTTGCATACTTCTGACATTGGATTCTATGATGGGAATGCAGGTGTGGGATTTGGGTATATTTAATCCATATTTAATCCATATTTCTTAGAGAGTGGCCCACTCTCTTTTCTCAGAATATCATCTGTTACTCCTTGCTGTGATGGCTCACTCTCTTTGTATCTTGCCATCTGACCTTGAGAGGCTCAGAATGTCTCTAAACTGGAGATAAGGCCTGTTTCTCGTCTCACACACACATTCGCAGACAGAAACGGGGGCAGACAGACTGCAACACCATTTTTCTTCCTCTCTCTTTCATTTTCAATGAACTATTGCATCCAAAATCATTTGGATGCATCAAAAACACCTCATCATTTGACTCCAAACCTGATAAATCTATCACAGGTTTTCTTCTGCTGACTGGACAGTGGAATGGAGCACCACCACTCCTGAGTCTGCTAGATCTTTCTGCAAGTTTTTTTAGTCAATGGGGATTTAGATTTGTCTTTCTGACCAGCATACGAGCAGTTCTCTCAGATAGTTTTCTTGGTCTTTCAGATCTCATCTTGATTTCCTCAGTTCCCCTAAACTACCATCTTTTAATTACATTTCTCACTGCTGAAACTGCAAGCTGACAACACTTTACTATCTTCTTGTAGCCTTCTCCTGCATTGTGTATCAAAATTTCATTTTCAGTCTTACACAGCTGCTTAGAGGAACCCATGCTTGTTGAGTATCCACAAGTGTGTGCACACGGTTTGAAGAGTCAGAGTATTTGTAAAGCTTTGAAATTGGTACCAGCTGACATTTACTAATGGCAACTGTTGCCATGCATCAGATAAAATGAGCTGATTAAGGTCTGAAACATTGGAAAACGAATCTGACATTTTAGAACACTTAGGGTGCCACTTTTGCAGAGTGCCATAATAATGTTTGTATTTTGTATTTTTAACCATAAAAAGTAACTATGTATCAATGTTTGCTGAAAATATTGTGGGGGTTTTTTTCCCATGTCCTAGCGAGACTGTGTTAACATCTTTTCAATTACAAAACCAAAAAATTCTGTTCTGTATCAAGGGGTGCACAAACTTTTCCATATGACTGTATTACATTCTTACATATTATATTTATGCACATTTTCCACTTCTCCTTTCCTAGAGAGAGTTGCTGATTTGGAGATGGCATAACATGATTGTGTTTAAAGAATGTTAGCAGATATCATGGATCAGCTATAATAAACCAAAAGCTTGACAACAAAGAATGCAGCAGGAGTTACTGACAGATTACCTCGAAATGAACTTTTTAGTTGTCAGGGAATAGAAACACTGAACTTTTTTTTAGCTTAAATCATGGAATGACTTCTTGATCTGTTACACTGAGTTTTGCTTTTTTGCCCACTTCCTCCTCATTTATTACATTTATTTACCAAGTCACCAAGAGCACTTGACTGGATGACAGTACATGAAACCTTGAGGATGTTCTAAAGGTTATGTTGCCACTGTGGATCACCATCAGTACAAACTGACTGTAGATTATCCTGCTGCACAACCAACCACAACATTGGGACCTGCACGTTATGTGAACATGTGACTGACACTGTGTGCGTGCATGCATGTGTGTAGGCAGCATGTATGTCTGCATGTCTGGATCACTGTGTTTCTGTTGCCACTGGCCTTGTTTTATGAGACAGTAAAGTAGGCCAGCCTAATGCCCTTGTCCTACAGCTGTGTGTATATAGTGCACAACATATATCTCTCACATGTTTCCATTATTCTGTCAATCGAAAAGATTCACATCACAGATTTGATCAGAGCTCGAATCGTATCCCTTATTTCTTAGGCTTAAGCTTTTAATTTCTACATCCCATGTAAGGCAATAATATATGAGAAATAAGAAAAAAAAAGTTAAGCAACATTTTATTTTAATGACCCACTGTAGATGCATCATAGTATATACATACTTTTACTTGAACTTATTTTCAAAATATCTAAATATCTATTTAACACAGATGAATATAAAATAATCTGACTAACTGTAACCCTTAATCCTGAGGCTGTTGATAATACAGAATTTCCATATAGTTTATTAATAACTGTCTGTAGACAGTTTATATAGGACTATTAAAGTAAAGTGTGATCAAACATTCAGTAATATTTTTTATTAGTAATAGTAGTACTGGACAGTTATAAATGATAATACATGAGATAAACATGCTCTGTATTACTGTCACATACAGTTAGCACACTTCCCCAGAGCAAAATAACTGTTTTGTAATTATTATTTGATCAAGCTGGAGTTTGTTGGCTGCCAAAGACATAATGATGAAGCACATGGCAGAGAAGCAGATCTTTCCCCCGGTAACAGCCTATTAGTGGTGCAGGTTTATCTGTAAACTCTCTGCGGTTCATTAAACTTTTTGTTGTGAGGGAGTGCTGATTTGATGATTGCTGGATGAACCTTGTCACATTGCATCAGTGTCTCTGAATAAGTAGGTATTGGCACTGACACTGTGAGTGCACATCTGCCTTAGATGACGGGTCACCATTTTATATGTACTTTTGTACACCACAGCATGTAAACATGTATGTGTGCTGCTGATGGATGGCCGGGTGAATGGGCTGTGCTAGCCAGCGACTGTTTTCTCTAGGCCTCTGTAAAGCAGTGCAACCTGTATGCCATAAACCTGGTACAGAGTAAAAAAAGATCCTCTCCACCAGAGGGCTTCCCTAGTTCTGTCAATCAAAAGGAAAGAAGAAAAAAACCGAAAAAATAGTCTCTTTGATTCCAGCTCTAAAGGAATTGGTGCCACTCTATGAATGCTGAATTGAGTGATAAAAATGAATAAAGGATGAATCAATGGCACAATTGGCATCAAGAGGGTTTGATTTAATTGTGGCTTCAGAAAGGCACAAATCCATAAGGGGGCTGATTTCTAGTGTTCTCATCATGACTGACAGTGCATCTTCATTAGGTTTGGTGTGGTAGTTCTCTTACCCACAGCCTTCAGTGAGGTGTACTTGTTCAGTGCAAGGCCTGGCAGGCTGATGTTGCTTTGGGGATGAGGGAGCCCGACAGAGGGGCTGAATGAAGAGAAGGCAGTGTTGTTGAGGTGGTACTGCTCTGGAATGAGAGAAAGACAGAGCAAGCAAGAGAACATTCTTTAAACCAGGCCAACTAACAGCAGGCTTTAGTGACTCGTTGCAGTTATTGTACTTGTTTTACTCATACTCATTATTGCCTCCCTGACCTTAAATCCATCAGGTTTCAAGAATGGAATAACTACGCCTTATTTATTTCATAAAAAGTGTTTGCCCCTTCCTGCGTTTTTTTGGTCACACAGAGCCAGGTAGGTTTGGGGGTTAATAATAAAATCCTTCACTTAAAAACTGCCTTTTGTGTTTACTTGTGTTGTCTTTGACTAATATTTAAATTTGTTTGATCTGAAACATTTAAGTTTGACCAACATAGAAAAAATAAGAAATCAGGAGGAGACAAATACTTTTTCACACCACTGCATGTATATATTTTTGCAAATGTAATTGTAAATAAATAAATAAATAAGGCATAGTTATGAAATATTTTATATATATTTGTCTCCATTAGAAATCTTTTTTTGTGAAATGTAATTTATTGTTTTGTAATTTTAGAGTTTATTGGCCTTTTCATATTTTCTAGGATGGAATGAGTGGATATGGAGAATGCCTCTAATTCCTGCTTTTCAATGATGTCTGGATTCTGAACATTTGATTAAAAAACACTATATAAAATTGTGTAAAATAAAATATTATGTAAAAGAAATTATTTAGCAGTGGTCTTAGTACATACAATATTTGTTTTCCCTAATGTAGTATACATATTTTAAGTTCAACCTTTAACAACTTTTTTGTTTATTGTTTTTTTCTTTGTTTGTTTTTTTTTTTTTAGCAAAATGGTTATATACAGTACCAAAAAACATTTTTCTTAAACAGAACAGCAGGAGTCAAATTCTTTAAACAACCATTTATAACAGTTTTAATATCTTATATAGCCTTTTATGCCTACAATTGAATAGTTTTGCAGTCAAAAAATAAACTTTTACTTTATTAGGTATACCTGTTCAATTGCTTGTTAACACAAATAATCAACCAACCACATTACAACAATTCAATGCATTTAGGCATCTAGATGAAATGAAGACAGATTTTTAAAATGTAAACCGAGCAACAGAACAGGGAAGAAAGGGGATTTAAGTGAATTTGAATGTGGCATGGTAGTTGCTGCCAGACCAGTTGGGCTAGTCTGAATATTTCAGAAACTGGTATTTTTACGCACAACCATCTCTAGCGTTTAGAGAAAGGTCAGTGAGCAGCATTTGTGTGGACAAAAATACCTTGTTGAATACAGAGGTCTGAGGAGAACAAGCAGGCAAGATTTAGAAAAGAAACAGATGCTCAAATAAATACTTTTTACAACCAAGCTATGCAGAATAAAATCTCTGAACTCACAACATATCAAACCTTGAAGCAGATCGGCTACGGCAGCAGAAGGCCACACCGGTTGCCACTGCTGTTATCTGAGAACAGGAAACTGAGCTACAATTTGCACACAGTCACCAAAATTGGACAGTAATTTTTTTTGCTTGATCTAAGAAGTCTTGATGCAACATTCAGAGAGTCAGAAATTGGCATAAACAACATGAAAGCATGGATTCATCCTGTCTTGTGTCAACAGTTCGGGCTGCTGGTAGTGTAATGGTTTGGGGGACATTTTCTTGGCACACTTTGGGTCCCTTAGCTGGGCATGGTTTAAACACCAGCCTACCTGAGTAGTTGTTGACCATGTCCCTCCTTTATAACCACAGTGAACCCATGTTCTGATGGCTACTTCCAGCAAGATAATGCACCATGTCACAAAGCTCACATTATCTCAAACTGGTTTCTTGAACATGACAATGACCTAACTGTACTCCAACAGCCTCTTCAGTCACCAGATCTCAATCCAATAGAGCACCTTTAGGATGTGGTGGAATTAGAGATTCACATCATGGCTGTGCAGCCAACAAATTTGCATCAACTGTTGTGATGCTGTTATATCAATATGGACCAACTTCTCTGAGAAATGTTTCCAGCACCTTGATGATTCTTTGCCATGATGAATTAAGGCAGTTCTGAAGCCAAATGATGGAAGAGATGAGTATATGTGAACTGCATATAACAAGCAATAAATAAATACATTTATTTATTAAACCAACTAAGTCTGAAACAAAGGCCTAAAGTTATTTACTTCTTTTGAACAATTTATCTTTTGTGGTCCTTATATCATATCTTCTAGGTTTTATGACATTTTAAAATAACTCTTCAAAACTGATTATTCAGAGATGTATCTGATGAGAATGTTTAGGATGTTTGATATTTAGCTCTTCTGACTGAGGCACAGCAGAACATATCATCAAAAAAAGCTCAGTGTGGCAACCTGACACACATAGCCAACTCTGTTACACAATCATTCAATATTTGTTTGTTGATTTTCTATCCTAAAATAATTTCTTCTACACATGACACACTATTCACATTTACAAAAAATGACTGCTGAATTGAACATACTGGTAAAAGGGAAATAAAAAATAAATATATGCAGTGTACAGTAGCTATGGTATAGTTTACATTTTGTTTTATTTTTTTCAAATTCAATGCAGAATAAATTACCTACAGAATCAATTATGATATTTTAAGGGTGTTCTCTGTAGAGCATGTGTACTAATTTTTACATAGAAAATCAGCAAAATGTCATCTGACTGGAAGTATGAAACTCTGTATATAACAGTATATTTTTATATTTATCTGCGTAACAAAGTCATCACCCCTTTGAAATATGATATCGGTCTGATATCTGATACGGGATTGATGCCATCTCTTCTTCCTAATGACTGAAACCAGTGAAAAATTAATAAGACTAGTGCATTATCATCATTTTATCCATCAATGTGCAAAATTTTGTTTAATAATACTGAAAGCATCAGCAAAAAATCCAGCAAAAACAGTAGCACATTCACTGGGTGACGCCCTAAAAACAGTTCAAACTCTATGGCAGGGCAAATTTTTATGCCTTTACTGGTTTCATGCGTAATGGTGCTATGACCGAGTGTCCTATTTTGCCTTGCTTGCCCACCTAGTCTCACCATGCCATATATTGACCACATAAAGGTGGCCTGGGGCACTCAGAGCGCACTGCCCCAGTCTGCATGGCCTACTTTTGCACTTGGTTAACAGCAAGGAAAGCCCATTGATGCAATTAGTGGATATTGGATGTTGTTTTCTTTCCTGTTTGTTCCACTGCCCATTAGTCGTGTCTCATTAAACGCAGCACGGTGTGTTGAGCTCAGAGAGATGAACACAGCTCTCCCTTCAAGCTGAACCTACCTCGTGTGTTCAGAGAATTACACTGTCGTTTCCTGTTATGGGCAAAAAGCAGCTTATTTAATGCTCTAAATGCTCATTAAATCCAGGGGCACATTCTTCAGTGCAGATGTTTGTAGTAGAATTAGGGGAAATAACATTACTGTCACAATATAACTATGACACAAGGACATGAACTCCTGTAGAGCTGAAAGTAAAGTCAAACTAATTAAACACTGGTCACCACATTTATGTGTGTACCGTATATTATAGTTGTCATAACAAAATCTTTATAGTGTTTTGGATCCTTTCATATGGTCCATTCATTGTAACATTTTCACACAATGTCTGGTGTTGACAAGGGGAGGATGGGTTCTCCTTCTGAGCCTTGGTTCCTCCTAAGGTTTCTTCCTACAGTTTAGGGAGTTTTCCTTGCCCCTTAGGGGCTCAGTCCAGCATTATGTAAAGCTGCTTTGTGACAATGTCAGTTGTAAAAAGCACTATAGAAATAAAATTGACTTGACAATGTAAAAGTGAGGGGTGCAATTAAATAAAGAAATGTTTGCTTTGATATAACCGATAAAAGGGATTTAAGTACCCACATCATCACAAGATGTTTTTTAGACAAAACAGTTTGACATTGTTACATTTTTAGAACATGACATTCACTCCTTAGTTCACACAGATCATACTTAATATGGAAAGCATGCAGTAAAAACAGCCTGGTGTGTATTTATACGAGGTCGAAAATACCATTTATTACAGTCACACAACATTTTTCTAAGTGAAAATGTGTGAACACATCCTCTTCAGCAAACTTCAAACTGGCAATTTCCTGCACATCGAAGTTCACATTTCTACTTATTTGCTAAGTTTAACATTTAAGAATTTTTTTAATGTATTGTTATTGTTGTTGTTGCTGTTTTAATAATAGGTTACATTCAGCAAATATACAGTAATTGTGCATTAAAATGTTAAGCGCCCCCTATTTAGGATATGCACTTGTGTTCACTTTAAAAAACAATTTAAAAACATGAAATTGACTAGAGGTGCCCAAATGTCTGTGTTCAACAGTATACCCTGGTATTCAGCTCTGCAGCAGTTTTATCCTCCTATTCATCCCAGGTTTTAAGTAGTGTTTCAGCCCCTGCAGGAAGTAACTGCGGGAAGCAGTATTATGTTTCGCTATCAGAAAGGTGAGGAAAAAGGCAAGAAACAAATACAGACAGTAAGATAATGAGCCAAAACATTACAAGAAAAGATGCAATTCATGGAAGAGCAGCACAGTCTCCAGATTTAAAGTCCATCCAACTGGTTTCAGATGCACTGGACAGAAGGGGTGAAAGTCAAGCAGCAAAAGTAGAGGCACTGCTAGGAATGATTTGCTTTAACTTTAGGTCTTAACAAACAGTGCACTCTGTATTTAACTCATCACAGTGGGCAGCCACCAACACCACCCAAGGAGCAGTGAAGTGGAGATGGTACCTTGCTCAAGGGAAGAATTATATAACTTGCAACCTCAGTGGTGTCCAGGCTAGGACTTGAACATGCAAACTTCTGATCCCAGGGGCAAAGTCCTAACCACTAGGTCACTAAGCTTCAGGAACTCTATAGCAAATCCTTTCTTCTGGAAAAATGTGCATGTTTTTGGTGACCTATTTAATGCTTTATAATAATGACTCCCAGGACACAATGTTGATGTAAATTTATGCTTAAAGCTTGATGCTTTACCTTCCCCTCTCCACACCAGGCCTCTGCTCTGGGCAGGGGAGTGTTTAATAGTGATGAAGAGTAAATGTGGAGACTAATCGGGAGCTGTCAAGCCAAAGTGTCTCTCAGGGGTTGAGCCTCACTCTGCAATAACCGCAGTAACTGCAATCACACCACTCATACATCAAATTAAATGTGTGACTGTAGGATATGAGAGAAGAGGAAATGTCCTCTGTGTATGTTAATGTCCTCATTAAGTATTACTTGCTAGATCTTTGGAGTCAAAGCCCCTTCCCCTTAAGAAAGTCCAGGAGGAGGTTAATAATAGCTTTTGATGCATTATATAATTTGTTTAAGCCAGGATGAATTGCAGGTTGTCCAGTGCTGAATTTGATAACAGGGAAAAGTGTTTAACCCTAAATGTATATTTTTACATTTCATTGGGGCTATATGTTAAAATGGCTAACAAGTAATATTGCATTTACAGTGACTGCTTCTTCTATTAGTTAAACAGTGCTGCTTTGTTGTCTTTCTGAGCATGCATTTTGCTCTGTGCTAATTGGTGGTGATAAGCTTCCTTTACAGTGAACAGAAATATTATACACACATTGATAAAGTTGTTGGTACCCTTCTTATATAGAAAGAATAACAATGGTCACTGAAATAACTTGAAACTGACCAAAGGAATAATACATAACAATTTACTGAGAATTAACAAAGGAAAATCAGACATTGCTTTTGAATTGTGGTCCAACAGAATAATTATAAACAACAAATTAATGAAACTGGCCTGGACAAAATGATGGTACCCCTAGAAAAGACTGAAAATAATTTGACTAGAGGGACAAGTTAAACTAAGGTGTGTCCTGTAATTAGCATCACAGGGTTAGCATGTTAAAGGTTATAAGACCATCTCCAAGCAACTTGATGTCCCTGTGACAACAGTTGCACATATTATTCAGAAGTTTAAGGTTCATTGGAGTGTAGCCAACCTTCCTGGACAAGGGACGAGGACAAATTGACACAAAATCAGTCGTTGTTTAAGCCAAAGTGAACTTAATAGAAGATGACTGAGGAGGACACTGTTGAAGGCAAATAATAAAAAAGTGATACTGGAAACGGCCAAAATGCATATTGACCAATCACAAAGCTTGGGAGAATGTCCTTTGGACTGCTAAAACAAAACTGGAGCTTTTTGACAAATCAAATCAGCTCTAAGTTCACAGACGCAAAAACGAAGCATACCAAGAAAAGAACACTGTATCTATTGTGAAACATGGGGGAGGTTCAGTTACATTCTGGGGCTGCTTTGCTGCATCTGGCACAGGGATGATTGAATCCATGCACGGTAAAATAAAATCTCGAGTCATTCTGAAGCAAAATGGGCTGTCCAGCGTCAAAAAGCTTGTTCTCGATCACAGGTCATGGGTCCTCCAAAAGGATAATGACCCAAAACACAGTTGAAAAACACCCAAGAATGGCTAAGAACAAAATGTTGGACTATTTTGAAGTGGCATTCTATAAGCCCTGATCTAAATCCTATTGAGCATCTGTAGAAGGAGCTGAAACATGCAGTCTGAAAAAGGCTCCCTTCAAACCTGAGACAGTTTGCTCATGAAGAGTGGTCCATAATACCCGTCGACAGGTGCAGAAGTCTCATTGAGAGTTACAAGAATCGCTTGATTGCAGTGAGTTAAGTTAGGTGTACCATCATTTCTGTCCAGGTCAGTTTTGATAGTTTGCTGTTTAGAATAATTCAGTTGGACCACAATTCAAAAGTCTGGTTTTCATTTGTTAATTCTCAGTAAATTTTAATGTATTATTCCTTTTTCAATGTCAAGTTATTTCAGTGACCATTGAGGGTTTTTCTTTTTGTAACAGAATGGTACCTGCATTTTTGTCCATGTGTGTATAGTTTTATATTATGTGTATTTGCATTTTACTTTATTTTACAAAAGTCACAGGTAATACAGTGAGGCTATATTCACAAGGACTTATTAGTATTCGCTGTATATGCCCACATTGATATCAATCCAAAAACAAACCAACAGCATGTTTAATGTTTTTGGAGGGGGGGCAGGTACCAAAAATGTTTTGTGAACCCTTGGGTACAGCCATACAGTCACTGCATGTGACAAAGCATGATAAAAAAAATAGTCAAAAATACTCTTTTGTCCTTGTAAGCTTGAAGGTACATTCACTTCCAGTCTTGTTTTAGGATGGGGATGCAAATTGAGTGGGACATTGAGTGTGTGCAGCAGAGATGCACTAATATGGGACAGAGGGACATGCTGCTCACCACCATCTATAACTACGACAAACCATTGTTCATGATCAAAGCCCTAAAGCAGCGCGTGTGTGTGTGTGTATGTGTGTGTGTGTGTGTGTGTGTGTGTGTGTGTGTGTGTGTGTGTGTGTGTGTGTGTGTG
>JBBIGC010000104.1:29819608-29841893 GCA_037576955.1 Lepidarchus adonis | reverse complement strand
GCCTGGTTCCGAGAATCGAACCTGGGACCCTTCGGTCACAAACCCACTTCTCTAACCATTAGGCTATGGCTGCCCCAAACATGAGCAGAACAGGATACACAATGGTGATTGTGACAAATGTTGTCTTTTGTATAGAGGGTAATGCAATAGAAATCAGAACGCCTGTCTCTTCAGCTAAAATGGTGGGATGTCAGTATGCAGTGTATGTATTTTTACAGCACTATCATGTATTTTATAAGATTTTGGGCTTAGACTGAACAATGTGTAAATGTAAAATGTGCTGAACATACACAATGCTGCTGGTTGAATTTGGTTGAAAAAAGAAATGGGATACATTCTGGGCAATGCTGATTAAAACAGATACATGTCCACAAAGATTTGCAAATTGTATTAAAAGGTGACTGCAGTACTGAAAATTTCAAAAGAATTAGTAGCTGCTGGTTTGATAAGACTTAATAAAAGCACGATAGAGTCCCTCATACCATAATGTTATTGGCATTTAAAGCAAATTGTTATTCGTGCTCAAAATATTTCCTATGACATTTTTTGTCCTCCTTTATTCTCCCTGTGACTGCTATTGGAATTTTGTACTCAGAACAGTGCTACAAGGACACTAACAAGTGGTGTGAACGAGACTGTTTCTCTGTCAATGTGTGGGGAAAAATAAAAGAAGACAATTCCACACACGACATAAACCAAGACTACAGCAACAGGAAGGACGAACAAAGCAAAAGAAAGGGAAAAAGCCAGTGAGTGAGAGTTGATTAATATTTAGTTTGGGGTTCTTTAAATTTTTAAACATGTTCATCATACTCACACACTTCATTTCAAGTATGCAACGAAAGTAGCATACAGTATAACAGAACAATGAAAAATTGTTCAATGAATAAGTGTGTGTGTGTGTGTGTGTGTGTGTGTGTGTGTGTGTGTGTGTGTGCGTGCGTGTGTGTGTGGTAATGGTGGAACAGGCTACTCCCTGCAAGACGCCTTTGGTTTTTTTATGTAAAACATAAACATGCCCTCTCATCAGAATACATTTCTAGCCTGAGGAGAGATGCTCCTGAATATTTCATCTCCCATTCTTTATTGACATTAGTTTTTCTTTGAACTTCCAGCATCTCTGTGAATATCTGCGGTTGAAATAAACACTGCACATCATTTGTGTTACCTCACTGTAATTTTCTCTTCCTCTCGCTATCCCCTAAGTCCTGCTCCTCTCCTAGAGTTCTGATTTTCCTTCTGATTCTTCTGATGTGTAGCCTAGAGCAAAACGTTCTACAAAAGCTCTTAAGAAAAGGATCTTAAATGAGTCTTTATTTTGGGTGTTTGGCTTTAAAACTTTTAATGAGTGTATAACCTTTACTTTTTACCATTCCCTTTCATTTAAAGTTATTTGCATACATTTTAGTTTCACCATGTAGAAACACTTTATAAATAGCCCCCCTAGTTAAGGGCACCTTAATGTTTGGGACAAAGTAGATATGTATATTAAAGCAGTCGTGTTTAGTACTTTGTTGCATGTCCCTTGCATGCAATGACTGCTTGAATTCTGTGATTCATTGACATCACCAGGTGCTGAGTATCTTCTCTGGTGATGCTCTTTAAGGCCTCTAATGCAGCCACCTTCAACTCCTGATTGTTGCGGGGGCTTGTCCCTTTAAGTTAATTCTTCAGCGTATGGAAGACATGCTCAATTTGATGAACTGTAGTCATGCCATCCTGATTTTGTGGTTTGTGTCTGGCAGTGTAGTCTTTGTATTTCTGTTCATGAAGTCTAATGTGGATAGTAATCTCTAACAAAGACACACCAACCTTGAATTCACCATAGTCAGGAATCTTCTGTCGTCAGCAGTGGAGGTCTTCCATGGCCTACTGGTCCCTTTGTGATTACAGAGCTCACTGTGAATTATTTCTTCTTATATTCCAGATAGTTGATTTTGATTATCCAAAGTTTGACCAATGTCACAGATGATTTTATTCTTGGTTTTCAACCTAATTATAGCTTCCTTGACGTTAATTTGTGCAGTGTTCATTCCCAATTAAAATGGCTCAAAGCACACTTCAGGTGCACATGATTAGAACATTGTTATTCAACATTTTGCCCTATTTAAACCTCCTTAGACCTTTAGTTTGGTTGAACTTAAAATCAAAGCCATGGTGAGACTGTAGCAACTTGTAAGTCTGGTAAAGATTTAAAAAGATCTCAAAAGATCTCATGCACTGTTCCCCTGAATTATTGACAAGCTTAGTAAAGATGAGCAATAAAAGCTACAAAAAGTTCATGTTGTTTTATGGTTTGATCTTATACTGGAAACATCTGTGAATGTCACCTTTTAGAGATGTAAAATAATTAATGGAGAAAAATCTAAAATTCTCAAAAAATGTCACTATTAGCACCTCAAGAACTTATCGTGATATGTATTTCCATTAATTTTACCTGACATCTTTAAGAACTATTAAGTGTCCCTTTATGGCAACCTATTCCGTCTTTGTCTAAACATGAAGTGACATGCAGGCCAAACAGCTTTAGTCATACAATAACATAGGGAAGGTCAGCAAAAATAGAAATGAAATCAGACTAAAGGTTGTTGCATTTTACAAATAAATAATTTATTCAATTAAAATGGCTCAAAGCACACTTCAGGTGCACATGATTAGAACATTGTTACTCAGCATTTTGAAGGAGGTTTGCCCTATTTAAACCTCCTTAGACCTTTAGTTTGGTTAAACTTAGAGTCAAAGCCATAGTGAGCTCAAAAGAGCTGTCTGAGGTCTTCAGCGAGAAGACGGTAGCAACTTGTAAGTCTGGTAAAAGATTTCAAAAGATCTCAAAAGCAATTGTAATTGCAAAAAGGGTATGGGACTTTCAAAACAATTGCCAACATGCCCAGGTCTGGCCGTCCAAGCAAGTTCATCCAAAAGCCAATCACAAGATGCCAAAAATAAGTCTCCAAAACCCTAAAATGTCATCATGGGCCCTAGAACAGGCTCTTGCTACAGTTGATGTGAAAGTGCCTCTACAATCAGAAAGAGACTGCACAACTTTAACTAGCAACTAAGAGGTAGAAAGTTCTGGAGTGGCCGAGTCAAAGCCCAGATCTTGATCCCATTAAGATCTGTAAGGGTGACTTGAACTGGACTGTACATGCCAAAAAAGCCTCAAACATCTCACAGCTTAAAGAATTTTGTATTGAGGAGTGGGGCAAACTTTACTCAGAGCAATGTCAAATGCAACAAGAAGCATCTCACTGTGGTTATTCCAGCCAAAGGGGGTAACACTAGATATTAGGGGGAAGGGTGTCCTAACATTTTCTTCACATTATTGTAACTATCTTTTGTTTAATGAATCAATCATTTTTTGTTGTTTATCTGCAATTAAATCACTTATTTAATTTTTTTTTTATAATTTCCCCCCGCGATCAATAAAGTTTTCTGATTCTGATTCTGATTTTGATATTGTTTCAGAGAAAAATAAAAATCAGTTAAGATATTAATGTGTAAAAATGTCTTAATAAAGAACTAAATATTTAATGGTTTATTTATTTATTATATATTTGTACTTTATGACATTGTAAATGGAAGCTGCAAACTAGTTGTACATGTGCAAGGAAAAGAAAGATATTCTACTCTACTATATTCTAGTTTATTAAATATTAGAATAGAAATATTATACTATTTTATTGTACTGTATATCTTCCAATAGTAGCCCGAGCGTTTATTTATAAAATTATTTGAACTATAATTATTTTTACTTAGACCGCTGTCTTTTTCTATATCGTCTATATCATCTTTCAAATCCGACTTTTAATGGAAACGGGTGTCAAAAAGAGACCGGCTATTATTAGAAGATATACGGTATATAAGTGACTTCACACTTTTGAAGTGTACTTTACATTTGTAAATGGCACTTACCTAACTGACAACCTCATAGACTCACATGGAAGTTCACACAACCACCCCAATTGTGTCTAACTGATGTGGATGCTGTTAGTGAAGCTGCTTCACTCCAAACAGCAGTTAAATGGTCAGACTGAGTCTTAATCAATGACATCAAAGGTGTGTTGTGAGGATGATGGGGGAAGATTCTATCTTTGAAATGCTGCAGTGAGTGGATTGTGGGGTCAAACTCAGTGAGCTCCTTGTTTCAGTTTCAAGTAAGACAATAAGTGAAAGGAGTGACAAAAACCTGCACATATTCTTAGTTTTAAAGGAATGAGTTATGACTTGTCTTATTAGTAAAGGGTGACCATTAAAGCATCTATCTCCTACAGCTGTCGGCATGAAAAGAGCACACCTCAGAGTCTGACAAAAACAACAGCCATTTTTGTTCATTAACATTTGAACACTTTACCATGTGGATCGGGTGCAAAATCATAGGCCTATATCCAAACAGCATGACCTTCTACAGCCTAGATCAGACAGCTTGGTCTCTGTTTTACCTTCACCTGACCATTTGATCTTTTGGTCATTTGGTCATTTTCATAAGGTTTCAGAGGTTTCTCCCTGAACTAAAAGAGTAATAGTAACATGATTTGGATATGCTATATCAAACATTTTATCAATATTTGTACTAGATTTACGAAAGAACTTAATGACGAAAAGGAATGTCCTGGACTATTTTAGCACTGCCAGATAATGATGCTTCATGTTGTTCATGCTGTAGCACTTGCCATCTAAATAAAATGCACTAGACATGTTTATGGCACTTAATGATAACACGGAATGTGTAATACGTTTCCAGCACATAGTAATGCACCACTTATAGTTCATGCTGTAGGACCGACCCTCTGTATTCTCTGACTAAAAGGTACTCACATCAGTGCTGTCATGTGTGAACTAAATGCTTAATTGCAAAAGCATCAGCCAAATGAATAAATGTAAATGTAATATTTGGTCAATATCACAACAACGCTTTGTCATTTCTTTATAATAATTTTCTCAGAAGCTCAGAATCTACATATATCTAGGTATGCGTTTGCATATTTGCATACAGTGCAAACACCTTATCTCTAGACTGCTGTTGAACCTGAGAAAGAACTAAAACTGTGCAGAAAATGAAAACAGTTTTTTTTGTAGGTCATATTGTAGTATACAGTCGAGCATAAATCCAACTTCTGTGACAACCTACTTAATATGGCTATGAATGAATATATCAAATGAATGCTATAATTAAACAACAACAACAATAGTAATAATAACAATAATAATAATACCCCTTTCTGCAGGGGTTAAGACCACTAGTAAGTAGGTATTATTTGGATGGTGAATCACTTTCAGTAATACTGTTATGGTAATGGACTGTTAGAAGACTGTTAGTTGTATGAATGTACTTGTGTGAGAACTACACAGAGTGGACCACACATACGTACAGTAGCAGCGGGTTAAGAACAGTCCACCAACCATAAATATCCAGGTAACTGTGTCCTGTGGCCAGAAATGGACCAGTGAAGGAGGTCTAGATGATGATCAGTTGCTGAACATCTGTAATGTGAATAGGTTAGACTGGGTGAACAGTAAATAACTGGACCCTGACTGGCATGTTCTACCTTTAGGGGTAAATTTACACTGCTTGCCCTGGAGGATTACAGTGTTACTGGACAAGACCTTTCCTTTGCCCAGTGTATCTGCTCTTTTATATGTAACTAACTCTATTCACGGTCTCCATCCATTTCTCAGGACATGAATCAACATAATTTTAGCTGACGAACAGATGTGTTTAAGGACGACAATTTTTTTTCAAGTGGATCATATTGGGAATTAGTCTTTTCAATCAGTCGGATTTGCTTTGTCTGGGATTGGGGTGGGGCTAACAGGGTTTTTTGAGTCCACTTTTCAGCATTAATTTTCTTTTTCACACAAGATGGGTTTATTCAGTGCTGGAGAGGATGATCCAGCTCCTATTTTGTTTTTTTCTTTGGACATCAAACCCTCCAGTGCATCAGAGAGAAAGGCTGGCTGGTGGACACGAAGAGATTAGGACAGAAGGGCACACAGGATAAAGGGAACCTATGATTCAGAGTGAAGGAGAAAAGTGGAGAAAAATGAAGGGCAGTAAAAATTCACTTAAATTAAATGAAAATATTACAAGTACCAAAAAGACCAGGCAGCAAAAGAACGAGAAGAGAGAATGTCAGTATACACAGGCCTGAAAATGGCCAAAATCTGCACTGAAAGGGGAGAACTAAAGTTAGGATGAAGGAAAACAAAATAGCAAGTGAATACTCAGAGCAGTATCCTTTGACATACTACGGTAAGCTGCTTGTGTTACTGTGTGCCATAAACAGATAAATCTGCCTGTTGCCTCAAAGACCTGTCAAAGCTGACCTTTCCTAACAGAAAAGAGTTGCAAATAGCTGACCATTGAACTGTGTGGACTTCATTATTGTTGTGAATGGGTTTCCGAGCACATCGATCCACTGAGAAAACCTGTCACTCTCCACAGACTTTTATTACGTTTTCTTATCAATTTTTGCACTTTGCTCATTCTCTATTCAACATTTGCCCTGTTTGGTTCAGCCCTGGAATAATTGGTTTGGCTCAGACCTAAGAGGAGGTGCAAAAGTCTGGACACCACTGGCCAAATGACACATTCTGCTATTTAAGTGTAAATAAGTTCACACCCTTCATACAAAGCTCTCTTTGTCACATCTTTATACCAATTTAACATAATGAGGAAAAATAAAACACAATGTGCAGCATGTGCAAAAGTAATGGCACTCTACTTTATGTTTTCCAGCTTGTTAAGCTCAATAATAAAGAGAACAAAAATGACTAGAAAATAGCACATAATTTTTTTATTGATAGATTCTGGATTCTTATTGATTACCCCCTAAATTAGAACCAACTGATTACCATTGTTTTACTCCTGAGTATCATTATTTAACACTCTCCAAATTCAGTCATACTTCTTTTATTCTACACTTATTCTTAACCTGCACATACACTCAATGTCTCCCCTTACATCCACACCTGCACACCATGATTTTTGCACATTCTACATTGGCATATAGTATTTATGTAAAACTGTGTCAGTGTTTTGTGATCACAAGACAGATTAAACCTCAAAATATTGTGTAAAGATCTGCCTCAGTGTCTCCATGTGATGCCTCCACCTCAGATCTTTTTGATTTCTTATCTTTTCTGTATGTTTGGAGCCCCCCCTTACTCTCTTCAATACCTTTTCAATTTTTTGCAAATGACTGTATAATTGAATGCTGGGTTTAAACAAGGAGTGAGATATGAGTCATATTAGTCAACACTTCAAATGGGAAAACCAATTTTTAAAAAATGCTAAACTAATGGCTAACATCCATTTGTACATGCACTCTATTTACGCTTTTTTCTGACTCTACACTACTGTACCTTTATTCCTGCTCATAACACACTGATTAAGCGAGTTATTCTTTGCCACATTTTTGACACATTTGCGCAATATAATCTCAATTCTTTTTGCTACTTTCTTTTTACCCCTTCTTGAACTCTTCCATCTAAAAATACTAAATCCGCGTGCGCGTGTTTTTCCTTTTTTTTCTTCCTTTTTGCCCCTGTTGTTTTGATGTCCTGGGAATAATCAGAATAACAAGCATGGAATACATAACGCAGCGTGCTTTACCACTTCAAATGCAAGCTGTCTTGCTAGAGCTTCTTCTAAAACATGTTAGTGATGCCTGTGAGAAAGCTGAAAGACGACTGCAAGTTGACTCACTGCACTTGGAGGCAACATGGCTTACAACTGCACCTGCAGAGACACAGAGGTAGAGAAAGAGAGTTGCTATTTTGAAAAGTTGACATGCGAGAGGAGCTGTTGATTTGTGATGCATATTTAAAAAGCCTTCAGCACTTTCATTAAGCTAGGAATAGTTTAGAGAGCCTCCAATTATCAGCATGGAGGGAGTGCAAATGTGAGCTAAAGAGGAGAACTGAAGCTTGAGCTTGGAGCTGAGGGAACTGACAGTAGAAATGGGCCTTCCACACAGAAAAGGGCTTAGGAGGAGCAAGAGATTACAGTTCGAATCCATATCTGGGAGAAGAACAGAAAGGCCAGTGAGAGAGGATTTAAAACTGAACTCTTTTTCAACACACTGAGTCACCAGAAATAGTGGCTGGTGTGTGCGAACCACAAGTCTGGCCTGGTTTCTCCCTCTGCAAAAGACACATCAACATACTGATGCAGCGCTCTAACTGCCCTGCCCACAATATGTCCTATACTGTTATTTATGAAGGCGATTTATCAAGTGCACAATCAGTGTTTTATGTTGTTCTGGATTGTAAACCAACTGATGATGACCATTATCATTTAATGACAAATTATTATCATTTTACTATAATATATAAATGCAATTAAATGTTAAATTCAACAGTCACACGAGGAATTGCATATACTGTACATTTTACGTTCATGTTTCAGTGTTAATGTGATAGTTTAATAGGTCAATAAGTCTGAGTGGTGTGTAGGAGGAGGTGTTTATTTTACCTCAGTATACCAAGTGGAAATGATAAAGCTTTATATACATCAACCAGCCATACTATGATACTATGACTGTCTAGTTATTTTATTAGAATGGCACCTGTCAGGAGCAGGCTGTATTAGACAGCAAGTGAACAATCACTTTGACAAGTGCCTTATTGTTATGTTTAAACAACTTTGGGCATCTCCAAATTGCACCTTTTTATCAGAGTCAGCGTTAACATATTGTACCAATTAAAATTCATGAAGATTATAGTCAATGTGCAGTTATTGTTGCAGCTTTTTTATTTATACTGTTTCCCATTTGACACTGTCCATAAGTAAATCATACATGCTGGGTATATTATGCCCAAGGCAGGCCTTGCCTATTTAAAACGTGAAATACATGAAGACTCAAATCTCCACATTAAGAACACACACTCATAAGAAACCCAGTGTGTCTCTACATCTACACACATATAGAAAACCAGTAAGATTTATGGCACAGATAAGCAGACACCGGAATGTGAAGGGCCTGGATAAAGCGGGTAGAAAGAGCCAGATGCAGGCAATGGTGCTAAAACACATGTGAAGGGCCTGATCAGAGCATACACAGTGTACCTGCAAACAGAAATAAGTAAAATCATTGGACAAAATTTCGGGGGGAAAAGCATAGAAGAACCAGAAGTAGGTGATGTAATTGTATGTATGTTAAAAAACATTGGTGGATTATCATTGGTAGGATGCAATGATGTAATTAAAGGTGGAGTTGATGTTTTGGTATTAAAAAGACTATACAGAGAAGCATGTTTGACAACACATTCTTTAGGGACCTGAGAAATGACATATTCAATAAAAGAAGTCTTCTGCGATGATTCCACAACACCAGCCTAATTTCTGAATTTAAAGAAATCTTTGCTGAGATTCATCTTAATTTTCTACAAAACACACACAAACACAGCAGACATGGAGATACATTCACATGCATAACACATGCAATGAAAACACACATTTTTTTGTCAGCAGAAGGGCCAGTGTTAGGCTAATCAAGGCCAGCATTAAGGAGCAATACCACCACCTATTGGTATAGTTTGAACCACATAGTTACTGGCACAGGATTATTATGATGGTATTATCATGTGTATTAATAAAAAAGCATTAAATATTATAGTTATTATCAATACTGGTATACTGTAACACCCCCAGCATGTACACTACCAGTCAAAGTTTGGACACACTTTCCCATTCAATTGAATGACTGGGGACTGACTGGTAGTATACATTGTACGGAATATGGTCTATTATTGCTTTCACAGTGTTCCCTGGTCGGCTGTTATACTCTAATCTGTTTAACCTGATCTTCATCTGCTCTAACAGACTAACACAATCAATAGCTTTGAAGTCTGCCTTTATTACAAAAAAAAAATACAACCCCCCCGGGCCTGAAACATGCTCACATTGGAAGCCAAATGGTCTTTAAATGTACATTTAAAAAAAAAAAATAATAATATATTATATACAGGAAGCTTTCCCTTCAGTAATACTCTGATGACTCTGAGCTGTATCACTGGTGGGGAGGAGATTGAGTACTGAATGGTGATGGACAGTTTTTTGGAGCAGTGTGAGTTAAACTACCTACAGCTGAACATTATCAAGACAAAAGACCTGTCTGTGGACTTTAGGAAGTGGGTCACCCCTCCTTCCCCAGTCACTGTCAGGGGTACAGTGGTTGAGGAAGGTTAGGAAGGACCTACTGTAGGACACAGAGACAAACTGGGCTGGTTAAAGGACACAGGTGCTAACTTTAAGAAGGGTCAGATATGTCTCTACTTACTGAAGAGGCTCAACTCCTTCAGTGTCTGTAGAAACATGCTGAGAATGTTCGATTACTCTGTGGTGGCAAATGTAGTTTTTTTATGTGGTAGTGTGCTGGGGCAGCAGGGTGAGAGCAGTTGATGCCAACAGGCTGAACAAGCTGATCAAGAAGGCTGCTTAAGTTCTGAGAAAGGATCTGGATACTCTGATGGAGGTGTTTGAGAACATGTTGAAGAAACTTCTCAGCATCATGGACAATCCATCTCACCCCATGTATGCCACCCTGATTAGTCACTGTAGCACACAGTAAAAAAAATCATTACCAAATCCAAGGGGCAGAACTGAAAACTACACAGAATTTTTTTTTTTACCTGTGGCCATCAGACTCTATAACTCCTTTTTGTTTTGCTTGAAGGAACGTCTATTTACACCATTTTGCTAAAAGGGTTCACTCACCCATCAGAATAATTAAATTCAGGTGTTCCAATCACTTCCGTGGTCACAGGTATATCATTTCCAGCACCTAGACATGCAGACTGCTTCTACAAATATTTGTGAAAGAATGGATTGCTTTCAGGATTCAGTGAATTCCAGTGTGGTACTGTGATAGGATGCCACTTGTGCAACAAGTCCAGACGTGAAATTTCCTCACTACTAAATATTCCACAGTCAACTGTCAGGGGTATCATAACAAAGTGGAAGTGATTGAGAACGACAGCAACTCAGCCACAAAGTGTTTGGCCACGTAAAATGACAAAGCGGGGTCAGCGAATGGTGCATAGTGTGCACAGGTTGGCAAAGTTTTGCAGAATCAAATGCTACAGAATTCCAAACATTGCGTGGCCTTCCGATTAGCTCAAGAACAGTGCATAAAGAGCTTCATGGAATCAGTTTCCAAGCCTCACATCACCAAGTGGAATGCAAAGCGTCGGATGCATTGGTGTAAAGTGCCACCACTTGACTCTAGACAAGTGATCTCTGGAGTGAGAAATCACCAGCTGGCAATTTGATGGATGAGTCTGGGTTTGGCGGTTGCCAGGAGAACGGTACTTGTCTGACTGCATTATGCCAAGTGTAAAGTTTGGTGGAGGGGGGATTATAGTGTGGGGTTGTTTTTCAGGAGATGGGCTTGGCCCCTTAATTCCAGTGAAAGAAACTCTGCTTCAACTCCAAATGATTTTCAACAATTTCATGATCCCAACTTTGTGGAAAACGTTTGGGGATGGCTCCCTCCTGTTCCAACATGACTGCGCACCAGTGCGCAAAACAAGGTCTGTAAAGACATGGATGAGGGAGTTTTGTGTGGAAGAACTTGACTAACATGCACAGTCTTTACCTCGACCCGATAGAACATGTTTGGGATAAATTAGAGCGGAGACTGAGAGCCAGGTCTTCTCATCCAACATCAGTGTCTGACCTCACTAATGTGCTTCTAAAAGAATGGTCAAAAATTTGCATAAACATACTCTTAAACCTTGTAAAAAAACCTTGCCTAGAAGAATTGAAGTTGTTTTAGCTGCAAAGGGTGAGTCAGTATCATATTAAACCCTATGGATTAAGAATGGGATGTCACTTTGGTTCATATGCAAATAAAGGCAGATGAGTGAATACTTTTGGCGATACAGTGTACAGGTACATCTAAAAACATTTGAATATCATAAAAAAAGTTCAATATTTTCTTGTCATTTTTCCCCCAGCCTTAAGATTAAGTTCAGGATTGTCCGTCATCATCAGCAACCAGATACCCTGGATAGGCCAACACATCCAAGGTGAGAAGAGCACTCATGTGGAATTATCCTGGTATGGAAGGCAGTAGCCTCTAAATTGAAATCATGGCTTTGACACTGACTCAAGTGTACGTGCAATAAACTCGGAGTCTAAATATTGTAGTGGTTGGAGCAGCTCCCATTGGCTGCCGAGGGAGGTGCATTATGGGAGCGGCGAGTTTACACTGTTTTTGTGGGGTTATGGCTGTTTTTGTGTGTCTGCAGGGAGGAACAGTGTGGGTTTGTCTTACATGTATGTGCTTTATTGTGTTTATAGGAGCGAGCTGGCGGCGAATGTCCAAATCCGCCATCTCCATGAAGAGTGTGGAGATTACTGGCTTGGGCGGGTTTGAACCATTTGCTGCTATCCTTGCTCACAGGTTCATGCTTGTGCACGTCCTAGCCAGTAGGGATTGCACAGGGTAAAGGTTAGCCTTTGTAAAGGCTGGTACAAGCAGGCAAATAAAGACCTGGCCAGCTCCATCTGGTTAAAAGAGCATGACTTGTGTGTGAGTGGTCATTAATTGACATACAGTAGGGTCATGCATGTCCAGGGCTCACTGCTGCATGCAGGAAACTGTTAGAGCAGCAGAGAGGTGCCTAGACAGGTGGTTTTAATGTTGTGGCTGATCACTGTACAATATTTTACATAGCTCCCTAAGACTTCATCACAGTTCTATGTCAAAAACAACATATCAGCCACTCATTATAGGGACATCACTACACATAACTTTTGAGATCATTTGAAGACATTCTCTAAAATGTTAGTAGCTATGCATATCCTGTACACCCTGTATGAACTATTATTGCAAATAATAGTCCCTGTCCTTTCTTATTTGTTTGTGTGTGTTATATTCTGAGCTCTACAGGTGTGTGAAGAGGACAATGCCTGCAGTGGCAATGTTCTGAGGAGGACATCGTCATTGGCAATTAGGTCGTGAGTTTCTGTATCAGGTTATGTCTGTCACCCTGTCAGTTCATACAAAACTGAACTACATATAAATGACACACCCACACTCACCAACACACACATATATAGATGCTTATTTTTAAATCCATGAACATAATCACTGATCCTAACAAAGGGTGAAGGCATAGTCCTGCCAGCTTTGTTGTACATGGCTTCTTAATTTAATTCCCTTCAAGTGGCCAGGAGTCCTAGTGTTCCTCCTGACTGAGCAATTTCTTGATCCACGTTGTTCTTACTATGAGAATGTGCACAAATTTGGCACTGCCCAACCCCACTACTTTACAGAGGAGAGCAGAATTCAGATGGGCATCAGCTTACATAATTCAAACATAACCTCTGAGAAACTATATTCTAAAATAAATACTTGCATAATCACATTTTTCATAACACTTTTGGGGGGTGGGCTTGTTTTTCTTTTATGTAGGTTTTAAGAGCAGCTTTTAAACTGCATTCAAAAGATATATCATTAAAATATTTTTTTTCTGAATATCTCAGCCTACACAACCTCCTAACTTTAGCTCTAGCTGTATTAAGGCAAATGCCTTAAGGAAATCCTAAAGTGCCACAAGTCTGTGACAGATCATGTTTAAATTACTTACTGCATTATCATACATGAGCTCATTAACAAAGCAGCTTTGGGGAACTTTGGGAAAGCATATATGCAAGGGTAATAGTACAGAATATTCAGCATGTTTATTAATTATAGCACATTCATTTACATGAGGGGGGAAAAACATTTAAATATCAGTGAATCATTAAATACACAGTTGGAATTTTAAATACATTTAGATTACAACAAAGTCTGTAAGACCCAGCTTTTAAATTCCATCAGGCATATCATTCAAATGTAAAAACTGTGCAGTTTCTGCCACTATGTGGCCGGCTGTATCACTACACCAACATTACACAAAAATAGACCATCATGGTTTTCCTAAGATATTAAATCTTTCCACTTTCCAGTTTATATTACATCTATTACGTTCTACAACAAAAACAGTCCCCTTAAACCAATTTTTTTTTCTGGCGATCAGTAAATACACAAATTCCTCAGCATTTTAATAACAGATGTACAAGGGAAAAATCTACTTAACATTATGAGCAATGAAACCAAAAGCAATGTCACTGATAAATACCATGATCGGTATGAGCACAGAGCTGTATTTGTTAAATAACAAAATATATTATTTGATACAGTATTGAACAGCCACCACAAAATACATTAGCACTCAAAAGAAAGTTAAAAACGGTTCCAGAAATACATGACTTAAACATGACATGCTTGCAGTAATGTCATTAATTTCTAGAATGCCTTTCTTTCAAAGCTGTGATTAAATCTTTAAGGTTTCAGAGAAATTAATAAGCGTCCCAAAAACTTCAAATACCATTTAAAACCATTTGCACACGTTTTGGTGGCAGCAATTTATATCTGAACATTTTCTGAGTAAGTTATGGAATAAAGGAATAAAAATTAATGTTTTAAATTATTCAAATTTAATGGGCTGTAACGTTGTTTATTGCCGACATTATTTTATTGCTTTTCACAAGTGTTGATATGATCCATTACCTGCTCCATTAACAAGCAATGTATTCTTAACAGTCCTTTATCCACCCTAAATAAAATTGTATTTATTTTAACTTCTTCAATCTATTATGACTACTAAAATTTGTGGACAGCAGCTTAAAAAGTGGCCTGGACCTTACCACTGTTGCAACAACGAATCAACTGAATATACAGGAACGTTATATGGTAACAAAAGATAGAGTTCTTCACAAATATTCATGAAAAAGTGTGAACCCAGTACAGGTGTCATATGGCAATAAAGTCCAGAAGGAAGCACAAATGGAGAGTGAAGGGCACTTTTGATACATGATATTCAATGCTGGAGCAAGAACCCAAAAAAATCCCAAAGTAATAGTGTCTCTTATTTTTTATTTTTGATATCAATATAACCAGTACTCAAGTTGAGGGGGGATGAGGAAGGATGTCACCCCCCTGAAATAAGAACAGTCAAAATCATACCCCTTCTAAAACGAACATCCCCTCGTTCAATCCCTTGTGCTATTTTATCAATGAATGCGTAGGTCTATTGAGTAAAATACTACGCGTGAGAGGACACATGCGAATTGAGTCAAGTACAACGAGTGAGAGGACACATGCAAATAACATTTTACCTCAGTTTACCAATTTAAAAAAAATCTCTCAGTAAACGGCATAGCAGGTGACAGTGTTGATGTGATTTTAATATCATGGCCAAATGGCATGGACAGCTTGATCTGAGGGACTTTTAAAAGAGATTTAAAAAGGCAAAAAGTAAAATTTCAGGCAAGTCAACAGTCAGAAATATCACACTTTTTATAAGCCATCAAGGGTGTAATCTGTGGACATTTCATTCTTTTGTTTTTGCATTTGAATTAAAATGGACCTGACTTGAGAGGATTCAGATGTTCAATTACAACGTTTTCTGAGGTTTTGTTTTGAATTTTAATAAGTGCCATGAGTATGACGCAGCACTTAAACCAAGTGGGAAAATGTGTCCATTGCATTTGACCCGAACTATGGAGCATGTGATGGCTATTCCAGCCAGGGGACTGACTCCAGTTCTGAGGAGCCTTGGTCAGGATCAATGACAGGAGTATCTGACACTTAGGATACACACCATGCATGTTGTTTTAGGATAGTAGAATATATTAATTATGTTTTTGTTTAAACAACAATAAAAAAGCTACAAAGTTGGTCTCCCACCATGTGCACTGTCATCAGCACAAAATATGTCTGATAAAATTCGCCATCCCCCCGATTTGTTTTTACAACTCGATGATTGAATTTAAGTAGCAAAGTGCACACATCTGCAAACATTCATTACTTCTAGCTTTAAAAAGAAATATCACAGTAATTTAGAAACTACACTTGACTTATACAAGCTATTACTTAGTCTGAGAAACAAACAGAAACAAAATTACAAGAAAGTAACAGTAAAATAATGAGATTGACTATTATATGTAGCTGTTAAGATGAATGAAAAAGCATAAACATCTCAAACTGTGTTCATACTAATTTAATCAAAGGGTTACTACTTAGAGGTATTTTCCTGTGGAGCAAAGTCATCTCTGTCCATAGTGCCCATGCATAGCATTGTTGTGAGATGGTGTGATACTGATGGAATCAATAAGAGGACGCAGTGCTTGTCCAAAAGGCCTGTAGAGAGCAGATCATTTAAAACGTCAGGTTTCAGGATTATAATTTATTCCTATGTTAAGTGCCAAATACATAATATCCAACATAAACTAATACCATACTGAAATATTCTAAATTTGCTCACATTGCTTATGAAAAACTTAACTTAAAAATATAGTACATTAAGAAGACTGTGTGAGAGACTTACGTGGAAAGCACATCAGATGGCAGGTCAGTGATGTATGATGGAATTTTTCTTCCTGTTAAAAACTGGGCCACTTCATTACTGAAGGTATTACAGTTGTGTTCAAAAAGCTTGTATCTATCTGCTCTGTGAGGAGAGGTGAAGGAGATAAAACTGACATTACATGCATTACTTAAATGCAGAAATGTATTTTTGAAAATATTTGCAAAAGAAGGAAAATTAACCTATATGTCGACTCTCCCAGAGATGACAGATATTCTGTGAAAATATCTGTGTTTACTTCTGTATTGCCTAAATCCACTATAGCATCAGGCTCTCCCAGCAATGTGCCACCCTGAAGCAATGAGAACCAACAAACAACACATGACTCAGCTTTTCAGATGTGCTGCCGCTCTATCGCTTCTACTTTAGTGCATGATATCTTCCTCCATATTTTTATACAGTTATACAAATGCTCAGAAACATAAACAGCCACAATATGGTAAATAATGCTGAAGAGTTCATAGCACATCTTACTGGTGGGCAACTCGCTATCCCCCCTCCGCCAAAGAAGAATTCTTCTCCATGCACCACTACTGAAGTGTGCCTAAAATTTAAAAAAATAATAATAATTAAAAAATGTTCACCCCAGCATAGTACTCGTCTACTTTGGTTGTTTAGTAAATTGTGGATATGACCATATCATAAAATCAGACAGGTGAAAATGAATTAATTCGAAGAGCATACCATATCCCTTCCACTTGTTTTCCTGTCAGACAGCAAGGAAGCAGGAACACATTTTAAAACTTTTTAAGTCGTGTAATTCAAGAAACGTTTCACAGTGTACATCAAAACTTGTAAGCTGTAGCTAGTTACCACAGTTCGTTTCATTTAATTCTAGTTAGCCAGCTATGTTATTGGGTTTTCTGGAAACTAAGTTACTCACCTAACATCATGGGACTCAGCTGACGAGCAAGTCCCTTTGACATATCATAAATATACAGCTTCACATTGTACGTTGACGCCTGTTCCATCACTTACTGTAAGTTTAATCTACCAGGGCTTAATTTATAAAGCGGCTAGCTGCCAAGTTAGCTACTTCCGTAGCTAGCTAACAATTACAAACTGTCAAACTGGCCGAAGTCTCGAGGTTGGTCCGTTGTTCCAAGATTAACTCACAAAGGAAAGTCACGAGCTTAAAAATAGAAAACACAGCAACGTTGGCTGTAGCTGACTGAAATTAACAAGACCCTAATGGCAACAGGGTCTGTTGCTGCTGTGTCACAGTGACTCCAGAGATTAAAAACTGCGATAAAAAAAAGGACAGACGAACCAAAGACCGAACAGACACTTGAACTGATGAAACCACAGCGGAACACGTTCATCCGCCACAACAGCAGGTGGCGACATACGAGACAAATACGCAATGACAACACTGACGCATTTGTCTTGTCTAACTCATATTCGCGTTAATATGAGGAAAATACTATTCTGTTGTAAAATCGTAAAGAATTACCACTTTACTTGCACGTAAATATTTTAATAAATTTGTTTTTCTTTTCTCCTCAGTAACACTTCCCCATCACTCATGCCCAGGCATGTCCGTAAATAATGGTCGGTAACTGCCTCCTGTTTTCTGATTGGTCCTTTGACTGGCTCCTGGTCCTGTCGATTGGGCTACGTATTTCATTGGCTCGCGTTGATTGGACGCGAGTGCTGTCGTTCAATCTGTTGCGGTTTGGATTAGTGATTGAGCGGGGTTTTGTAGTTTTGCTAACCAGCCGAGTGCACCTTATTCAAGAGTTTAGCAATTGTTGCAGAAGTACTGACCTATGACCAAAGCTGCTTATTTGGTTTTATATTATATGAATGACCCCTTAAACTTACTGTCTTTGGCTTAGATTAGTCTTCAGGCTACAGAGTGAAGCGTTAACGTTAGTTGGAAGAATGGCCGACTGGGAAGCGTATTACCGCAACGAAGACGATGAGGTGGAGCAAGAAGAGGGAGAGGAATCCGCAGGTTTGCGTCACCACATGTGTTTTATTGAGAGCAGAGTTTGTGCTATGTGCATTCTTTATGTGTATAATGAGAAACTTGTTACTGACTGGCAGTATATGTATTAAACCTTTACTAGGTGAATACAAAAACAGTGGACGTGACAGCTTGGTGTTCTTGGTTGATTCATCTAAAGAAATGTTCATCAAGGGTGAAGATGGAGAGCCTTCCAACTTTGACATGACCATGCAGGTATGCACAAGTATGCCTCCTTGGCTTTGTAACAAATCTGAACACGCCTGTTATGGAACCTCTTAATGAATAATATCTATTTGTCTGCCTCTCTCCTGCCTTTTCTAGTGTGTGCGCAGTGTGTACACCAGTAAAATTATCAGTAGTGACAAAGATCTGGTTGCGTTGGTGTTTTATGGAACAGAGCAGAGCAAGAACCCCAGAAACTCCTTCAAGCATGTCTATGTTTATCATGATCTGGATTCACCTGGTATGAAACAACCTTCATCATTCAGAGATGTGCATTCATGTGGATACTTTCAGTTCATTACGGTTTCTTCTGTCTTAGGTGCCAGACGGGTGCAAGAAATAGATAGCATTCGTGGAGAGAAAGGAGCTCAGCTTGCTGCTGAGACTATGGGCAGTGGGGAGACCTCCCTCGGAGATGCTTTGTGGTGCTGTTCAAACCTATATAGTGACCTTAAGCTTCGGCTCTCTCACAAACGTCTCATGATCTTCACATGCAGAGATGACCCTCATGAAGGAGACAGTGCACGGGATAGACAGGCCCGCACTAAGGCTGCAGACCTCAAAGAGACAGGTGGGCAAATGAAAGAATAAGGGTTAGGGTTTTGATATCAATGAATTGTATATTGATACACTGTCTTCTGTAGGAGTAATAATAGACTTGATGCATCTCACGAAGCCTGGAGGGTTTGATGTTTCCCTCTTTTTCTGCGATATTGTGAGCCCTCCTGAGGATGAGAGTGAGCTTGGGCTACAGCTCGAGCCTTGTGGAAAACTGGAAGACCTACAGAAGAGGGTCAGGGCTAAAGAGATGAAGAAGAGAGCTCAAAGTAGGTAAGTGAAGAGTGCACTTACAGAGTATCATGGGTAAAGCCTGAGACGTTATAAAGGAGGAACATGTTGACTGATTACAAAGTGAACAGGATGGCTTGTAATGTTCAACAAGGCATCTGTATATGGTGTAATTTATATACTTACTAGATCAGTGGTCACCAAACCTTTTGAAACTGAGAGCTACTTCACAGGTACTGAGCTGTACGAAGAGCTATCAGTTTGATACACTCTACTTCAATAACAAATTTGCTTAGTTTTCCTTCTATCTCATCTATGTGAAGACAATCACATTCATGATTTTATCAACAATGTCTTAACAAGATGGGAAACTGATTATATAAATATTCTACACTTTATTTATATGAATTTCAGCAATTTTTTAAATTTTGGAATGATCACTTCTACGACATTTTTGTGACATGTGAAGTGTCTCCACATTGTACCTCACAAATGAGATACATGCAGGTTTCTTTCATAGTAATAACAAAGAACTCTTCCTCCTATTCACTAATTCATAATACGGTGAGTTTTTGGAATAGGTCCATGGGGGCCCACCATGTTGGTTGACCCATGTACTAGATTATATAATCAATTTACAAGTATGTTTTGTTGAATTACATTACATTGTAGTTTTACATTTACATCTCTACCCATTCAAAAAAAGTATTGTATGACTTAAAATAACTGCACAGTACCAGGATGGACACTGTTTGAAAAGACTTTCTTTGACTTAGACATTATTAAAAGCTCTCAGACATAATTCTCAGAATCAGAGTTTAGTACTGATGCACAATTAGAATAATTATAGTTGTCAAATCAGATATTTGCAAATCAGATGCAATTTTCAGGTTTCCATTTTGCATGATTATTGTTGCTTTATGACAAATAATTTGAGCCAACCCTCTGTATATCCGTGCATTTATTAGGGTACCGTTATGTGAGTGCAATAAGGTCAGCAATGAGCATAACTGCTGTATAGACTGTTGCTGATAATGAAAACACAGCAGAAATACAGCTAAAGTGTTTTGCTTAGTCTGCTACCACACTAAGCGGTAGTGCCTTTTTTAATAATGTTGGTGTTGCGTCTGTGGGATGTAACAAATTAACTTCTGAGTATATTAACAGCTTACATTTTTTAATTTCTTTTCTTTAGACACAAAGTGCAAATGAGTAAAGACCAAATAAGCTACGTAGGTAAAATGCGCTTAATAATAGAAATCAGCCTAAAATCAATCAATGAATCAGTGTTGCCAATAAAATAATATGGTATCAGCCTTTCCATAAATAATTTCTTTATACACTTTTCAGTGTGGCCACATCTATAAAACATGGACAAGTTTAACTAATAATATTTCTTATGCCATCTGTGTGTAAAGATTGACTTTTTCCCTGGGAGAGGGAATGAATGTGGCGGTGGGCGTATATGTTCTGGCTAGGACAGCCACAAAACCTCCTGCTGTCAGACTGTACAGAGAAACCAATGAGCCTGTTCGCACAAAGACCCGTCTCTTCCACACCCAAAATGGAAGCCTGCTCTTGCCCAGTGACACCAAGAGAGCCCAGGTAACGGACAAAAGAAATAATTAACTGTGTTTAAGCGCATAGCAAAAATATTAGGCATTGCAGTTGTTCTCATTGTATTTTTTGAAGGTTTACGGAAACAAACAGATAGTAATGGAGAAGGATGAAGTGGATGAGGTAAAAAAATTTGATGATCCAGGTCTAGTTCTGGTAGGATTCAAGCCAATGGATTATTTGAAAGTGCACCACCACATAAGACCTGCACTCTTCATATATCCAGAGGAAGAACAGGTAACAGGTGAGTTATTCATAACTCATTTTCTGACCCGTTTTGAGATTTTCTTGTCTAGTTGCCAGTGAGGAGCTGTTCCTATTCAGTAGTATTTTAGGCCTGTAGTACAATTTAAAAATGATTTTATTAATGCAAGTACTTGATCTACTTTCTGCTTTCCTACCATTACAACGTTAGAAACATAAATGTAGCAATAACAGTAATGTGCCAGATTAGATGGTAGCATTCTAAGCCCATAGCTGAAGCAAACCACCAGAACACCGTTTTCAAGAGAACTACACACTGGTACTCCAAACTGCTCCTGGGTGCAGAAACTGTGTACCTGGGTGTATACCTCCTGAAGGGGCATAGTTATGGTGTTTTGTTGCAAGCAGATTAGGAGATTAGTTGGCTGTTGTGCACATGTAAATGTATTACAGCAGGTTACTGCCTGTTGCAATTGTCAAGCCCTTAGATTTCCTTCTTACATCTGTGCACTGCATTTCCAGGTAGTTCCTGTGTGTTCACTGCTCTGCTCCAAAGGTGCAGTGAAAGGAACATGTTTGCATTGTGCAAATATACTTCGCGACGTAACACTCCACCTCGTTTTGTGGCTTTAGTACCACAGAAAGAAGTTCTGGACAACAGTCAGGTCCAGGTTGCCCCTCCAGGTACTTTTTAATGGTTATTAATGAATATAAGCCTACATGTAGATGTATTACCCTTTTGTGGCTGATAATGATTTCATAAATCAATCAATAAAATTACTGTAAATAACTATTTTAATGTTTTGTATTACTTTATGTGAATATTTCACATATTAACATACTTTAAAGCAATTATAAACATTATATAAATAAATATTGCAAGTCCATAAAATAAAAACTGTAAATGTTATTTACTGACTAAAACGAATCATTTTCAAAATATTCATTGCTTAGATGAACTTGATATGAAACTATAAAATTTAGCGCGTGCGTGCGTGCGTGCGTGCGTGCGTGCGTGAAGTTTCTTTTATTCACTGTTAGTGTTGAATAAGAGTTCATGTG
>JBBIGC010000104.1:29803155-29819508 GCA_037576955.1 Lepidarchus adonis | reverse complement strand
GCGTGCGTGCGTGCGTGCGTGCGTGCGTGCGTGAAGTTTCTTTTATTCACTGTTAGTGTTGAATAAGAGTTCATGTGGATTGGTGGGTGAGATGTGGGGGTTAATAGTGCACTGTGCTAAGGCCATTAAAAAGAGCTATTTCTTTTTGGAGCAACATTTCCTAAATGCTTTACTGTAACATGAGAGTTCATGTTGCTGGATGTTAATAAAGCACAGTGCCGTTTAAGAAAACCACTTCAGCATCATTATGAGTTCTGACTTGCATCAAATTTTGAGTTATGTCACACTCAGGAACCAAATCCTAACGTAACTCAGGGACTTCCTGTATGAATCTTATCTGATGATGTACAGTATATGAAGATCCCAGACAGGAATGTCAGATGCCTATGGGTCCATTTATCAGATTTGTTTGTAAAACCAAACATTGTGTTTTTCTGTCATACAGGTTTTCATGCCATTTTCCTACCCTATGCTGATGATATACGCACTCTTGATGTCCACGAGTGTCCCACTGCTTCCGATACACAGGTTGACAAGATGAAAGAGATAGTTCACAAACTTCGCTTCAAATACAGGTTGGGGTTTTTCCTGCTTTTGCAATAACTAAATAGGTGTTTGATATGTTTCAGTATTATTCTGCATAGACTTTGATGACTCAGACCAATTGGTCCCTGTAACTTTGTCGTCATGCTTAAAACGATTTACAGTATTTTATTTTTCATTATTTTAAATGCTAATTTTGTATGTTTTCAGGAGTGATGCATTTGAAAATCCAGTTCTGCAACAGCACTACAGGAATCTGGAGGCCCTAGCTCTCGATATGCTAGCACCTGAAGCCATTGAGGACTTAACAAGTAAGTCTGTTTAATGTGTAAGTTAGCAATGCTTTTTCCCACGGTTAAATCACACATTTATTAAAAAAATTTTCTACACTCAAACTTTTCCTGATCTCCAGTGCCAAAGGTCAAAATGATGGATGAGCGTCTTGGTCCTCTTGTTCAAGAATTTAAAGATTTGGTCTATCCAGCTGACTACAACCCAGAAGGCAAGATTGCAGTCAAACGCAAACCAGGTGAGACATGGAAACGTTTTGTTTTTTTTCATACATATTTTTTTCTTCAAATCATGGCACATTATCTGTATAGGTACCAAAGAGTGATGGCTCTGCACTTTCGCATTTGGAATTAGCTCCTCTGTGCATGATGCGTCAGGTGGTACAAGGGGTTTTCCTCTTGTGTTGTATATTTAAACATTGAGCAATTTCTAAATTTAGCATCAACAAGTCTTTGGTAAAAATGAATAGAAATTCTTGATACGTGGCCACTTCCCAGTGTAAGGGGATTTCTTTTCTGTTATTGTATGCTTCACATGTCCTGGTCTATTTTGATTACACACTACGACAGTTACTGAAGTGGATGTGATCGAAGTTACTGTCATAATGGTGAAGATACATTTGGGTTTTTTTCTTTAAAAAATTAAAAACCCAGCTTTAATTACTCAATTACAATACAGACCATTGCCAGTTCCCACAAAATGTGTTTTGTTCTGCAGAAAGCTGCAATGAAAACCTATCTACTGTCTCTGCTTTATCGAAATGTCTGCCTTGTTGTTTACAGCAGAAGGTGGAGGAGGTGCCGACAAGAAGCCTAAAGTTGAAATCTCTGAAGAAGAACTGCGAGCCCATTTGAAAAAGGGCACTTTGGCCAAGCTTACTGTACCTGTGCTAAAAGATGCCTGCAAACAATATGGTGTGAAAACGACTGGCACCAAGAAACAGGAGCTTATAGATGCCCTGGTCGCGCAGCTCTCTGAATAAACTTATACCAAAACTTGTAGATGTAGTTGTAAAGTTGCTCCTCTGTAATGTGCATTGCATTTCTTTCAACATTTGTACATTAGTCTGTATAAATCTGAGAGCTATCTGTTGGATCATTGCCTTTGCAGTTTTGTGGGAAAAATTTAATAATTCCGAATGCTACTAATTCTACACGCTGTCATGGTTCAGAGACATTTGTAATACCAAAGCAACTTTACCAAAATACTGTA
The DNA here is from genome assembly GCA_037576955.1 of Lepidarchus adonis. Lineage (NCBI taxonomy): Eukaryota > Metazoa > Chordata > Actinopteri > Characiformes > Lepidarchidae > Lepidarchus > Lepidarchus adonis. The sequence goes on along the minus strand of JBBIGC010000104.1, from coordinate 29,817,462 downwards.
AAACATTTTTCTGAAGTGTAAAAATGGAAATGTAATGAAACTTATTAAAATGTTACAATTAATTTTGGTTGTTGTAATAAAATGTCTGTTAAGCAGCAGGTAAGCTTACCTATGAAAGTGGACAAATGGGCAAAATTTGGGTTTCAACAGCACTTGTTACAGTTTGAGGCATTTCCGAGCTGTTGTTTGTTTTTTATACAGTAGTAGCAACTTGGCTCTTAGGGGAGTGTTATGATTCTGGCCTGTGGTTCATGCAAAGCTAATTGGTATATAGCAAGCCTCCATTATTTGTAACATTAACTTAGTATCTTCATTACCAAACTTAAAGAAGCTGTTTTTGGGCACCAGTCATGTCTTACCTAGTCGTTTCAGTTAAAGGGGGACCTAGGTAAATGATTTGGAAGAACCATCTCTTTAAGGGTGCTGAGGGTTTCTGTAAGCTGTGTAAGTATTTTAAGAAGTCACATGAGTGCTCGAAGAATCAGGATTGTGCTGATTCAATATGGAGTGCAAACTAGACAGCCCTTGTCCTGAAGCCACACGATGTGAGGGGTCTGAAATTGATAAAGCAGTGTCTGGTAAGAGATTTTTATTAAAGTATTTCTGTGCAATGATCCAGTTACTTTGAGAAGGGATTAATTTCCAAGAAGCTTGGTAATGTTATAAGGAACTTTAATGGTGTTGACTGTACTCTTGTAATAATGTTATATGCTTCACAGTGTCATACAGTACATTACAGTAACTACTACAAAACTCTGGTTTATGTAGAAAGCCATTCTTATCTGAAAGTAGTTAATGGTAGTCTACAACCTGGGCACATTAAATCTTACTGTCCTAATTACTATTTTGTGTGTCTTACTTCAAAGTGTACTTCTGGCTCTACACACTATTGAACTCATTGGATTAACATTTAGTTAATAGGAAGGTTTTTCAAATGTGCCTAAATTAAACTCAAGAATCTGCTCGACACGGATCACACAAAGTTGCAGTTTACAGTAGTGCTTTTTGAAAATGCTAAGCAAAGAGCACATGCACTAATCATTAACACCAACATTGTGTTTCTCACCATTGTGTGAGTCGAGTACATTTCTCAAGTGTCCTACACATCACATTAGTTCATTATTTCATTCAGATTTGTGGATCGACTTCAATATTGTGAAGATTGCTTTGCTAGCTGTGATATGTTACCTTCTCTACAGACTATCTCAAGGTAAATCTTTCAAAATATGTAGGTCTGTAATCTAGTGAGTTTCTGGATGTTACTGTAAATATGAAGATGTCTTAATAATAGTAATTATTATTATTATTATTATTATTATTATTGTTAATAATAAAACAAACTTTTGAGATGTAATGACAAAATAAAAAATTCTACCATTAATTTTTCCCATTTTCACTTTTCTCTTAGCATTGAGATGGCCAATGAGTATCATATTCTCGCTCACAGGTAAATTAATGATCTTCAGACTTTCTGAATTATACACAATATTTCGTTACTATAACAGAAAGCTTTTAATTTCATGCACATTTTAAAAGATTTTATTTTTCTAGGGCTGTCCTTCCTGTGGAGCCTACTCGGTCATCTTCTGTTCATGGCTCGAGGTATGGTCCGAAACTCCTTTTCATTTGTGATTTATTAGAAACCTTTTCCAGGTTAAATGTTTTCTTAGTCCCATTCTCTGTGTCCAGGTTTTCTCACTGTATTGAAATGGTCAACACACATATGGAGTTTTTTCGTTGGTGAGACGCTAAACATTGGTGCTTTTTTTTTTAAATTCCCCTTGGTTTTAACATGTAACAACACATCTCATTCTCCTGTCTGCTGTAGTCCTGTTGTCCCTGTTCTCCAAAATCAGCTGGGTACCTGATGCTTTTAAGACTGTTGCAGGTAAATACATCTGGTAGTAAAAATCTAAATAAAACAGATTTTCTCATATTCCCTCATGTAATTGTCATTTGTCTTTTTATTCTCTGTAGGGTCTATTGTAAACATATGGCACTATTGTGAGATTATGACCAGATTACCCCAGAATATTAAAGGTAGGTGTGGTGAACTTACCTTTGTACTTCTGTTTTCAACCATATTTACAGTGCTGTGAAAAAACTTGTTGTTTCTTGTCCTTAATAAATGAAATAATTTTTAAAACTGCATTTTTAATTTTTGTCTAATACTACAGTTTGCTTGATGATCTGAAAATGTGACAAATATGCAAAAAATAAAAAATAAATCAGTTAATACTTTTTCATAGCACAATGCACTGCCTGTGAAAGGGTTTGGCATTATTCCCAATGTAGAATTTTCACAAATGTGTGATATTTTCAAGATATACATGTGCTGGTCATAAAAATAGAATATTGTGAAAAAGTTCAATATTTCTTGATATTCCTTTCAGAAAGTGAAATCCATAAATTATATAGATTCATTACACATAGAGCGAAATATATTAAGTCTTTATTTCTTGGGGTTTTTATGGTTATGGCTTACAGTTAATAAAATCAAAAATTCACTGTCTCAGAAAATTAGAATATTGAAAAAAAGTTCAATCTTGGAAAGTCATGATGTCACATCCTAATCCGTTAATTATCTCAGAACACCTCAGTCTGGGTCGGGAGGCTACACAATCATGGGGAAGACTGCTGACTTGACACATGTCCAAAAGACAATGATTGACACCCTCCACAAGGAGGGTAAGCCACAAAAGGTCATTGCTAAAGAAGCTGAATGTTCAAGCATAAACCAAGCATATTCATAGAAATTTGAGTGTACAGAAAAGGTGTGGTAAGAGAAGGTGCACTAGCAACAGGGACAACCGCAGCCTTGAGAGGATTGCCAAGCTAAATCCATTCAAGAATGTGGAGGAGCTTCACAAGAAGTGTACTGAGGCTGGAGTCACATCCTGAACCAAAGACAATGTCAGAAGCATTTTAGTTGCTTAGTGGTCCAAAGTCCTCTTTTCAGGTGAATGCAAATTTTGGAAATCAAGGTCCCAGAATATGGAGGAAGAAGGGGGGGCACAGAATCTATGTTGCTTGAAGTTCAGTGTGAAGTTTCCACAGTCAGTCATTATTTGGGGGCCATGTCATCTGCTGTTGTTGGTCACTGTGTTTTCTGAAGTCCACAGTCAACACAGCACCTCTAGGCAGTGGTGGCCTACTGGTTAGGACTTTGCCCATGAGATCAGAAGGTTGCAGTTTCAAGTCCCAGTCCGGGCACCACTGAGGTAACCCTTCAGCAAGGTACCGTCCCCCTTCACTGCTCCCCGGGCGCGGCTGTTGACTGCGGCCTGCTGCTCCACGTGTGCACTTGTGATGGGGAGAGGACGCATTTCATTGTGGTGCACTGTCTGCTGTGATGTGTTCACAAAGACAAATAATCACTTTTACTTTCATCTACCAGGAAATCTTAGAGCACTTCATGCTTCCTTCTGCTGACAAGCTTCATGGAGATGCCAATTTCTCTTTCAGCAGTAGTGATGGGTGGGTCTTGAACGATTTGTTCATTTTGAACGAATCTTTAATGTGACTCGAGAATAACGAGTTGTCTCTTGGGAGTGATTCGTTCAGTCGTGCATGCTCATTTGCGCACTATCCTATAGTTTGTAGTATAACTGGAATTATTGAGTCAGAGTCTTTGGGTTTTTCGAGTCGTTCATTCATCACGTCACAGCCCCAGTTAACATTACAGGGCTGTCACGTGATGAACAAACGACTGGAAGTTCGAACCGAAGACTCGAGAGATTAACTAATCAATTCTGTTTCCGGCTCAGGCTGCGTAGGTTAACATTACGGGGCGGTCACGTGATGAATGAACGACTCGAACCTGAACCATTTTAATTATATTTTGCTAAAATGAACGAGATGACTCGAAAAAAGATTCGTTCATTTTGCTGAATGAAACTCAAAGGTCCAAGCCTGTAAAATAATCCGAACTTCCATCACTATCCAGCAGGACTTGGCACCTGCCCACACTGCTAAAGGTACCAAAAGCTGGTTCAACAACCAGAGTGTTACTGTGCTTGATTGGTCAGCAAACTCACCTGACCTGAACCTCATAGAGAATCTATGGGCTATTGTCAAGAGGAAGATAGACACCAGACCCAACAATGCAGACGGCCTGAATGCTGCTATTAAAGCAACCTGGGCTTCCATTACTCCTCAGCAGTGCCACAGGCTGATCACCTCCATACCACGCAGCATTGACGCAGTAATTCATGCAAAAGGAGGCCCAACTTAGTGCATAGGAATGAACATAATTTTCAGAAGCCTGACATTTCTGTTTAAGATTTCCTTTTCTATTGGTCTTCTGTAATATTCTAATTTTTGAGACAGTGAATTTTGGGTTTTCTTATCTGTAAGCCATAGTTTTTGAAATTCCAAGAAATAAAGGCTTGACATATTTCGCTCTATGTGTAATGAATCTATATAATATATGAATTTCACTTTCTGAAAGTAATGTCAAGAAATAAGAAACTTTTTCTGAATATTCTAATTTTATGACCAGGACCTATATTTATTGTGTTAGTGGTTTTCACCACCATGTTGTTTTTAACTGTGACTAACAGTGACAGTGGTGCCATTCTCTGAACATTGGCCCTGTCATGGGGAGATTGCAAGTAAAACTTCCAGCAATGTCAAAGATACACTATATTGCCAAAAATATTCACTCACCCTTTTGAATAAATAAATTCAGGTGTTCTGGTCACTTCCATGGCCACAGGTGTATAACTTCAATCACCTAGGCATGCAGACTGCTTCTACAAACATTTGTGAAAGAATGGGTCGCTCTCAGGAGCTCATTGAATTCCAGTGTGGTGCTATGATAAGATGCCACCTCTGCAACAAGTACAGTCATTAATTTTCCTCTCTACTAAATATTCCACATTCAAATGTTAGTGGTATTATAACAAAGCGGAAGCGATTGGGAATGACAGCAATTCAGCCATGAAGTGTTCGGCCATGTAAAATGGCAGAACAGGGTCAGCGGATGAGGAGCCACGTAGTGTGCAGAGGTCACCATCTTTCTACAGAGTCCATTTCTTCAGACCTCCAAACGTCATGTGTCCTTCAGATTAGCTCAAGAACAGAGTGTAGAGAGTGCCACCACTGGTTCTCTGGAGTGACGAATCACACTTCTCCACCTGGCAGTCTAATGGAGACTATTATTTATAGTGGAGACTAACTATTTATTCATACATGTGTTATAGAATATTCATGCAGGTCTTTTAAAGTCCTAATGAAGATAATCCTCAAATAAAGTGTTAATAAATAAATGAACTGTCCAATTGTTTTGCCAATCAATTTATCTAATTACCTTCATTAATCTCTTCAAACACTGACTGTATTTTATTTACAGGGTTCTCTAAAGCTACTGCCTACAGTGCCAAACATTCGCTTCTTACCACAACTTCAAGACCTCCCCTCAGGGACACTGGGCTTCGGCTAATTTTGCTGAGCCCAAGTAGGGGAGCTTGTAGCTCTCTGAGAGACCACTTGCTGGGGTTCAGTTCAGGAGCCTTAGCCAATGAAAAGGAGAGCACAACCTGGAGAGCAAAGGTCGATGGAAGAGAAGTAACAGTTGTTGAAACTCCTGATCTACTTGGTTCTACTCTTGGTGTAAGACAACGAGCCCAAGAAGTTTTAAGAAGCCTTCAGTTAGTCTCACCAGGACCCCATGCCTTTCTGCTTGTATTTCCAACTACTTTCATGTATGAAGTTCACCAAATAAGTACACATGATATCTTGTTGAAGTTGTTAAATTTAGTTGGTGAAGAGGCTGTTAATTACATCCTGGTGGTTTTCACTAGTGTAAATCCACATGGTGCCTCCTCTACTTCTCTTGACCAGCTCCTGGAAGAAAACTATCTAGGAATAAAAGCTGCTCTCCCTGTGTGTGGTAATAGAGTTGAATTGGTGAACATCAGTCCAGGTCGCTTTATGGACAACAAGATGGTTGAGGACCGGAGGCTGCTGGACAGGGTAGTGGACATGAGAGACCAGCAGGGTCACTTCATTCACGAATTCCAGCAGAGGGAAGATCAAGTCCGGAAGGAGTTATTGAACCGCATGGCTGGCCTTCTGGCACAAAAACTGGAAGGGAAGGGTTAACAGTCACAAACAGAGACTACTCATTAACCAATTTCTCATCAACATAACATAATGTGTTGATACATGTTGCATTTTGCAAGTTTTCAGTGTAATTATTACAGAAATCACATTAGCAATCATGTCTGCAGAAATTATGTTCAAATGCAGGTTTTATTCCAACTGCCACAGTTCCCCTGAACTGCCTTCTCTTAATTATATTTTTCACTATGGAAATCTAAAGCTGACAACGCATTGCTATCTTCTTGTTGCCTTCTCCTGCATTGTGGGCATCAATAACTTTCATTTTCAGAGTCTTACACAGCTGCTTAGAGGAACCCATGTGTGGAGTTTCCAATAAACTCCTCCTGTTTGATGAGTGGGGCCTATGGCTGATGTGTTTGCTGTACCTTTTGCTTGAAAAGATGTCTTCCACAATGATAGTTTCATCAAAGAATTTTAATAGCTTGCTTTCGAATAACATACTGCAGTGACCAGGATTATACATCAAATTACACAATTTGCGCACTCAAATACGTTTTAATCTGTACATGCAAAGTGACTCAGTTCCATTTCACATATTTCACAGTATGCTGCACGATGAATCGCTGCTTGCTTTGTCTCAGATAAACCACATGTTACCCAAATAACAATGTAGTTTCTGTCTTTGTAATCACAGTTTGTCATGTTTGTAAAATGAATCTGAGACGTTAGAACTTTTAGGATGCCTAAACTTTTGCACAATGCCATAATAATGTTTTTATTTTTATATTTTGTTCAATATATGGCATAAAAAGTTACTATTCATCAATGTTTGCGGACAATATTGTGTATTTTTTGTCCTAGAGAGACCGTGTTAATATCTTTTCAATTACAAAATCACCAAAATCTGTTATTTATTCATGTGTTCCCAAACTTGCATAAGACTCTATATCCATGTGTATGTGTATATCCATTTTACAGTCTTTTGCATAAGACTATATCCATGTGTATGTGTATAGTACATAATTATTACCAAAAAAAATATTCACATTTCCAAGCTATACTCTTCACTCAGGAAAAGCTGAAAATTCCTTTTTTATTCTTTGCTTTAGTGACATCATTACCTAAAAATTTGCACACGCCCTCTTCTTCTATCTAAATAAAATATGAGCTCATAATAGAGTGTCTGCGTTTGTACTGCTTGCTAAATGAGTCACAATACACAACATGGCCAGTTAGAGCAGAGGTCATTTTCACATGTCTTGAAGGCACAGTAGTAAAAACAATCAGTGTCATTCTAAAAGAAAAAAAGAGGACTTATGACTGTTTTATTTTGCATAGTCACACAAATATAATAAATAGAGCTTGGAGACACATAAAAAGATGAAGAAAGGAGGGGGATGTAGATCATGCGCCCTTTCAATGCAAGTATCCCACAAATTCCTATTTAATGTGAAACTGTACGGAATGAAGGGGCGGGGCTACAATACACAAGTTGTTCATGACGTAATCTGACAAAGCAGCAGAAAAGGAATGACGTCTTGCGCATGCTCCTGTGGAAATACAGAGCTATAAGGAAAAGTGCGAGAAACAAAGGAATAAACAAGTCGAAGAACAGCGGTAAAAACGTCAACTGTGCAACAGACGAACAGCGCAAAGTCCAGAGAATTGAGTAAGGGCAGAGGTAGGAATGGATAAAGATTAATCTCGTCTTTCCTTTTTGTCGCTTTTTGTAGTAAACAATAGCCAACGGTAGCACGTAGCTTGAGTGATCTAATAATATGATTTGAAAGCCACGTTTTAGATTCATGTCTTAAACAGAGTGAAGCGTGTCGTTTTGCAGTAATGTTTAAAGACGATGAAAAGGGTTTTGGTTAATGCGCCGTGAAGTGTTTTTCCTCTGAATTTCTTGTTATGGCTGTGTACCAGTCAGTCAGCAGCAGCAGGAAGTTTTGGGCCACTGTACTGACAGCTGTGTAATGTAGCTGAATTGAGAATAAACGCTTTTAGTTCGTTAGCTTTCGTTAAATTATCACTATGCTTCAGTAAAATAGGCAGTATTTTAAAAATGTCTTTTCATTCATTATGGGTAATGGATACCTTTTAGATTCCTCACAAGTTGTTTATTTCCTTTTCTTTGAAGGTTTTGGCAAAGTGATACCCACATGAATTTTCCAGTCTTTACTACCACGGTGTTAACCTGACAGACATTGAGGAGTTTCCCTCAGTCCCCTGAATGCTGAATGTCTATGCTGAATATCTCTCACTGTCTGATCCAAATAAGAATGGAAAGAACTGCTATAATCTAGAGTCCACGCTGGTCTACAGTAGGTCTGTGAAAGAGCCACATGGAGAACACCGAAATGAGATACCAGCTCTGACCTGAAGAATCCACTCATTTATTTTCTGCTGTTTTTTTGTTTCACGGATACGCTCAATAGAGTATTTGAGGTGGCTTCCCTTCTATCAGTGTAGCTACCTTCCCCTCCCCTTGCTGCACACTTGAAGCAACTGGGAGGCTGCTGTGGAGATGACAGTGTTGTAGTGTCTACAGAGATGGGGAGCACTCCATGTTCTGGTAAGGGGAGGGGGGTGGGTGGTTTTCAGGAGTTGGGTTGTATGCCATGGAAGGTGAGCAAGCAGAAAGGTGAGGCTGCTGGAGGTGGAAGTGGTCTTGAAGCAGATGAAGGGCCAAATGCCAGAATACCTCCTCTGGCCTTACGGCCACCTGCCATCTACCATGAGAAGCAACGTCGAGAGTTATGTGCTTTGCATGCCCTAAATAATGTCTTCCAGGATGGAGCTGCCTTCAGCAGGGATGCACTTCAAGATATCTACCAGAGGTTAGTGAAAGTGAGCATGTTCTTTTACTAGTACCCTACCTTTCAAGTGATCTGAGAAAATAATAATGAGAACTGTTGGAGATGTTGGCAATAGGTAGATCAAGCTACAGTTGGTTTAAATATATCCTATACTGTAATAAAGAGTTTAGGATTAATACAACATGTCTTTTGCTTATATATACACTATGTGATTGCAATATACATAAAACATAAAATCTGAATGTTTTCTAAAAGATAAAGTGGTAATAACATACGGTCAGATGGACACTGGTTTGAGTCCTGACATCTCACTTCACTACAACAGGATTTGTTCAGTTCCATCAGCAGCATTTACCTTAACGCTATGAACGATTGTTGGACTGAAATAGGGACTGAAAAGTAACTTTAAATACTGGGCTTTCTTGAGTTTGGAGTTGGTTAGCCTCTTAACATGTATTGCTTGTTTGTTTATTTGTAGTTGTACTAATTTCAGTGCCATTTTTCTAACCGTTGCATTCTCATTTTATCATATCCCTGAGCTTTTGCCCTGTACTGTGTATTTAATCTAAAATGAACCAATGTACCTGCCACTTTTTTGTATCTATTTCATTTAGCATATTTACATCCTAGGTATGGTTCTGGTGTGTTCTGATATTTTTCTCTTCTTTTTTCCATAGGCTCTCTCCCAGCACTTTGGTAACACCCCACAAGAAGAGCATGCTGGGAAATGGCAACTATGATGTCAATGTCATCATGGCTGCATTACAGACTCGTGGGTATGAAGCTGTCTGGTGGGACAAGAGAAGGTATTTCCTCTTTCAGAACTTGGAGTTTACATGTTCAGTAATGTTTAGATTTTCTATCTGTTTGTCTTTACATGGAGTTTGCACTTGTCACAGGGATGTTTGCAGCATTGCTTTGCCAAACGTGACCGGCTTCATTTTGAATGTGCCATCCAACTTGCGCTGGGGGCCTCTGCGTCTGCCTCTGAAACGGCAGCACTGGATCGGAGTGAGGGAGGTGGGCGGAGTCTACTATAACTTGGACTCAAAGCTGCGCAGTCCACATGCTATCGGAACAGCTGACGAGCTCAGGTACATATCACTTTCTGTGTTTATCATAAAAGGAATTTTGTAGCTTATTCTATTTTGAGCCCAGTTTGAGGTTTCATACATTTAGCTCATGTTACAGACTTGTGATTTATTGATTCTGCAGGAAGTTCTTGCGTCACCAGCTTCGAGGGAAGAACTGTGAACTCCTGTTGGTTGTGCCTGAGGAAGTGGAGGTCCACCAGACATGGAGGTCTGATAACGTTTGAACCCTTCTGATAGCTTTCTCAGAATCTTCAGCTCTTGCTCAGGAGGGAATTTAAGGTTCAGTCAGGGAACCAGTCACATAGAGCAAATGGAATTGCATTCAACCAGTCACGAAAGCACACTGACCAGACATTTTGTTTACACACATATACATAGACACAAAGAAATACAAAATGCTGGACTTGAAGTAAAACAGCAAAGGACAATAACACACACAGGGATATCACAATGTAACACTACAGTGTCCTGTTGAGAACTTTGTTCAGTCATTTGAGATTATGATGCATTTTTATATGTTAATTGTTGTTTCATACCGTTTCTGCTTTGAAAAAGATGTATGAAATGAGTTCCCTCTGTGTCCACCGCCGTTCCACAGTCGCCTCTACTCCATGTGACTCTCCATGTGATTGTGTAAATCTTTCGCCTTGCACTTCCACCTCTTCTCTCACATTATTGCTCACAGTGGAAGTTGTTTGTGTGGCCAGCAAGGCCCTGACAAAAGACCTGGAAAAAGAACATGAAGCACCCTTGCCTGACTGTTGTTTATGCGTTGTTTAGTAATAAGAGAGTGAAGCAGTACCGCATAGCACAGTAATAACTGGATGTTTTTAGTCTCCTGTAGAGTAAGAGGAATCAGAATGCTGAAATTTCTTCTCATGTTACACCATTGCTATCTGATGGCTATAGTTGTTCTCTTCAAGAACTTAAAATTAATTCATTAATGCCTTATGAAGATTTTTTTACACTGATGGTAAAAAGTGTATCTTTTTTCCCCAACTGCCAAACAGTCTGTACTGTATTTTGAAGTGCTTCTGCGAATGCTTTGATAATGACGATTATTCTGACAAATATAAATGGGAACATGATTGAAGCCAGAAAGGTGGTGGGGGGGGGGGGATCGGTGAGGAAGTAAAGAGGCCTTTTTGTGAAAGGGTGAGTTTGTGGAAAATGACCTTGGGCAGGTCTTGTGTTTTATGCTGGATGATGAACCCAACTTTACTGTTATTTAGAGTATCTGAATCTGTATATTTTGTTCATTGAGGGAGCAGGTAATAATGATACATAAGGGAAATCCAAACATAAGCCTCAGGTTTTCTTGCAGGACTCACATTTGAATTAACTGCTGGGTATACAAACAAGTTTCTTCCACATTAGAAAACTCATTCTAGATAAACTCTGAATTAGATTGAAAGAAAAAATTGTGATGTTTAAAAAATGAACATTCCATATTTAGATACACAGGGTGCTTTGTAAAACTGTAGGGTTTTTTTTTGCCATGACAATCTCAAGTGTCTCCCCCCCACCTCCCCCACATGCTTTGTCACAGGGAGGTATAGTCCTGATGTTCTCACACCATTGTTTGTTTCCCATGCAAATGTTTGTGATGGCACTTTATGTATAATCCAAGATGTGCTGTGACAATTAAAATGTCTTTATATGTACAAAGTCTGTTGGTGGGTGTGGTCTGGGTATGTATATACAGTAGTTGAAAAGGCATGGATCAACCAGACAAAAAAGAAGCTGGTTTGACAAACTAGTCTGTGTGGGTGTGTATGCCTGTGTTTCTTTCTTTCTTTCTGTTTTTAATAAAAAAAAGTAAGGCTACCCTGCAATGTCAAGAGCAACACATAATTATCCTGCTCTTACAAAATGCATGGTTTTGCACATATGGTTTTCACACTGCAGTTGTAGCCTAGACATTTTGAAGGTTATTGATATGGTTAAGAAAATGTCAGCAGTTACATACACTGCATGGCCAAAAGTATGTGGACTCCTCACTACTACACCTATAGTGGGTCCATAAAGTTTTGTAGGTGTGTCTGTGGGAATGTGTTCCAATTCAGTAAAAAGAGTATTTATGAGGTCAAGCACTAAAATGGGATGAGAGTGGAACTCAAATTCTTATTCATCCCAAAGGTTTACAGTTGGTTTGAGGTCAGGGTCAGGAACTTGCCCTTGTGATCAGAAGGTTGCAGGTTGCACATTTTTTGTGTCATAGGTTATGTTCATGATGAGAAATTGTCACTTATAGTTGGCTGGGGCAGAGCCAACATGGCAAAAATTTCACAAGCTGACATGGGGCAAAAACAGGAAACTATTAAAAAAGTGCCACATTTAAAGTCGCTTGGCCCACTCGATTGACCGTGTTTATCTGTGGTATGTGCATAATTTATACACTGGTTGCAATTACCTAAAATGTGGCTTAAACACCTGAAGTCAATGATTAAGATGTGTGCACATACATTTTGCCATGTTTTGTATATGTTTATATAAAACATGGGGCAAATGCCAGCCCTTCCACAGCCATGAGTGGCATTATGAGAAAGAATCTAACAAAAAATATTTTAATTATTTAAAACAAGCATGCTTAAATGCGTAATTTAGGATATGCATAAAATAGTGATCAGCCTTGACGTGTGATTATGTAAAATCTGTGTCTACTGTTCACGGATCTCGCTGGTTGACTCATGTATGACCCCACGTCCTCAATTTGTATAAAAACAAACATGTGTGTATGTATGAGTGCGTGAGCGCGCGCTCGCGTCTGTGTGGTGTAGCGTGCGCTTTCCACCGCGCGATGGCGCAGCGCGCGCTGCAGATGTGTCGCAGATTTTAAAAGTCACTGTACTCACAGAAAGATCTAGTAAGAGGAAATGGACGGGTGAAAAAGAGGTGGAAAAGCTTTTGAAACTGAAGCTAAAAACAAGCCTCCGAAGAGCAGCTGAGCGGGAAGAGGGAGCGACGTTTTAGCGGCGTTTTGTCGAGATCTACAGTTAGTTTCAAGGAGCCGGAGCACAACACAGCGGCTGCGCTATTTCACTGAAGCGTCGACAGCGCCACTGAAATCTCATGGAACTGTCAGCTATCGGTGAACAAGTGTTCGCTGTGGAGTCTATCATAAAGAAAAGAGTGAGGAAGGTAAGGGAGGTGTGCACACATCGGGTTTTGTTGCTGGTTGTGTTGTAGACTGGAAAACCGTTCAGGTAAATGCGTTGTTTTTGTGAAGCGGATTACTGTTTACATCATTAGCACGAGCCCAGTCTTTAGTTTAACCCAGCAACGAGAGACCACGCGGGTCTGAACTGTTATGAAACCGCCTGCTGAGCCACAATATTCACTCGCTTTTGCTTTTTAACTTGTAAGGTGCCAGATAAGTGTGGCTGAAGTTAGAAACATCTCTTTCAAAGTCTGCGTTAGTGAAGCAGCAGCAGCAGGATCCTACTTTCTGTAGCGCGCTGGAAACGTGCGCAGACAGCCTAGCCTCACTGAAAATGACGGAACTCGCTCCCTCTCTCGTGTCAGTGTGAGCAGCGTGACAAAATATCAAGTGTAAGAACGTCGTTCATTGGTTAAAAGGCAGAGTCAGCGTCAGGATGCCCCTCCCAGCTGCTGCTCCCAGGCGAGCGCCTGTGCTGGATCACGCTTTCATTGAACAAGGGTCGTGTTTTTCGAGGGGGGTAAGGGGGGGGGGTCGTCATTTCTGTGTTTCGTTTGACGTCAGAGGGCTCGTGGGCCATTACGTCACCACTTGAAAGTAGTAAAGCGCAAGAGGATCTCTGCTACCAGCATTAACCCACGAATGTCTAAATATGAGTTTTTTCCCTTTACATTTATATTGGTTTGGCTGAAGAAAATTTTCAAATATACATAGAAGAGGGAGTTTTTTCCACTAGTAAAATTGGTAATTAGCTCAGATGGGTCTGCTATTAAAATAGAAAATTCTAATTTGGTTGTAAGCAAAAGTGTGCATTTTAAAATGTCAACTTTTATTTGGTCTAAGGTGTTTTCCTTTACATCAAATGTACTTTTAGAACTAAACAGCCTCTCTCTTGCTTTCTCTCGCTCTGTCTCTGATGTTAAAGGGAAATGTTGAATATTTACTAAAGTGGAAGGGATGGCCCCTAAAGTAAGTACTTTGAATTATTATGATTTGAAAATAAGTAATAATTTTTTTACTAATATATAAATTATCAAGCAATTTCCTTCAGGATCAATAAAGTTTTTCTAATAATAATAATAATAATAATGATGATGATGATGATGATGATTTATTATTATTATTATTATTATTATTATTATTATTATTATTATTATTATTATTATTA